>CAKNXH010063342.1:0-30197 GCA_932178445.1 Andricus quercusramuli
TTTTCAACCGAAAAAGATTACTTTTTGAGAAAATAGTTTAATTTTCAACAAAAAATAGTTGGATTTTCTTATTGCATTCTATTAATTCAGTTCGAATTCAAGAAAAAGGGGAAAAAGAGGGATTCTTTTAAAAAAAAGGCGGAAGAGGGGAATAAGGAAAAGATAGGAATAGGGGTAAGAGTGTGAAGCCTGCACTCAGGAATAATTAAATGATTATGTTTAATATGTGGTAGTGTCTGTTTTTAAATTTGGGAGCAACGACCTTCTTAATACTCTGATAATATTAAAAGATTATAGAACTGATAACGGGCAGTAAAAAAGAAGCAAAAGAAACCTCTAATCTTCAATTCGTGATTTTTCCCGGTTTAGAAAAAAAATATTCTCTCTGTGCGAAACCCACAGTTTTTTCACATATATGAGGAATTTTATTGCGGTAGTCGACAAACACCAGCAAACTTTTTTGCAAGTAATCTATTGACTTTCAATCATATAAGCAATTTGAAAATCCGGTATTGAGCCAATTTTTAAATGTTACAAAAATGATTGAAACAATATTTAGCAATTTCGAATTGAGAGCAACTGAAATTAAAAAATATAAATATAGAACGATTTTGCACAATTTAATTAGAAAAAGAAGTCGAATAATATTGTGTAATTTCCAAGACGAAGCCTTAAAAATTAAACAATTTTTTTATTGAAAAATCACGAAATTGAATGATTTCAGATTAAAATTTCAAAAATAGGACAATGACAAAACGTGGAAAATGGAATATTTCAACTCATTAAACCCTCAGAAGTAATTAAATTATTAGGTTTAGTATGTGGTAGTATCTGTTTTTAAATTTGGGAGCAACGACCTTCTTAATACTCTGATAATAATACAAGATTAGAACTGATAACGTGCAGTCAAAAAGAAGCAAAAGAAACCTCTAATCTTCAATTACTCTTCACTCGTATTTTAATTTCAGTCTCTCTTTTGCGAAAGCCAAATGAAATGTAGTTATTTAATATCCAACGAAAAATAAAAATTATTGCTTTCTGTAATTTAAAGTAAAAATCTTGGAATAATTATTGTTTTGAAGAAAAAATGTGCTAAGTGGCTGGAAACATTTCAGTCTGGACTCTGGAGGAAGAATATAAGGACACGTGAGAGGGAGGAATGGATAAAGGAGGTGGAGAAGTAAAAGAGACGAAATGGAGAGGTTGGACAATAACAGATTGCAGTTGTGGCACGAGCGAGCAGCTTTTCGAGTCAGGAGACCGGGTCGAAAGAGGAGGCAGGTGCCACTTTTTTCTCGATTCGCTAACTTCACAAAGAACAAAAGGAGAGGAGAAACGATAAAAAAAAAAGTTAGCGAAAAAGGCTCATTGCCACTTGTGCAGCTTCCACGCTTTAAGATTGTAAAATGTTAAAGTAAGTACAAAGCATTCCTCATTTACTTTTTTGCTCCTTCTTTTTTACACCCTCAGAATACTCGAAATTGAAAGTTGTTTTATAACAAGTTTTATTCTCACAACATTTATTTAGTTTTACTCAGAGAAATGTTCTTTTGTGCCAAAATGATGTGTTATGACGTAATTGGAATGTCTGAACAGGAATCCTTTTGCAGGAAAAATTATCCTTATGCGACTGACTTCACGTAATCTTGCAGCTAAATAATTCTATTTGCGTAGAAAATATATTCATTATTAATAAAGGAATTTAGATATTATATTGGTGGAGGAAGAGGAGGAGGAGGAGGAGGACGAGGAAGAGGCGGAGGTGAGCAATATATTTCTTTGAACCGTTTTTACAAACAGTGAAATTTTTGTATTATTATTTTCATTCATAGGTTTAGATTTTAGAATTTGTATTTCCGTCACCGAGTTTTCCAAAACAATCACACACAAAACAAAACAAAAAAATTTTGAAAGAAACTCACCGTTTTTTTACTCCGCTCGCTACAGATGGCTCGACCACAAGGGCAGATCCAAGGTAGGTATATCCTAGAAGAATGCAATAAAAAATGGATATTAGTTTTTAAAATTATTTCGTTTATAAAAGTTATTTTGCTAATCTAATTTATTTACAGAACAAAAAATTGTTACTTATAATTTTTTCAATAATTAGAATAGTAATAGCTCAAAAATTTGATTAGTCTTGACGATTCTTATTTATTTCAGGACCAATCTTCTTACAACAAATTTTGGAAAAAAGTTTGGCAGATATTTTGGAAAAAGTCTAAGAAGACAATTCAGGGTGACCGTTTTAATCGAGGAAAAAAATCCCGGTTCACGAGAAATGGAAATTGAAATTATGATTTCAAATTTTTCATTTTGAAATTTTATTCAAACGCTCAATAATACAGTAATTCACACATATAAAAAGGAATATTTTAACAATTTTTAATTAAAATCTTTTAAATGTCATGCCATTAAACTGCGCAATTTAAAATTTGAAACTTTTATAAATCGAACAGTTCAAAGATTTCTGATTTAAAAATATAAATCTATATACATTTTCAATGCTCAAAACTAAAGAATGAAGCAATAAATTTGGTAATGTTTAAATTCAAAATTGTATCATTTTTAGCAATTTCAAGTTTGAAGCATTAAAAATTGACGGATTGAATTTTTTTTCTTAACTGAACATATTTTCAATAAGTTAATTATTTTGATTTTAAGTTGCTTCAAAAAAATCATTGTTCCATTTTTATTTATACATTGCTAATTATTGGAAAAATGTTCTTTTTTGAATAAAAAAACATCAAGTTCAATGGGTTAAACTGAAAAAATATTTGAATACGATTTGAAATTGAATAAAAGTATTTTGCAACACATTGTAAACTAAATGATTTCATAATTGAAAAAGATAAAAATTTAACAGTTACGTTTTTCTCTAAAACATTTCAATTTATGTTTTCAAACTTAAACATTATAAAAATAAGATTTTTCAAAATTAAGATAGATTTAATAAAATTGTTTAAATTTAAAGTTTCACAAATCACAATAGTCAATTAATTTAATTCTTTGTTTCGTTAGTTTATAAAGTATAGCACCCATAAATATAGAAAAAATAAGTATAAATTACAAAAATGATACTTTTCTATAGTTTTAGCACAACGAGAATTCTACACATTTGGTCTAACCAAATACAGATTATCTACTTAAATTTTTTTTTGTTTGAAAAGGGTATTCTAAAGCTAAAAATTTAATGTAACGACAAAAGTAGATTTTTTTTTGAAATAATAAATTGGGAATTGAAATAGTGATTACAAAATGTAATTCTTTTTATCTAGGTTCACGATTTTTTTAACTAAATACTTGCCTTTTGAACAAAATATTCAAATTTTCAACAAAGTAATGAAATTTCAAACAAAATAATGCATTTTTCAACAAGACAATTGAGTTATCCACAAAATCGTTGAATTTTCAACCTAAAAACATGAATTTTCAACAAAAAAGTGCAATAGTTGATATTTCAACCAAAAAATATGAAATTTGGTTCAAAAAATTAATTTTAAAATCACAAAGACAAATTTTTAACAAATAAACTGTTGAACCTAAACTGTTGAACCTTAAAGCCAAAACACAAGTTTTCTATGTAAGAATTGAATCTTCAATAACAATATATGAATTTTCAGCAAAAAAATTAATTTTCAACAAAAGTGGGTCAATTTTCAACCGAAGAGATGAATTTTCAACTAAAAATAATGAATCTACAACGACAAAGTGATTTCTGATTTTCAAACAAACCGTTGCATTTTCATCCAAGAAAGATGAAATTTCTACTAAAACAGATGAATTTTTAAATAAAAAAGAGAAATTTTAAAAGATTGAATTTTCATCCAAAAAAGGTTTTAATTTGACTTTTTAACATTTTAATATAAGTTTTTAATGAGAAATAAATTTTCTTCGAAGATACTTGAATTTTTAACAACAAAAAAAATGACTTTTTAACAAAATTAATGAATCTTCAACCAAGTAGTTGCATTTTTATCCAAGAAAAGTGAAATTTCTACTAAAACAGATGCATTTTCAAATAAAAAGATCAAATTTTTAAAAAGTTTGAATTTTCATCAAAAAAATATTTTAGTTCGACCATTCAACATTAAATATGATTTTTAAACAAGAAGTCAATTTTCTACAAAGGTACTTGATTTTTCGATCCGAAAAGACGAATTTTCAACAAAACAGTTGCATTTTTAACCAAAAAGGATGACTTTTTAACAAATATATTGAATCTACTACCAAATAGTTGCATTTTTGCCCAGGAAAAATAAAATTTCTACTAAAACAGATGAATTTTTAAATTAAATAAACCAATTTCAGTTGACTTTTCAACACCAAAATATGTATTTTAAACAAAACAAGTAAATTTTCTATGAAATAGTTCAATTTGTAACCAAAAAGAATTACTTTTTAACAAAACTGTTTATAGCTAAGAAGACAATTTTCAGGCGAGAGAATTTTCAAGAAAAAAAGTAATATAAATATAAGGCAAATAAATTACTGACAAGAATATTATTTCAGGGTTACCGCAAAACTTTATTTTAAAAATTCCATAATTTTTTCCTGAATAATTTTTCATGACTTATGTCACTGAAATTTCATAAATTTGGCTTTGAACATTAATTTGAGACCATATTCATTAATTTTCAGTAACACGAAACTTAATTTTGAAGCAAAAGTTATTGAAATTTCATAAAATTGACTCTGAAACCTGTTTCAATTACTTGTACATAAAGTATTATTGGTGACTGAATAAATTGCACTGCGGTTTACGTAAATTTTATAAACATGCATTGAAAATGAATTCACATTTTTTATTAAATTTAATAAACCTAAATGAAAATATGAACAAAATTTTTTAAAAAATCATGAAACTAAATTTAGAAGTTTTGTATATGATATACATTGAACATCCATAGGATATTCATGAACATTTACAAAAAATTCAATGCCCTATCTCTTAAAATAGTTTCAAAACTTACGTTGAACTTTCAACACGGCTATTTAAATTTAAGTGTTGCATGAAATTTCAATGAGTTTTTCACTAACCGTAGTGTAAAAGGCTTCACAAACATTTTCATGAAATTTCATGAACTTACTTCTAACAGTGTATAGTAATCTACTCGTATCGATCGACAGCTTACATCGTTTTGCCGTGTTCAGTTCCCAAAACATAAAAATTTAAATGAATAATTTTCAGGCTAATAAATAGCCAAAAAAACATCTAGTATTGTGTTCCTAGCCCTGTTAAGCATACATTGTGTAGTATGCAACGTGTTAGGAATGGAATCAAAATAAGCAGGTGTGAATATTTGTCATTCATGGCGAAGCAAGGCAGTATTTCCTAGTGGCGACTCAAATGGAATTTTAATAACGTTTTTAGGGTGGACATAAATCGGATAGTTTGCGGGTTTGGAATGATTCTCATGGAAAAGCGGCCAAGTGCGTTTTCGCTACCGGTTTACCCGTCATTTCCGGGTGCAGTGTATGGCCAATGGCCAATGGCCAATGGCGAACGGTTGCACGTGCAGCTCCTTGCTAGCAACGTGAAATCGCAACGTGCACCATCGTATTCAGTCTTATTCTAATCAGGATCAAGAGGTTATGTGAACGCAGAACTGTGCTTGGTCTCGTACTTCTGGATTTTGGGCCAGGGCCAGGGCCAACGAGCCTGGCCCCTTCTTCTTCCAAGCACTGCGCAGGCCCGAACGACTTACTAGTTATCCACGCGTATTTCCGTTCCTTTCCTTTTCATTCCTCTATGTGCCAGGTGTCTTCTACGAGGTCTTCTACCATACCGGTCGTACCATCCAATTTCCCACAACCAGTTTGTTACTCTATGTCTAATGTCCATCCGTCTATCGCAAACCAACCCCTACGAACTTTTATCTATTTTTGAACGCCATCTATCATACTCTATGTATTTTCAAAACACCGATAAAAAAATAGTCTTCATTTGAGAGTATTCCTCTTATTTTGATGCAATTTTTCCTCTACAATATGGTATGAAAATTATTCCTCTTAATTTGAGAGGATTCTCTTCTCTTGAAGAGGATTATTCTCAAATTAAGAGGATCCTTTTAAAGGAAGAGGAAAAATCCTCTCAATTGAAGAGGATCCTCTAATTCGTTTTAAATGTAATCCTCTCATTTGGAGAGTATTTCATCTACTTCTAAAGATGATAGATTATGTACATAGGTTAGATTTCTTTCAAATAAATACATATACATTTCCAATGAAAATAATATGAAAATTTATTCATATTACTTAACACTGATTAATATTAATACAATTAATTAACTTATCATAATACTTTATGAGTGTGGTGTCTTCCAGTGTCCAATTTATTGATATTTATTGTTAAATCAAAGCATTTCGAATCAGGTCTGAATCCTTATCAAGATTTTTTTTACTTTGCGTTAAACATTATCGAATTTATTGCATTAAGCATTATCGAATATAGCGGTAACGAAACGTTCTTTTTTAAATCACCAACCAGTTCTATAATTTTAGTTAACAGAAGCGGCATTTTTGCCATTTATTTTTTATTTTTTGATACTTAATACATTGTTCTCTTAAGAAGGAAGACTCGGAAGAACAACAAACATAATAGTGTAATGCATGCGATTATTGTTATACGGTAATAAAGGAAAGAACATTATAGCAATGAAGAAATCATACAATTTGTACACCACATGCATAAAGAAATGCATAATCTAATCAGCTCTTGATCCATTCTTTTATATTAATAATGCATTGCATCCTTGAAAATCCACCAAACTCAAAACAGATTGACACTAATCAAGTTAGGTTATTACGCTCGATTAACTCCGCATGCGCAAGTTCTGATTTGAGAGTAATTCCTCTACAAATTAGAGGATTATACTCAATCTGAGGGGAAAGTGCCAAAGACTTCCTTTTGTCATCTCTTCCCTCAAAAAAAGAGGAAAATCCTGTAATTTCTAGAGGAATATTCTCCTTTGGAGAGAACAATTTGAGAGGATTGAAGAAGAGGAGTTTACCTCTCAAATTAAGAATATTTTTTCTCGGTGAAGCAATGCTTTATAAAGCTCGGAAAATTAAGTTTCTACTTCAACAAATGATAGGTGAAAGTGCACTCGGAAAAAAACTTTTCTTGAACCAAACAAACTGTTTTATTGGATATAGATGAAAATTGGGATAAATGAAACAAATTTTTGTTGATTCAACAAAATATTTGACTGACCTAACCAATTTTTTTGGTTGAATCAGCCAAATACTCCATCTACCCAAATATTTTGTTAAAACCACTAAAAAATTGAGTTGAGTCAACCAAATATTTTGTTGTCTATATAATAACCAAATTCTATGGTTGAACCAACAAAAATGTTGTTGATTCAACCAAATGCTTTTCTGAGTGTGGTGACAAAAGTCAAAACGACTACTTCCAGACAAACATAATATAATTTATTAAGTATTCAAGTTCAAGGGGAAAAATGGGAAAATAGGGGAAAGATTAAGCATTTATTTTCACATGTCGAAAAGAACAATCTTTTTGTAAGTCATGTTATATTTTTAAATAATTTTGAATGATTTTTCAATGATTTCTGCCATTAAAGATTTAGTTTTAAAAATTGGATGTACCTAGATCTTAGATCGTTGGAAATCCATCCAGAGTGATATAAAAAGTGAGAGAAAAAATAAAATTAGTTAAATAGAAACTTTTGATATGTTCAACATCGTTCTCATAAATATTTTTTTTTAAAGATTTGTCATTTTATCCTTACTATAATTAATACTTTCAATGTAAATTTAAAACTAAACTCTTCAGTAGAGCGAACTAAAAATGCTGAAAATTAATCAAATCGTTTGAGCCGAGGGATCACAATTTCTAGGTCGACATCCAAAACAAGTAAAGAAAAGAATTTTGAAATCGTTTAATACCTTCTGTTCTCTTTCTTAAATTTACAATTAAAAATTTGTTAAATACATTTTTTTTGTTTAAATATAGAAAAACGTTTTTTTTTTGGATTGATTCGAACTTGAAATTGCATCAGCTTGAACCAAAGAAACATGTTATTATTTTTTAGTCATGGGAAAAATTTTTTTTCTTGGTGTTTATAACGTTCCGAAATCGCAAAAATGATATGAAATCCCAAAAATCCTAACTTACGACAAAAAATTTTTCCAAAAAAGCAAAATAAGAAAATGTTTCTTTGATTCAAGCTGAATAAATTGCATATTCGACATATTCAGCTTTTTTTTAAATGTGTGCATATGACTCAAACCAAAAAAAAAAAACTTTTTTGCACATTTTCAAAGAAATTGTAACTGAGCAAAACATTTATTTTTAAATTCCGCAATTTTGAATTTTCAATAAATAAGATAATGTTTTAACAAAATAGTTGAATTGTTGAATTAAGAACATCAGCTTTTAACCAAAAATCGAATAGTTATATTTTCGTTTCAAATAATTAATTTTTAATTGAAAAAACTTAATTTTCTCCCAGATTGTTGAATTTTGAAGCCTAAAAGAAGAATTTTCTACAATGCAGTTGATTTTTCAACACAAAAATATGAATTTTCAACTAAAAAGTTAATTTTAAACCGAACATTGACATTTTTAGTTAAAACCCCTAGTTTTTAACGAACAAAAAAAATCTTTAACTAAAATGATGAATTTTCAACTAAAAAATAAATTTTCAACAAAGTAGTTCAAAATTCGACCTATTAGTTGAATTCACTACCAAACTATTGAATCTTCCAGAGAAAATTCAAATTTTCTACAAAACAGATGAATCTTCAATCCGAAAACACGAATTTCCAACAAGAGTTGAGTTTTCAACCAAAAAAGATTGTTTAATCAATAAAGAAAAAAATTGTATTCAAAATGTACAATTTTAAAACAAATAAAGATTTTCAGCAAAATATTTCAATTCTCTACTGGAATAGTTACATTTAAAAAAAAATTGATTTTCAACAAAGTAGTTACATTTTCAAATAGAAATGAATTTTAAATTAAAATGCGAGTCAAATGATAAATCTTCAACCAAAAAAATTAATTTTGAGCAAAAGAGTTTAACTTTTAACCAAGTAGTTGAATTTCTTGAATTTTACTTCTGTCAGAAGTAAATTCTCGGTTTTTAATTAAATGTCCGGTCATTTCTCGGTTAATAAAATTCCCGGTCATTTCCTGGTCAAGTAGCCATCCTGTACATATATAGAGCATTATTTCTCAAGTTTAAACAAACCAAAAACATTGTTTAAACTTCAAATCAAGAATCAAGATGAATTCCACATGACAGTTAAAATATTGCTGAGCCAAAATTTATTATCCTCCAAAAATCCTTTTCGATTTTTGGGCTTCAATTATTCACGAAAGAAAGAAATACGGAAACATTCAGGGAAATCCAAAGATGTCCATCAGAAGCTTCTTTCTCTATCTTTATCACCTTGTTGTGCTCAAGTTCTAAAATTTTGTCATTTAAATCAATAGGTATCAAGTCTGAAAATTTTTTGATTTTCGTGGATATCGTCTATCTATTTGGAAAAAATGCCAATTAAAAAAAAATTATCTCAAATGGAAGCTTAGGTTTTTCTCTTTACGAGCTTTATGTTTAATAAGTGGGAAATTTATTTTTTATTTCTGAAAATAAGCGATCTGTTTTGATTGAGGATTAGACTATTTCATTCAAATAGTCATCTTCTTTGATTGAATTCAACTTTTTTTACTTAAAATTAAAATCTTTTTTGGTTGAAAATTCTATGTTGTTGAAAACCAAATATTTCACTTGCATTGTTAAGAATTTAAAGCGTTTCAAATCAAATGTAATATAGTGTACTTAGAAAAATTATTTACCCTAAACAAGAAAGTTACTTGGAACGTATCAAGCATGATATTCTAAATTTCCGGGTTGAGGTTGGAATGCAGAGATCAAGAATTGAGGATTCTGAGAGCATGTACGGTTACGTGGAAACTTTTAAGCATCTAAGTATTCTAATTTCAAGCCGATGCGATTTCTAACATCCGTCTCTTTTTCCATAATTTATGTGTCCTTAAACATAAAGATAAACCGCTATATTATTCTTAACGTGTCGTTACATGTGAGTCTACATCTAAGTTACGTGACCGGGAATTTCGGTAATCATTCATCAAGAATTTTGTTTCCCATCAAATAATACAAAGTTAGCGAATTGTTTTAAGTAAAGATTCAAATTTGGATCAACCTAACAACATTTTTTTTTAATCAATCAAAGATCGTCAACCAAACATATAAGGTTGTACCTTCTGCTTCTGTAGTCTACAAATCTGAGAAATGGTTTTCAGACTTCAATAGTGCAAAAATTGTTTGTAAGAACTAAGAATGTTGGAATTAAAAAAGCCAATCCTTGTGAAGCAACGATAGAGCAAATCTGAAGGTATCGTTTTTGCTAAAACGTTATTCAACTGATTGTAAAACATGTATCAATATAATTCTATTGTGGATCAAACTGATACCATAAGATTTAGTTATTTCTCCAAACAATTGTTTTTTGAAAGCATGTCCTCTAACGATTCTTAGGTTTGACAATCTGAATTTTGAGTATCTTTCAACAACAAAATGAGCTGATTATAATAACCACGTCTCGCAAACTTTGCATGCCCATACATGCAAACTAGCTACAGGGGATTTCTAAGACAATATTACTGGGCCTAGAGCTCTTGAGCGGATGTTTCGGTGAGTGATAACAATCTCGAAATTTCGAGTAGTTTCGCGGGACAACATGTGCGGCACGGGTACGATTACATTGAAAGTGAGGCTAGTAGGCTACTAAAAGAATAAAAAGAAAACGATGCTTACTCCACACATTCATAGGGACAAATGGGTGTGGATTTATACGTGTAATCGTGTATACATATAGAAAAGGTACAATGGCGTGTGGCGAGTGGCGGAATTGTTCGCGAGGAGTCCATTAAATGCAGCAGAATGCTTGGTACAAAGAAGAGTATATGGATCTGAGTTACCGGGTGAACTAGCTTGGGAATGCGAATAAATTAATAATACGCATATGAGTATGAAACATGCTTGTTGGAGGAACGAGGATGAAATGGAGTGAGGAAAGGGGAGAGAAAAATACACATATATATATATGCATGTAGATAAATACATATATTTTGGTTTTCTACACACAAGTATGATCCATCGTTTTCTTCAGGTTTATGAGGGACGGGCGGACATAAAAAGGGGTAAGAGGAAAGCGAGAATGACCGAAGAACAGAAAAATTGTATAAGTTTGAGAGGCTCTAGATGGCTACTTAGTATGTCCTGCGTCAAATGTCCCCTTCATGTCTAAACCAGCCCCCATAGTAACAATAATAATATTCGTAAGTGTTCTTACGAGTGGATTTGAGACAGTGAATATGGTATAACAGGTTTTATGCAAAAGCCAATTCGCGTCAAGATGCCCACCTCGATGCAGGATCGTCGACGAGATCCTAATTCGACTCGTATATCGAGACCAAGAAAAAAACCAACGAGAAATTTTACGGTCGATTTCTTTCGTAGCGCCTATCCTTAAAACAGGGGTGCTGAGTATGACAGCGATGGGGTGAATGGGGCAGTTCCTCCAGTTTTAAACAATGTTTCACAATGTATCAAATTGCCTCTTCAGGTGTAACATCCTCTTCAAATTTCAATTCAAAGGCTAAATTCTTAGAAATTTCAATACTTACATCAACATCATACTAAATATCAGGACATCAAAATGTTCATCCAAAAGTGGAATTCATTGCCAGTGGGAAAAAAATTTAATTCTACATTCTACATAGGAAGATGTGAATCTAGTTGTAATTTTCATTGACTTAATTTCGACAAGCTCGCATGCAAATATTTCCATTGGAAGTATCATTTTTGCAGATATTATTTTAGACACGAGGTGTTCTGCTTTTAAATAGGGTAACTTCATACTGTTATTTTCCATGTAAAACAAATACCTTCAGGATCCCACTAGTGCACCAATTTAGTACCACTCGAGATTGTTTTTCCCTTGTCTTCTTTCAATACCAGAAATATGCCCTGAAATAATATTTGTTTTACAATGAGAAAAGAAGACGAACGCGTCCCTCATCTTTTTTAATGTTTAAACAAACAAAAAACACTTGCCATCAATTATTTACCAATGTGTAACTCTGAACTAGTAACAGTTTGGCATTTATAGTTACACTTTACTAATGAATAGTGAAATTAGTGTCTTTACGCTTTAAATTCAACTAATTCTACTTGATTCCTAAAAAAATAAAACTTTGAAATTCATAGTCATTTGAAAAAAAATTTAAATGACAGATACGAGGTTGTTCACAGTAAAACAAATTAACTAATTAAATCTATTTGTTCAGATGAATGTATTTTATTTAATTTTTTAGTTAATATGAAACAATTATTGATTCAACTCTTTAAGAACTACACCATTTTTGAATCAAAATTATGAACTGAATTGAGAAAGTAATGTTTATTTAATTTAATAAAAAAATTTGAAAAAGCATAATTCCGACTTTTTAGGATTTTTTAATACTGCAAATTTAGAGAATAATAAATCTAAATCAACAATAAAAATATGAACGAGACAGATTTCTGTCATAATAAGGCCCCCTAAACGAACCATTTTATTTCCACTTCTTTCGAATGGTGATTTTTTATAGCCACCATGGAAAATAGCCCGAGGACCGGAACCTTTGTGGTTTAAAATGCAATCAGAACTGCGGAAAATGTAACGTCTCACCAAAAAAGATTAATGCTATTAGGGGTTACCCTTACACTGAGGGCTGAAGTTTCACGGGGGAAAAAAGTTCCCTAAGAAACTTTAGCTCGTAAAAATTCATAACTAGCCAAGTTTCTTCGTCACAGGTAATTAATATAATCCACAAAAAGTACTCTTAATGAATTTTTATAAGAAGGCATTCGGAATAATTTTAAATAATTTTCATTTTAAAGAATGTAATGCCGTAGCTTATTAAACATGGAATCGACAACAATGCCGCAAGTTTAGCCAAAAAACAAATTTCAAAGAAAGAAATACACCGAGATACAAGACGAGTTTTGAGAAACATGGTATTAGGAGTATTAATGTAAATGACGCTCAACAATCAGTTATGAATACATCTAACTTTCAGGATCGCGATATACTGGTCTACTCCCGAATCCTGATTATAAACATACGAGCTTTCTTGCCGGTTATTATACAAATATTCATCGCCTTTTCATCCATGGTGGTCAGGTTTGCACAAAAGATACGAGGAGGAAAAGGGGATGTGATGCAGCCTACGAGCCCTCGGGAATTAGAAGCTATTTTAAAAATATTTGAAAAATTATCGCTATGTTTAAACTGTTTAAAGACATCAAGTCGCACGGGGATGGTAATCCTCAGCATCTTTACCGTATACTCAATTTTTCATTTGCCAACTATTTTTGCACTGTATCAAAGTGACTGTTTTTCGTTCTTTTGAATGCAAAAGAAATGTTCTTTTTTAAAATGCGCACACCCGTTATATGCCTAAAATATACCGGCGACGTATGGGCCAAGCGATGCTAAGAAATGCAGAAACAGCAGTTGCTATGCTAGGTGGTGTTCCCTCTCCAATACGGACATCTCTAAGCGGTAGTAAGATTCACGCACTATGCGTGCATGCACCTAAACATTCAAAAAATCCTATTCGTACACGTGTTCTAAACACGTGAAGACCACACATGTTCCTCGTCAAAAAGTGTGTGTGGGGTAATACTCATATATACAAAAGTACAATACTCTTGCAGAAACGTGCACCAGAATCTAACGGACACATACTTAGAAGACATAAGGGTGTAGTAGGAGGGAAAAAAGCAGTAGCGTATCAAAAAAAGACTCTTTGATAGAACACGATAAAAAAGTTGATTAGAGACTCTGACGAAGTAATGGAATTCGTGATAAAGATATAGATAGAGGCTTCTGATGGACATCTTTGGATTTCTCTGAATGTTTCCGCATTCCTTTCTTTCGTGAATAATTTAGGCCCAAAATCAAAAAGGAAGATGAGAAATTTTGATTTAAAAAGACTTTAACTATCATGTCGAATTCATCTTGATTCCTAATTTCAAGTTTAAACAATGTTTTTGGTTTCTTTTGGATGTTTCTAATTTATAGATGTAGCTGAAATCACAAAGGCTGAAATCACAAAGGAGAAATACTGACAATTCTTCTGGATCAATAGTTCCGAACTACGTCCCTTTCTATAAATTAAAATGTAATATCGTATTCATATATCATCTTAATCATATGACCATTTCCTCTTAAATCCGCAACCCACTTGAGGTCGGAAACAAAAAAAAATCAACCGGAAACGTGCCAGGACGAGTTGTGTCAGTTTTTAGGGAATCTCTGGAATCCTGATCTATAATTCGTGTTCCTGTCGTTCTGATTACGCCACTGGGCGATAAAGCGAAAGAGAGGGGTGGATAAAATAGAGAAGGAGAGAAAGAGAGGGAAGTGGTTGGAACCAAGTGTAGTCGGGGCTAACGCTGAACTAAACGAAGCGAGTTTTAGGGAGCCGGTGGATGCGGGTAAGAGAGTAGGTTAGCAGGATCTCCTCTCCCGAGGGAGAGGGTAATAGCGGATTGTCCTGGAGAACGAGGAGGATGGCAAGTGCCTTTATAGTGGGTCAGTACTAGCCGGTACCCGGCGGAGCAAGTAGGGCTCAAGGTCTCTCCCGCTCCCCTTAACGAAAACTATGCTAACCAGGTAGGTGAACATAAAGTACGTGTGCCTCAGAAGCTGTGCCTCGAACCCTTTCGTGTACGACCCATGTACTGCATTCGGAGACGCTTGTTCAGTTCAGGATTTGTTGCATCTAAGCACCTAGGAACTATGAGTAGATTGTTGGGAGATGAAATAATAGGTTAGGATAGTCCGAAAAAAGAGAAGATTCTTCGAGAAGAAGAAATTTTGCTTCACAGGGACTTTGGCTATTGTGCGGAATTCATCTTAATTTTTAATTATCAGTCAAAATGATGTTTTTGGTTTGTTGCAGATCTTGATATGAATATGAATGATTCTTACAAATCAGAATTCTTACAGTGTAAGATTACATGCAGATTTCACCAAGCTCTTTTGTCGAACTAGTCTTCATTGATAGTTATCGACCCTCCTTATGTTTAGACATTGATCTACAAGATCGCCCATTGATTATTTCTAAAGAAGGGCTATTTCAGCAGTGAAGATAATGAATTCAATTCAGACTTTCTGCAGTTGTTTTGTTAAATTCATCTCAATTCACAAACGTCAATTCCGAGTTATATGGGCAAGTGTTGATATTGATGATGCTGTGGATATTTATGGTTTTAAAGGAAGGACCATTCAGCAGAATGACTCAGCTATGAAAGACAGCTGGTCTCTGATCAAAACAGTTATTTAAGATTTGTTCTTACTCTTGTGATATTCTTCCAAATTAGGAAATAAGATTTTTCTATTTTTCTATTTTAATGTTTTCAGAAATTTTGTGGAATTTGTCTAAATGCCTAATCAATCATCAATCTAACAGATGTTTTGGTATTGTCAATCATTCTGTTATTGGAAAAACCATCTACAACCTTTGTTTATATTTTAATAGAAAAAGTACCTGCGATTTAAGATTTGCATCATGTTAGAAAAGTGAAAGTTTTAAGGAAATGGACCGTGGGACAAGGGAATTATCCCTGATTAATTTTTTCTCAAGCATAACCCAAAATCAGCTTCATCACCTCTTTTCATGATACCGTGACCATCAATTTGGGTCCTCTTTTCTGTCTTTCTTTCCAATGAAGAACGCACCAGCTCCACACTGGGGAAATAATGAAATATTTAGGTTGCAGGAATGGGTCGGGAACGGGAATGAGAACAGGTTCCTGTTGCACATTCCGAGTCGTTCTGAATGCCGATGCTTCGAAAACGGCGGTTATGGCACGACTAGGTTCATAAATTAATGTTTGGTCGCACCGAAGCAGTCCAATTTAATATCTTCGTTCCACGACCCTAAATCAATCACCAATTACTACTTTCAGAACCATTGGATGCATTGCTCGAATCTTCATCACAAATTTGTGAGATTCCTTGAGAATGAATTGCCTATTTTAATAAAGGGATGCATTGCATGCCAAATTAGTATATAGCTGATAAGGTTGATTGACGGACATCCTCAACTTTTAGCCTTCTGATCCTTCGCTACTTGAATCTTAGGAATCGATAACGAATTCTCATTATCGCGATTGAAGAGGATGAAGAGGATTCGACTGAATAAAATTGGAGCAGTTTGTCGGTCGTCAGTAAGGGTATAATTCGGCATCTCGACCCATAAGGCTTTCGGCTTGGCAAAGAGTAAAGTAAGAATCGCATGGTTGGCCTTGTGGCATACTTCTCTCCCTCTAGTTCTTCCATCCGATTCGATCCTCTCGTTTCCCTTCGTTTTGGAATCACCCTCTCATTTTTCTCTCCCAGACAAAGAGAGAACGACGAACACAATGGATTACTCAGGCGGGTAGGTTAGTTTGCCGAACAAAACGATCGGACCCACGCACGTTAAGATAGGTCCTGACTTGAAAGGGACTCAATTCAAATGTTAAAAACAAATTGGAAAGCAAATTTGGAAAATTTGGCAGAGCATTTGACAGTATTATAATTTAGGAGAGGGGTCTAGTGTCTAGTTGTCTAGCCAGTATGAGGTATGAGAAATACCAAGGTCTCCTCTTTTTTTATTGCTTTTCATATTATGATCCGGCGTGACGCAGACCCGAAAGAGCCTTTTATGCAAATGTACTCGAAACCGTTTACAATGACAACGATTGTCTCCTGAACCTCGCTTTGAATTTGATACTTTTACTATCGTCGCATTCCGAGTATGTTCCTCAATGAAATTCCTCTCTGTCGAGTGTAAATAGATAACAAACCCTTTATCTGAGTCTCGTGTAAGTACAAAGTTCAGCGAGTTGCATGACAACGGATGAGTCGAGAAAACTGAGCACTTCTAATGCAACCATCAGCAACATTCTGCCTGACAACGGGTACTGCATCTACATGATTCATTCTGCAGTTATTTGTGTGAACCTTTTTTTTCCCACGGATTTGTTAATTAAATGTACAAGGACTGAATTCATTTCTTATATTTAGCGGTGTGAAGTTGGCCCCTCCAAATAAAAAAGTTGAAAATTCTTTGTCGTCAAACGTTTGGTGCACACCGCTCTTATATTTCCCTTCTTCAAGTCTTTCAACTATAACCCCACCAATTTTATGAAACATTGATATGAAATGCCTTTCCGTGTCGACCAGCATGGAAAGACAGAAGAGCGAGGATCTTTTTTCGCGATAGATTAAATCACTCGGTCACTTTTATTTTCTGGGAGTCGGTCCAGGACACAAAGGACTGCAATTCTCGGAAGAGCCTCGCTCGAGACTCGAGAATTAAAATAATATCCGCTCGTTTGGAGATTAATGGCGCCTTGGCAATGTAATATCTCCACGATGCCTATGATACATCCAACTCTCCTCTATAGAGAGATGATTCTCTCTTGTTCTTTTTTGTCTTTTCCTTTCTACCACATCTTTGCTCTTCCTCCTTCACCTCCTCCTTGATTCTCTCCCCTTTCCCTCCTCTCTGTGCTCTTCATTCTAACCGACAAACTGGCGCTTATTGACCCCGGAACACCGGATGTAAGATGAGGGGACCGCGAATCAAAAAAAGAAAAATGTGCTCCCGATATCTTATACATTTTTCTACGCCACATGCAGCCTTTATCTTGGGAACATACAAAAATAGTATATGAAATCACAGGCCTCGGATTTATTTGGGAAATTAAAAATAGTGTACATAGTAGTATAAATTTTGAAAAAAGGTGGGAAAATAGTGTTATGCACTTTTGTAAATATTAGATCGAGGTAGCTTTTGAATCCGTTGAAATCCTTTAGGATCCCTTGGCATCTTTTAAATATCGTTGATATCCTGGATACTTTTTTTTTAAATCCTTGAAAATTTTCTAAAATCCTACGAAATTCTTTAAAAAATATTAAATATTGTTTAATCTCGTTAAATTCCTTGGAACCTTCTGAATTGTCCAAACTCTTGAAAATCCTTTGAAATCCCTTGAAAGTGATAGAATCCAGCGAAATTCCTAGTAATCCCACAAAAATGGAGTAAAATCCCGTGAAAAATCTATAATGTCTTTCAAAATTTCTTCGAAAATAATATAAAATTTTTGAAATCCTAATCTTGTAAAATCCCACAAAATCAGATAAGGCCCTATAAAATTGAAACCTTCTAAAATACCCTAAAAGCTTCGAAATCCCTTCAGACCTATAAAATCCACTGCAATCTATTAAAAACCGTTGACTTTTGTTGAAAGCCTCTAAAATGCCTGGAAAATCCAATTTTTTAAATTCTTTGAAAATATTGTGAAATTCATTGAAATCTCTTCAAGCTTCTGAAATCTTACGAAATCAATGGAAATTTTAAAATCCCTTGACATTTTCTATAATCATAGGAAATTGTTTGAAATCTCGTTAAATTCCTTGGAATCTTCTAAAATATCTTAAACTCTTCAAAATGAAGCACAAAATCAAATAAAGCCATTTAAAATCCCTTGAAATCTTTGATATTTTTTTTAATTCCTTAAAATCTTTTAAAATACTTTGAAAGTTTTAAAATCCGTTGAAATATTTGAAATCTACTGCAATCAATTTAAAAACTCTCTAACTCTTTGAAACTTCATTCAATGTGGTCAAATCCCTAGAAATCTTTGGAATCCTAGAAGTCCCTTAAAATTTCATTTAATTTACTTTTTAAAGTTCTCTAGAAATTCTTTGAAATTGCCTAAAACCCCTTGAAATCTTTAAAATCCGTTGATATCTTTAATACTATTTTTTAATCCCTTGTAATTTTTGCAATCCTCAAATTTCTTGGAGCTTGTAAAATATCCTAAAATCATCTTCTAATCCCTTAAAAATCCATTGAAATTAAAAAATGTAAAGTCCTTGGAAAACCTATAAAATTGTGTAGGTCTGGTGAAATCCCTACGAATACCTTGAAATTCTTTGAAAATCCCTGAATTATGTTGAAAACTGTAATCTTTGAACAAAGATTGTAAAAATTTTTTAAGTCTTTTGAAATCATTCAAAAATCCTTGGAACTCTCATTAATCATCATCAGAATTAATATGTAAAATAAATCAAATATTTTTAATAAAAAATTTAACAATTTCATATTTGGGCCCTTCGAGACGGCTACTCACCGGGCCACGAAAATCTGATTGGAGGGGGAACTCGGTCAAGCTTCAACAGAAGTAACAGAAGAATTTCTTGATATTTTATCGTTGGATTTTCTTACTTTTACAAACAATCGATACTAAAACGTGAATCCAATTTGATCAAACATTGAAATAAAGTATCTTTTTCCCTGTTGGCCTGTAGCTGAAATTATGTGATAAAATTTCTGCGCATCATAATAAATGAATGCACAATCGTGGGATTATACAAGCAATGGACTTCGTCTTTCAAGTCTGCAGAGTCATTGAATAAACCGAGTATATGAAAATGTAAGCATAGAATGAGATACGCAAGTGTGAGAGAGTAAGATTGGCCCCCCCGAAAATATGTACTAACAGTGTCGTCTGCTAGAAGTCAATGGCCGCGTATCTAAAACAAACACGTGTCCAAAGAGGCTTCTTTAAAGCGCGAAAAACAGAGATGGAAAATAAAAAAGAGAGACAAGGAGAGAAAATCCGCGTGAAGAAGTCGTTAGCGAAATATCAGTGAGTTCTCGATGGAAAAGAACGAATTTAGCTTCAGTTTAAGATCAAAGAAATGACGACAGATGTCCACAACAGAAAATATCTTGGAATTTCAGCGAATTTAATTATGTTAACAGAAACTAAACTGAGGGTGGTCGCAAAAATTCATCTTTAAAATTCCCTGACTTCCCCTAGTCAATTTTTCATTTTTTTCTGAAAACTAATACTCAAAGACCAGCATTTTAATAAAAATATCAAATTTATTTATGTATTTCAACCAAAAAAAGATTACTTTTAACCAAATAGTTTTTGCAACCAAATAGTTGAATTTTCAATCTGAAGAGACAATTTTTGTGGAAAACAGTTGAGTTTTAAATCCGAAAAGAAGAATTTTCAACAAAAAAGTTAATTTTGAATCATGGAAGATGAATTTTCAACCAAATAGTTGAATTTAAGACAATAAAATTATTTTTTACGAAACAGTTACATTTATAATCAAATAGTTGAACTTTTACCCAAATTTTTAATAAAAAAAGATAAAACTTCAACCGAAAACCTATTCAAACAAATAGTTGAATATTCAACCCCAGAAGACGAATTTTTAACATGAAGATGAATTCTCAACGAAAAAATGTAATATTTAATATTTCAACAACAAAAAAACGTATTATCAACAAGACAGTTAGGTTTTCAACCAAAGAGTTAAATTTTCGTCAAAATAATCAAATTTTCAAAAGTTGAAATTGAAAAAAAAATCTAATAGCTGATATTTCAACTAAAAGAGATGAAATTTCTGCGAAAGGAGGTGATTTTTAAAACCGAAAAGATTAATTTATACCAAAAAAGATGAATTTTCCATAATATACATGAATTTTCAAACAAGTAACCATAATAAATGAATTTTCAACTTTTAACCCAGAAGTGGAATTTCCAAGAAAAAAAGAAGAGTTCTCAACAAAAAATTGATATTTCGACAAAAAAAAAAACGAAAATTTAACAAAATAATTGAACTTTCAACTAAAAATGATGAAGATTCAGTAAAAAAATGAATTTTCAACTAAATATTCAAATTTTGAACCAAAAAATAAATGTTTAACAAAGTAGTTCAATTTTCAACCCAGAAGTGAAATTTACAAACCAAAGAGAGGAATTTTCAACAAATAATAATTTTTCAGTCAAAAAAGAAGAAAGAATTCATCTAAATTGTTAAATTTTCAAGCCAAACGAATTTGCTCAAAAACAGTTGAATTTTTATCAAAAAAATATGAAATTTGACAAAAAACTTAATTTCCAATTAAACAATTGCATTTTTAACCAAAAAAGCAGAAATTTCAACAAAAAAAAAAAAAAGATTATTTGTAACCAAAAAGTTGCGCTTACAATCAAATAGTTCAACCTTGAACCAAATAGTTGAACTTTTAACTAAATGGTCGAATTTGTACTTAAAAAAGATTAAACTTCAACCAAAACCATATTCAAACAAATAGTTCAATATTCAACCCCAAAAGACGAATTTTTTAGAATACAGTTGAATTTTCAACAAAAAGATGAATTCTCAACAAAAAATGTAATAGTTAATATTTTAACAACAAAAAAACGTATTATCAACAAAACAATCAAATTTTCAACCTGCAAAGTTAAATTTAAAAAAATGTAATATCTGATATTTCAACCGAAAAATACGACATTTTTGCCAAAAGGGAGGGATTTTAAAACCGAATAGATTAATTTATTCCAAATAGACGAATTTTCCATAAAATACATGAATTTTCAAACAAGAAATTGAATTTTCAACTAAAAAAGAACAATATTCTGTAAACATCGCAACCAAAGAGATTATTTTTTAACGAAAATGATGAATCTGGTACGAAAAAAAATTAATTTTTAAGAAAGGAGTTAAACTTTTAACCCAGAAGTGGAATTTTCCAACAAAAAGTAATAATAATAAATGTATTTTCAACGTTTAACCTAGAAGTGAACTTTCCAACAAAAATAAGAGTTCTCAACAAAAATTGATATTTCGACAAAAAAAACGAAATTACAACAAAATAATTGAATTTTCAATTAAAAAAGATAAGTATACAGTAAAAAAAATTGCAACTAAATACGCAAATATTCAACCAAAAAATAAATGTTTAACAAAGTAATTAAACTTTCAACTCAGAAGTGGAATTTTCCAACAAAAAGACGAATTTTCAACAAATAATGATTTTTCTATCAAGAAAAAAAATTGATTTAAATTGTCAAATTTTCAATCCAAAAGACGAATTTACTTTTCTTAAGTTTCGGCAAACAAGTTAATTAAAGAGGAGAATTATCAACTAAAAAAGATTAATTTTCAACCAAAGAGGGAAAAGTTATATTTTCAGTTAAAAATATTAACTTTAAACAATCAAAAAAGCGAATTTTGAACAAAATAGTAAAATTTTCAACAACAACGAAATTATTTAATAAAGTAGTTGAATTTCTAATTAACAAAGATCAATTATCAACAAAATATTTCAACTTTCAACCAAAGAGATCAATTTTCAACTAAATTGATGAATCTTCATTTGGAAATGGAAGTTAAATTTTTATTTAAAAAATTAATTCTCTACCAAAGTAGTTGGATTTTCAACCAAATATTACAATTTTTAACTAAAAATATAATCGTCAGGAGAAAGCAACCGCAGAAGAAAGAAATATAAATAAAACGCAAATCAATTACTAAGAAAAATATACTATCGGGGTGGTTGAAAAAGATTATTTTCAATATTCCCTGATTTTTCCCTGACCAATTTTTCATTTTTCAAATTGGCATTTAAAAAAATGCCCTAACTTTTCCCTGATTTCCCTGACCTAGGACCACCCTCTGAAACCTCTAAATACGCGCACAATTATTTTGAAATTGAATGAACTGTTTCTTGCGAGAGAGGAATGTCCATTGAGATAATTGATGGAGATGAAATAAAAAGAAATCGTCTCCTAAAGTGAATAATTCATTAATAATTTTCTCTGAAGAAATACGAATCGCCGGCACATGCAGCACGTCAAATAACTTACTCGGATGCTAGACCGAAAGGAACAAGAAGAAGCAAGCAAGGCTTTGGCTCCTCTTTGCCACCCTTTTTTTTGCCTTCTCTTCCTTTTAACTTATCTCCCTTTCTCCCTTCCCTGTATCTCGTGGCGCCCTAAAGATAGCACTTCCTTCCTCCTTGAGGGCACAGAAGCACTTTCCTTATACACTAAATTCGAAACCTGAACTATATTCGTGAACTCCGCGGATCAGCTCCAAAGTCCATACCGCGAAATCATGTCTGGCCTGGTCTAGTGAGGAGATTCTTTTCTGACAAACATGAAATAAGATGGCGAGGAGTCTACCTAGAGTTTTTAAATTCTCGGTAATTTAAAATCGGGTAATATTACCGGTAACATACCGGTATGTTACGGACGCTTCGAGAATTTATCGAGAATTTATGAGAATATTCAATTAGAATGCTTTTTTGTTATTTTCAAAAGTAAATAGATAATTTTCACGATGTTATAGTTAATTTTAGATCATTTGATATATTTTTTAAATATTTGTTAACCCAAAAAATATACCAAATGATCGAAAATTAACTATAACATGTTGAATATTCATTCACAGTGGTCGACAACCTTTAACATCTAAAAAATTCAGTAATTAGATGTTGGCACTTGTAGAATAAATTATAAACAGCGCCCATTTAGGTACATTTAAAATATGGAAAACTTTGTGAGCATTAAAAGAATAAATTTGGAAAATTTTCAGGACACTCCGTATAATTGTCGTGTAATACTGCAAAAACTTTAAAAAATGAAATGATTACATTTGAATGAATATAAATAATTAAAATAATACAATCAAATAAGCAATAATGATTTATTTCATAAACTGTTCACAGGTGTAACATTAAGTAAAGTTTTTTATTTAAACTAAATAATGTGATATTATCAACCTGAAGATAAGGCACCTCTACACTTTTAAAGAAACAGCTGAATAACAAAATACCAGTTTCTATCTTTTTTCGACATTTGTATTATTAAATACTTTATTGCATCCAGGCAATTCCTACTATTATTTTAAATACTATATTGAAAATCACAGTACTTTTAGCCAGTCTCGATTCATATCGATATACCTAAACAATAAAGTTAAAGATTGAAAATATATTAACATTTTTAAACATTTACTACGATGATTCACATGGATTCACAATCAGAAATGATTGGGAAAGCAAATTGATAATGAACGCAAAGTTGTCGACTTGTCGTTGCCAGAAATGCGCTTCACGGAAGTTTGGAAGGAGAAAAAAATAAATTCTCATAAATTCTCGCCGAGAACGAACGTCGGGTAAGTTACCCGGTAACTTACCAATATTACCGTACGTTACCAGGGTAATTTACCCGACTCAAAACTCTAAGTCTACCACTCTGATTTTTCGTATGCCAGGAATATATTCATTCCCTACTGTCAACAATTATTTTGGGATTTTTCCCAAAAAGTATTGGAACGCAACACAACCAATATTATAGGAAATTTTCCCAAAAATAAACGAAATTATGTGCAAATTTCCCAAAGGCAAATCGAATATTTCCTAATGGAAGTCAGAATTTTTCTGAGAATAAACTGGGGAAATTTCCCGAATATTGTAGGAATTTTTCATTCCCAAACACGTATATAAAATTTCCCAACCCGATCGAAATATTAGCATTCAAAAAGGAAAATTTTTCAAGGTATTGGGAAAATTTTCAACTTTGTTAGAAAAATAATTTTTCCTACCCAAAGTTGGAAATTTTACCTACAAAATTAGTGGGAAAATTTCCGAAATTTTTCACAGTGATAAAGAATGTTCGGGCATATGCAGGAATATGTAGCAGGGTGTCTAGCATTTTCTTCAAACAAAAATTCCAGGACTTTTCCACGTTTTCCGGGACAGAAAAATACATTTTTCCAGGTACTTTTTTACAGTAAAAAAATACTTTCCACGAAACATAGTAAAAAATTGTAGGTGTAGCGGAACTGAAAAAGTGTCATGTGAAATTTCTCATACGCTCCTAAAATCTGATTTTATAGAAATTTTTTTTTTTGGCATCATTTTATCAAGATGAAATATGACGATGTTAGGATATAGATTATAAGATATTCAAAGTTTCTTTTTTTTTCACCTTTAAAAACAATTTTTTCAAACTTTTAAAATTCAATATTTTTTTGTAGGGTGTGTAATGAGATTTTTTTTGTAGAATTGGTTGAGATTTGCCTGAGTTATCGAATTTAAAGCTAATTTTGGTTTATTTTCAATGAAATAATAAATCTGTTAACAAAGTAGTTGAAATTTTCACTAAATTGTTGCGTTTTCAACCTACAAAGGTGAATTTTTAACTAAATAATCAAATTTAAAACAGATAAGATTGAACTTCAACTAAAAACCATTGCATTTCCATCAAAATAATTGAATTTTTTAAAATGTCGATTTTCTAACAAAGTACTTGAAATTACAAAAATGATTTTCCAACCAGATAGTCTCATTTAAAAAAAAATTAAACTTTCACCGAAAATAGTTGAATTTTCAACACGAAAATTGGAATGCTCGACAAAAAGACGAATTCTCAACGAAAAATTAAATAATTGGTATTTCAGCAACAACAAAAAATACTAATTTTCAATAAAATAGTTAAATTTTCAACCAAAGAGTTGAATTTAGAAAAAAAAATTAAACAAAATAGTTAAGTTTTTAACCAAAAAGTTCAACTTTTAACCTGCAAATATGAATTCTTAACCAAAACGAAGAATTTTCAAAAACAAAAAGTAATTTTCTACAAAAAAAAAAGATAAATTTTCAATCAAAATTGGTATAGTTAAATTTTCAGCAAAAAAAATGATTTTAATACAAAATAAAAATAATTGTTGACAGAATAGTTCAATTTTCAACAAATAAAATGAGTTTTTTAACAAAGTAGTTGTACGTTCAACAAAAAGGTTGAATATTTAAAACAAAAAAAAGGTGAATTGTTAATGAAAATTTTAATGGTTGAATTGTGGACTAAAAACGATCAATTTTCAACCTAACATGGAATAGTTGAATTCTCATACAAAAATAAAGTTTTTTCAACAAAGAAAATTAATTTTCTACCAAAAAAGACAAATTTTCAACGGAATACACCAATTTGCAAACGAATAATTTAATTTTCAACTAAAAATGATTAATTTTCATTAAAAAATTGTTTAACTAAATAGCTGAATTTTGAACCGGAGATGAACTTTCAACTAAAATGATGAATCTGCGATTCTTTAACCAAAGAATGAATGTTTAATAAAGTATAGGTAAACTTTGAACAAACAAAAAAAAATTTTCTATATAACACTCTCTAAATCTGAATTAGTGAAATTTCACTAATCGCTAGTGAAATTTCACTAATTCAATTAGAGAGAAGTCGGCCACTCACGATTAGTAGAAAACTACTAATTTGATTAATGGAAATTGTCCACTTGTGAAATTAGTAAAATTCCACTAAGCAATTAGTAATCCCTGTCATTGCAGTGTGTACTAATTGAAGAGTGAAAAGTCACTAATTATACAGTAAAAATGCACTAATTGTTCAGTAAAAAAATTAATTTTTTCAAAATAAATATAAATTGAAAGGAGATTATAAAACAACACGCAGTAGTATTCCCGAATGGTCACCTATCCAAGTACTAACCGCGACCAACTCTGCTTAACTTCAGTGATCTAACAAGAACTGGTTTTTTCAGTGTGGTATGGCCGTTGTCGATAATAAATGAATAAATTGATCTTGAGTTCCTTTTTGTCTACTGGCCATAGTTGAATAGAACAATAATATGATAATTTCAGGGTGGCCGCTGGACATCTCATGAGACCGGGAAAAACCGGGAAATAACAGTGCATTTATTTTTGACCAGGAATTTTACAAATTTAAAAATAGTCTTTCCAACCTGTATTTCAACCCTTCTTAAATAATTAGATAAATTGTTATATTTTACAATTATGATATCATTCAGTTTAGAATGCGTAATTCGAAAATCTTCCACTTTAAAAATGTCGCATTTTAGATTTTAATTTTCAAGCGTACATTTTAATTTCAAGAATTTTTAAATGAACTTTTACATACTCAAGCAATTAGAAATTAGAAGCGTTTGAAATTGATGTTTTTGGATAAAAAACCATTTTTGGTTGATCAACTGTGAATATAAATTAAATTAATGATTTTTAAAATTGGTGAACCTCAAATAGCGTGGCATCAAGTGGCACGCAATGTCATATGAGGATATGACTTCAGATTGGTCAAAATCGTTGCAGTTCACTAATTCGTTAGTGATCGCGCTAAGTTACTAGTGAATTAGTGAAGCGAAGCTACTAAATAATAGTGAACCATGTTTACTAATTGAGATTAGTAAAACTTTTACTAATTTATTAGTAAAATATTTACTATTTCAAATGTAAAACATCAAAATATTACTATTTGGTTAGTGAACCATACATTTACTAATTCAACTAGTGAAATTTTAACTAATTCATATTTAGAGAGCAGATAAATTTTCAACCCGAAATTATTGATTTTCTACCAGAGAGACAAATTTGCTAATAAAAAAGACGAATTTTCAACAAATAACGATTTTTCAACCAAGACAGGAATAACTGTTAATGAAATTGTTGAACATTCAAGCCAAACGACAGCATTTTCAACCCGAAAATACGAATTTTCACCAAAGAAGATAATTTTTAACCAAAAAATTGCAGTTTTAATCAAAAGAGAGAAAATGTCTACTAACAGGATTAATTTTCTTCCAATAAAGACCAATTTTTGATTTAAAAAGATTGAATTTCAGCAAAAAAAATATGGAAAAGTAACATTTTCCGATATTTTTAAAGATTCCGAGGAATTGCAAACAGATTTTAAAGATTTCAAGGGATATCAAAAGATTTGAAAGAATTTGAAATATATGAGGGAATTTTAAAAACTCTAAGATATTTCCATCGATTTTAAATTAAAGAGCTTTTTGAGGATTTCAAAGATTCTATGGCATTTTCAAAGATTCCGAGAAATCTTGAAGAAAAAAAAGGTTTTGAGGGATATCAAAAGATTTAAAAGAATTAAAAACAGTTAAGTGTATTTTAAAAGACTTCAAGGATTTTTCAATAGATTTCAATAAATTGAAAGATTTTACGGGAGAATATATTTAAATTATGTTGTGTTAATTGAATTTTCAACTCAAAAAGATAAATTTTCGACTAAAAATGGAATAGATAAATTTTCACTAAAAAAAAAGTAAATAACCAAACAAAAAAAACGAATTTTCAAAAATATGGTTAAATTTTCAACTAAATAAATGTATGCCACCAAAATAGTTTGCCTTTGATAAAGAATTTCAAGCCTCCGCATGAAGAAGGGATTTAAATTTCTCCTCGGCTGCTTGACAATCTTTCTGCAACGTGAATCCCAGGAATCTCAGATTTGCTGACTACTCTCAACTTGGATTTTTTCAAAAAGATAATTCTAGACATAGTCTGCAAAACTTTATTCTTAATAAATTAATATCAAGAAAATTTTTTAATTCAAGTCAAAAACCTTCCAATCAATTTTAAAAATGAATTATTAAGAACTAGCATTATTAATTAGAATACTTTATCCTGTCGGGAAGATTCTTAGTTTCGCATACGATTGAAATCCAAAGAAGCTTTACATTTTTAATTTATTATACATTTTTTAATGGTAAGAGTTTTTCAATTTTTTTAAACAAAATCTCTTGAAATTCTTTTGGTATCATTTAAAATAACTTAAAATCTTTAAAATGATTTGCAACTTTTTTATGTCCCAAATATTCTTTGAAATTAAAAGTATATGTAGAAATCATTTCAAATTCCATGAAATATAAATTTAATTAAATTTTTATTTAAAAAACCGTTCAAATAAAATGTTCTAAGAATTCTAAATGTTAAATAGCAATATTTTTAGGTCTTCAATTAAAAATGGTTTATATTTGAAAAATTTACATATTGATAATTCAGAAATTGTTTAATTTCACCGGCTTATTATTTGAAATTTTTTAAGCACTAAAAACTGTAACATTTAAAAAAAAATTTTAATGTACGAAGAAAAACTGAAAAACTTAACCATGACAATTGTTTAATCAAACCCTGAAGTATAAGACAATTTCAAATAAAAAATGGTTTTCATTTTAAAATTTTTAAATAAAAAAGACAATTTAAGAAAAAGTAAGAGGAAGAGGTTTTTTTAATTTTTATAAATCTTCACATTAATTAAATATTATATGGCGTCTATATTTGAAGAAACATATTTAACATCTAATAAAAACTACCCTTAAATTTACCGAATTGTTAAAAATTCGTTTTTGTTAGATAAATCCAACTGATTTTTATTTTAAATTAAAACATTTTTTTGTTCAAATATCAACTATTGTATTTTTCGTTGGAAAATCATCTTTTTAGGTTAAAAATTCAAATCCTTGGTTGAAAGTTGAACTACTTTCTTAAAAGTTCATTTATTTGGTAGAAGATTCATAATTTTAATTGAAAGTTCGCTTTTTTTAGGGGTAATAATTTATTTTTCAACTGAAAATGTAACTATTTTGTTGGAAATTCAGTTGATTGGTTGAAAATTAAGTTTTTTGTCGAAAATTCGTCTTTCTCGATAGAAAATCCATTTTTTAGTTAAAAATTCAACTGCTTGGTTGCAAATTTTAATTTAGTTAATTTTCTATGTTGAAAACTCAACTATAGTGTTAAAAACTTAATTATATTATTTAAAATTCAACTAACGTGTCAAAAAGTCATTACTTTTTATCGAAAATTTAACTATTTTGTTGAAAATAAACAAAAACAAAATTTGGACGAACATCGCATCTATTGTTCAAACTATTTTGTTCCAAATTTATGTAATTTGTTGAAAATTCGTCATTTTCTTTAAATAGTAGCAATATAGTGTCATCACTCCAAAAAAGTGTCAAATAGTGTCAATAGTGTGGTGAGTCCGAAACCTGTGAAAGTGAACGATTAAGAATGGTTCGAAATTTCTTATGGCTAATTTTAATAGGTTTGAATTGCAACTTCAGTAGTATAGCTATGAGAGACAGCTATACTACTTTTTAGTAGTATAGCCATGGGAGACAGTTATACTACTTTTTAGCAGTATAGCTGCGAGAGATAGCAATGCTACTTTTTAGTAGTATAGCTGTGAGAGATATCTATATTACTCTTTAGTAGTATAGCTATGATAGACGGCTATACTACTAAAGAGTAGTATAGCTTTGAAACAGCTATACTACTCTCTAGTAGTATAGCTGTGAGAGATAGCAATACTACTCTTTGGTAGTATAACTGTGATAGATACCTACACTCCTCTTTAGTAGTATAGCTATGAGAGACAGCTATACTACTAGTAGTATATCTATGAGAGACAGCTATGCTACTCTCTAGTGGTACA
>CAKNXH010063342.1:30207-44047 GCA_932178445.1 Andricus quercusramuli
CTAGTGGTACAGCTGTGAGAGATGGCAATACTACTCTTTGGTAGTATTTGGAGAGATACCTATACTAGTAGTATAGCTATGAGACAGCTATAATGCTCTTTAGTAGTATATCTGCGAGAGATAGCTATACTATTCCTTAGTAGTTTAGCTATGAGAGACAGCTTTACTACTCTTTAGTAGTATAGCTGTGAGAGATAACTACACTTCTAATTTTTATACTGGTATTATTATCGACAGTTTATAGTCTGAGGGTTGTCTAACCTAACCAGTAACCACTCTAACCATCGCATCAGCGGAGTCTAACGAATGTTTCACCTGCTCGTGACTGCAGTCTCGACACACGGTTCGCCACTAATTACTTACGCCTTTATGCGTCAATTAAAAAGTGCAATGGTACTTACTGCGCCGCTCGTGTTTGCTGACCGATGCAAACAATCCTCTCATCGTTATATCTACGAACGGTTGTAAATTTAGACTTCGCGAAACTCGCACAAAAATAATACGAGAGTGTGTAAAGCTGCTGAGATCGGATTCATTCAGGATGCACGTTACATATGTCGTGGTTCTCAACTCGAAAGTCCAACATCAAGGTCAAGAACAAATCCCCGAATCTCCAGATCTTACTAGCCTCAGATCAAGGCTTTCGACTTCCGCGAAAAGACCAATTATCGGATTCTTTCAAACTCAAATTTTAATTTTAAAGTTATTCACAAATTGATTCCATGCGTCCATACACAAAATACGTGAGACTTTTTTTAACCATTTGTGTAACCCTCCCTCCTTATGATGATAGACCGTAGTAGTTCTTAGACACTTGGTTGAAAATTACGTGATACATTTCCAGATCTTTCTTCCTCAACATTAAAACTGATGCAATACTGAAAATTTCGATTTTCTTTATAATTATCATTAAATCATGATAAACAACAGATGCAGACCTCGGGCTCACTTCAGAAATAAAAAATAGTGTAAATAGAATCGTTGGAGAAACCTCCCTACAGTGGATAATGCAACCTAAAGTGGATAATCTTTAATTCAAAATACTAATATATGTAAAATAATTAATTTAATTTGATTAGTAGTTACGCTACTATAGGTATGAATAAAGTGAAATTAAACTAATTATTTTACGTATATTTGTGCTTTTAATTAATCATTATACAGTGTCGGTTATCATTATCCATTGCAGGAAGATTTTCCTACTAAACTTACATGTAGTCTGAGTTTAAAAAAGTATAGACTGAAATCGAAAAGTGTGGAAAGGAAAATTAACTTTATTTATCAGGCAAAATTTCCAGTTTTCTAACCTAATATTTTGAAAGTATTCAAATTGAACTTCAATGTTTACTTAAAATGTTATTCTTTAGTCTCTACATCATCAAAATTCCTATTTTCCCTATTCTACTATTTTTCTCGTTTTCCCACTTAAAAGGCGAACTAAATTAATAGAACCGAATTAGAAAATCTAACTCTTTTGGTTTGAAAGTTAATTTTTTTCGTTGAAAAGTCTACTATTAAAATTTTGGTTAAGAATTCGTCTTTTTTGGTTAAAAATGGTATAAATTGGTTCAAAATTCAATTATTTTCTTGAAAATTTAACAATTTAGTTAAATAGTGAAACTTCTTAGTTGACAATTCAAATGTTTTTTTGAAAATTCGTCTTTTTTGCTTGAAAATTCTACAATTTGATTGCAATTTTCCTCATTCTTGGTTAACAGATTTTGTTGTTGAAAATTCAAGTATTTTTTTTTAACATTTATCTTTTTGGTTTGAAAATTTTTCTTTTTCTGTGAAAAGTGCACCTTTTTGTTTAAAAGTGCAACTGTCTGGTTAAAAATTGATCTGCTCAGTTTCAAATTAACGTTTTTTTGAAAATTCAACTATTTTGTAAAAAAAAGTCGTATTGTCAACAATTATATTTTTCGTTGAAAATTCATCTTTTTAGATTGAAAATTAAACTCCGGGGTTAAAAGTTGAAGTAATTTCACAAAAGTACTTTTTTAAGATTTATAATTTTAGTTGAAAATTCAACTATATTGTTTAAAACTTAATTACATTTATGAAAATTCAAATGTCTTGTTGAGAAGTATTTTTTTTTGGTCAAAAATTCAACTTTTTTGCTGAGCATTTGTCTTTTTGGATAGGAAATTCATCTTTTTGGATTGAACATTCAACTGTACTAAAAAAATTATTTTTGAGTTGAAAATTCACTTATTCGGTTGAAAATGCAACTATGTTTGCTTCATGCCTAATCTTGTTTATTTGACAATTCGTTTACTTTTTTGGTTGAAAGTTAATTTTTTAAACTGAGAATTGAATTGTTGAAAATTCAACAGTTTTGTAGAAAATTCGTCTTTTTGTCTTAAAAACTGAGCTATTTGATACAAAAATAAACTGGTTTTTGTTAAAAATTAAATTTTTTTGTTGAAATGTCAACTATTATATTCTTCGTTAAAAATTCATCTTTTTAAATTGAAAATTAAACTCCTTGACTGAATTCGTCTTCTTGTTAAAGAAAATTTGTCTTTTTGAATAGGAAATTCATCCTGATGAGTTAAAAATTTTACTTTACCAAAAAAAATCCTTTTTGAGTTGAAAATTTAACTATTTGGTTAAAAACGCTGGTTGAAGTGCAACATATTTCATTTTAGAATTCGTTTATTTTTTAAGGTTAAAAATTAATGTTTTCAACTGAAAATTCAACTATTTTATTTAAAATTCCATATTTTTCAAGGCAAAGTAAAGATATGGTGTCATCAGCGGAAAATTGTAATAAATTAGTCTTAAGTTACAATTTTTTGAAATAGTGGCGAAATAGTGTCATCACTCAAAAAAAGTATCAAATAGTGTCAATAGTGTGGTGAGTTCGAGGCCTGTAAAAGTGAATGTTCAGGAAGGGCTAACAATTTCTTGGGCTGATTTGGATATGTTTAAATTGCAACTTTAGTAGTATAGCTATGAGAGACAGCTATACTACTCTTTAGTAGTATAGCTATGAGAGACAGCTTTACTACTTTTTAGTAGTATGGCTATGAGTAACAGCTACACCTTTCTGTAGTAGTATAGCTGTGAGAGAGAGCTATACTAATTTTGAGTGGTATAGCCCTGAGAGATAGTTATACTAATAATTTTTATTAGAATAGCTGCGAGAGACAGCTATACTACTCCTCAGTAGTATAGCTATGACAGATAGCTATACTACTCGTTAGTAGTATAGCTATGAGATAGCTATACTAATTTTTATAGTATAGCTTTAAGAGATAGCTATACTGCTCTTTAGTAGTATAGCTATAAGAGATAGCTATACTAATTTTTAGTAGTATAGCTATGAGAGATAGCTCTAGTACTCCTCAGTAGTATAGCTATGAGCCATAGCTATGAGACAGCTACTCTTCAGTAGTATAGCTATGAGTGATAGTTATAATACTATTACACTTTTTGTTGAGAATTCATCTTTCTTCGTTAAAAATTCCAATTATTTTTTCCCGTATTTTTCGAAATAGTAGCAAAATAGTGTCATCGCTCAAAAAAAGTGTCGAATAGTGTCAATATAGTGTGACGAGTCCGAGGCCTGCACCTGTGATTCAGGAACGCTTGATATAAACTTATAAGCAAGAATTCCGAATTCCTCTACTTTTTTCGCAGCCGTCGTCTGTCAACAATTAGGGTTTATTGGGACAATTAGAGTGAGTATTTTTTGGTTGGATCCTCGTTTCTGCAATTACACACCGTCTCTCCTGAATGTCGGCCTCGTACCTTCTGTTTTCTGTGGTGTACATTCAAATACGTTGGTGAGCTTGTAAGGTCCGCGTTTATTTTATTTTTATTTTTTCTAAAGTGTGTTTTTTTTTATTATTTGCCTTGAGTTTTATACCAGCTCAGGCTTGGCTTGATTTGTCGCGTGCTGAATCGAGACCACCTGCCCACCGAAAAAGTTACCTGTTATAAGAGAGCCGCCGCTTTACAGCTCACAACCACGATGCTCGATTTTCTTGGTGAACGCGACCTGGCTCGACGGTTTAATTACTCTCCTACTTCCGGCATAAAATTAATTCCTTGATCTTCACGATAAGAAAGGACCAAATAATCGGTGCGAACAATTTTTCGTTTTTCGTTTAGATTCAATCTATTTTGTAAAGTATAAATAAGGCCCCATAAAAACAGTCCAACATTTAACATATAATTTAAATAAAGCCAGGGTGTCTAGCGTTTCTTCAAACCAAAATTCCAGGACTTTTACAGGTTTTCCAGCACAAAAAAATACATTTTCCAGGTACTTTTTTACAATAAAAAAATACTTACCACGAAACATAGTAGAAATTTATTGTAGGTGTAGTCGTAGTGGGACTGAAAAAGTGTCATATCCGAAATTTCTCATATGCCCCTAAAATCTGATTTTATAGAAAAAAAACGTTGTTTTTTTTGTCATTGTTCATTTTATCAAGGTGAAATATCACGACGCTAAGATAGAAAATATTCAAAATTTCCCTTTTTTCAGCTTTAAAAACAATTTAATGAAACTTTTAAATTTCAATATTGCTTTACTGTATATAATATTGAAGCTAATTTAGGTTTATTTTTAATTAAATAATAAAATTGCCAACAAATAAGTTAATTTTTTAACCAAATTGTTCAGTTTTCAACCAACAAAGATGAATTTTCAACTAAATAATCGAATTTTAAACAGAAAAGATTAAGCTTCAACCAAAAACAGTTTAACTTCCAACGAAATAATTGAATTTTTCAAAAGACAGTTTCATTCTTAACAAAAAAGGTGAATTTTAAATCCAAAAGGACGAATTTTCTGTCGAAATAGACGAATGTTCAGCAAAACAGTTGAATTTTCAACCAAAATGTATAATTTTTTAACAAAATACTTCAAATTAAAAAAATGAATTTCCAACCAGATAGACTTGTTTTGAAAAACAAAAATATTAAACTTTAACCAAAAATAGTTGAATTTTCAAAACGAAAATTGGAATTTTCGACAAAAAGACGACTTCTCCACGAAAAATTAAATAGTTGGTATTTCAACAACAACAAAAAACGAATTTTCAACAAAATAGTTAAATTTTCAACCAGAGTTGAATATAAAATAAATCAACAAAAAAATTCGTTTTTAACCAAATAGTTTAACTTTTATGCTACAAAGATAAATTCTTAACCAAAACGACGAATTTTCAACAAAGAAAATTAATTTTCTACCAAAAAATGACAAATTTTCAACAAAATAAACCAGTTTGCAAAGATATAATAACATAGATTTTTTAACCGAATAGTTGAATTTTCTAAGACGATAAATTTCCATCCAAAAATGGAATAGTTAAATTTTCAGTTGAAAAAATTAATTTTCGTAGAAAAGAAAGGATTTTCAACAAAGCAGTTAAGTCTTCAACAAGTATAATAAATTTGAAGAAAAGTAGTTTTATTTTCGATCAAGTAATTAAATTTTCAATTAGGAAGATTTTTAATTTCTACCAAAAAAGAGAAATTTACAGAAAAAATATGAATTTTCAACCAAATCTGGAATAGTTAAGTTTTCAGCACAAAAAAAAATAATAATAATAAATTTTATGCAAAAAAAAATCATTTTCGACAGAACAGTTAAATTTTCAAGAAATAAAATGAGTTTTTAACAAAGTAGTTCTACGTTCAAACAAAAGGTTGAATTTTAAAACAAAAATTTGAATTTTTAATGAAAAATTTAATAGTTGAATTTTTGACTGAAAACGATCAATATTTTCATCCTAAAATGAAATAGTTGAATATTAATTCAAAAAAATATTGATTTTTTATTAAATTTTTTTTAAGATTCCAACTATGTAATTGAATTTTTTAAAGAGAATAAATTTTCTAATGAAAAAGAGATGAATTTACAGCAAAAAAAAACGAATTTTCAATAAAATAGTTAAATTTTTAAACTTTAACCAAATATTTCAACTTTTAACCTACAAAGATGAATTCTTAACAAAAACGACGAATTTTCAACAAATAAAATTAATTTTCTACCAAAAAAGACAAATTTGAATTTTCAATCCGAAATTATTAATTTTCTACCAGAGACAAATTTTCTAATCAAAAAGACGAATATTCAACAAATAAAGATTTTTCAGCCAAGACAGGAAAAAATGTCAAAGAAATTGTTGAACAGTCAAGCCAAAAGACAGAATTTTTAACCAGAAAATATTAATTTTCAACAAAAAAGTTCATTTTTAGCAAAAAAATTGCAGTTTTAATCAAAAGAGCGAAAATTTCCACCAACAGGATTAGTTTTCTACCAATAAAGACCAATTTTTGACTTGAAAAAAAGATTGAATTTCAGCAAAGAAAAAAAATGGGAATGTTACATTTGTAGGTTAACAAATCAATTTTAATTGAAAAAAATAATTTTCAGCAAAATATTGAAATTTGCAATCAAAGAGATCAACCCTCAAACAAATAAATTTTTAACAAAGTGGTTCAAGTTTTACTTAAGTGATTGAATTTTCAATTTAAAAAATATCAATTTTCAGCCAAAAATAGTTACGTGTTTAGTTTAAGAATTATTTTTCAACCAAAAAAAAAGCATTTTCAACCAAAAAGATGAATTTTCCAGCAAAAAATATGAATTCTCAAACAATAATGTAATAGTAGATATTTCAAATAAAAAGTATGACTTTTTAATAAAAATTGTTGAATTTGCAACCAAATAATAAAATTCTTCACTACAATTATAGTCGACAGGATGAAGCAACTGCAACAGAAGAAGAAATAAAAATACAAGGCAAATAAATTACTAACTAAAATAATTACTAGTCCCAAACTTCAGTTTCAAAATTCTCCAACTTTGCCCCGACCAATTTTTTACTTGGTCTAACCATTAATATTCAAATACCATTTCGATTGTAGTTTCGTGATTTAAAAAGGTAATCTTTTTTCGTTCAGCAGAGAAAAAGTTAAAAAAAATATTTTTTCTTTAAAAAAACAAAAATTCCAGAACTATGAGCAAAATTCAAGGACTTTTCCAGACTTTTTCCAGGTAAAAACGAATTGCAGGACTTTTCCAGGTTTTCAAGGATTTCCATGATACTACTATCCGTCCAAAAAGTTTAGGCACCGCGATTTTTGTATAGATTTTCGAGAAAATCTCAGCAGAAAAAAATTCTAAAAATATGAGACAACATGCATGTTGCAGGTGAAGGTCTTTCCAATACTCTTACAGAGATTCAAAATTTTCAGATAATGAGCGATTATTTACGGGCGAGTCAAAGGTGGAATAGCCTAATAATCATATGATCATTTCAGAATACTCAACTTTGAATGGTTGTAAGTCACTGAAAAAAATTATGAAAAATCTGCAAAAAATTTGTGGGTTTCGTCGATCCTTTCTGTGTCCAGCGGTGATATTTAGAGTCAAAAATAATTATTTGTTAATAAGTTATTGACAAAAGAGTGGGGAAATATCATCTCCGGAATTATCATGATCATACGATTATTATGTTTTTTCACCTTTCACTCGCCCGGAAATAATCGCTCATCGTCTGAAAATTTTGAAACTCTGTAACAGTATTGGCAAAACCTTCATCTGCAACATGCAAGTTGTCTCATATTTTTAGAATTTTTTTCTGCTGAGATTCTCACGGAAATCTGTACAAAAATCGCGGTGCCTAAACTTTTTGGAAGGATAGTAGACACCCTGCGTGTAGACTTAAAAATTGTAGTAGTTCGTTTGAAATTTGAGGAAGAAAAAAATTAAAGTGAGTCTATAACCCTTCCTAAGCTGAGCTCTAAGCAGCTGAATGCAGAGCCACACTTGTACAGGAAAAATACAAGCACTCACACATACAATGCCCGTTCACACGTACACCGCTGAGAGTGTGTAAGACATGAAGGAAACGAGACAAGGCGCGAATAGCTGGTATGTACTACATTACTACTACAAAAATACCATATGCAACCTAACCTCACCTAAATTGGCATTGCTAAATCCAAGCTAGGCTTAGTTAAGGTAAACTTGTTCTAGCTTCAAAGAGCCGAAGCAACCGCGATATCGATCAGCGATCTTCTTTCAGAGGGATCTCACTCACACTATCTACTTTTAATTCGATTCAAAAGTAACGAGTAAATTATCTACAATCTTCATTGTAAATTATCTAGGTCTTTTATTCTTTTCATTCAAAGCAAGATACAAAATACGCTTCTTATCAACGTGACATCATCACTAAACAAAATTCAGAACGAGATAGGAAATTTTTTGTAATAGGCGAATTCTTTTTAAAGCGTGAGGATTTTTTTAAATTTCAAAATGTATACTGGATTTAGGAAAATATCAGAAAAAGGTTCCTCCCAATATCCTAATCGCAGGCCTCACAGTCCCTGTGGGATGAAACATAGGGACCAAAGGGTACTTTTTGATTACAGGGTACTTTTTGTCACGCTCAAAGGGTTACAAATTCAGGATAAATTTATAAGATCTCAAAACAATTTAAATTACATTCCGTGAAATTGGAATGAATTTAGGGGAATTTAAGGTGAATGAAAAGAATTCGATAAAATTCATAAAAAATCACGGTGAATTTGAAAAAATTCAAATGAATTTAAAACAATTTAAAAATACGAAAAAACTTCATTGAATTTAGTAACTTTGAAATAAGCATTAAAAACTAAAGAATTCCGAGGAATTAAAAAAAATTTAAGGTGAATTCCAAAAAATAATTTCAAATCTCTTCAAATCTTGAAAACCCTACTAATTTATAACCAAAAAAATGACTCATAACTGCAAACCAATTTAAAAGAATTCAAATGAATTGGAAATAACTTCAAAAATCGAAAAAATTCCATTTATTTCAGTGAAATTTGAGCGAATTTAGTGGAATTTAAGGGAAATGAGAAGAATTCGATTAAGTTCATAAAAAATCAAGCTGACTTTAGAAAGAAATTAAGTGAATTGAAAACAATTAAAAATTTGAAAAAACTCATTGAGTAAGTTTGAAATGAGTTTAGAAAAATTAAAGAGAATTCAAAAGAATTTGATGCAATGCTTAAGAATTTAAGGTGAGTTTTAGAGACTTCAAGATTAATTGAACAAAAACTTTTTAAGAATCCACTGAATTGAGTAAAATTGAGTGAATTTAAAAGAATACAAAAGAATTCAGGATTAATTTCAGGATGAATTCCAAATGAATTGCGAAAAAATATTTGAAAATCTCTTCAAATCTTTGAAACATTACGACATTCCTCACTTCGTGTGAATAAATTCTTTGAAATCCACTAAAATTTTAAAATCCCTTAAAATCCCTTAAAACCCCTTAAAACCACTTGAAATTATTAAAACTTTTGGAAATCTCTTGAAATTATTCAAGTCTCTTGAAAATGCCTTCGAATCTTTAAAAACCCGAAAATATTTCCAAGTCTTCCTTCAAACTATTGAAATAAATAAAAATTTTCTGGGAATTACGAGTTTTCAACAAAATACGTAAATTTTTAACTGAAAAAAAAATTCTAGCAAAAATAAATGAATTTTCAACTAAAAAAGATAAATTTTCAACAAAAAATTGAACAGTTTAATTTAACGTTCGAGAAATAATTTTTTACCCAATTAAAATAAATTTCCAACGAAATAGTCCAATTTTCAACCAAACAGTTGAATTTCCAACTAAAAATATCAAATTTCCATTTAAAAAAATTCCACGAAAAACTAATTAGTTAAAAAAATTAGTTTTTAATCAAAAAAAACTAATTTTCAACCAAAGAAATGAAATTTCAACAACAAAAAATTAATTTTGAACCATAAAAAAATAATTTTTAACAAAATACGTAAATTTGAAACAAAATATTTTGATTTTTAATTGAGTTTTCAACCTAATAAATTAATTTTCGACCAAAAAGGTTATATTGCTAACAAAAAAAAGATAACTTTTCTACAAAATAGATAAACTTTCAACTAAAAAAGATCAATTTTCAGCCAAAAAGATTAAATGTCTATAAAAAAATGACGAAAAATGGAATAATCAAATTTTTAGTTAAAAAAATTGATTTTCAATAAGAAAGAACTAATTTTCTACCAAAAAAGAATAATGTTTAACAGAATGCATGGATTTTCAAACAAATACTATAATTTTTAAGGAATTTTTCAAATAAAAAGGATCACTTAAAAAAATAGAATAATTTAATTTTCAGTTAGAGAAATAAGTTTTTGAGCAAATAAAATAAATTTTCAAAGAAATAGTTAAATTTTCAAACAAACAAAATTATTTTCTATCAAAAAGATTAAATGTTTATAAAAAAAATCTACAAACGATTTAGTTAAATTTTTAGTTAAAAAACTGAATTTTCAATGAAAAATCTGATTTCCTACCAAAAAAGAATATTTTTAACAAAATACATGAATTTTTAACCAAGTACTTTAATTTTCAACCAAATACTTTAATTTTTAATTAAATTTTCAAATAAAAAGGATCACTTTGAAACAAATAGAATCATTTAATTTTCAGTTAGAGAAATAAAGTTTTAAGCAAATAAAATAAATTTTCAACGAAATAGTTCAATTTTCAACCAAACAAATTAATTTTCTATCAAAAAGATTAAATGTCTATCAAGCACAAAAAATCGACAAACTAGTTAAATTTTTAGTTAAAAAAAATGAATTTTCAATAAAAACTAATTTCCTACCAAAAAAGAATATTTTTTAACAGAATGCATGAATTTTCAACCAAATACTTTAATTTTCAGTTAGAGGAATAAGGTTTTAAGCAAATAAATTTTCAACGAAATAGTTCAATTTTCAACCAAACAAATTAATTTTCTATCAAAAAGATTAAATGTCTATCAAGCAAAAAAAATCGACAAACTAGTTAAATTTTTATTAAAAAAAATGAATTTTCAATAAAAACTAATTTCCTACCAAAAAAGAATATTTTTTAACAAAATACATGAATTTTCAACCAAATACTTCAATTTTCAGTTAGAGAAATAAGGTTTTAGGCAAATAAATTTTCAACGAAATAGTTCATTTTTCAACCAAACAAATTAATTTTCTATCAAAAAGATTAAATGTCTATCAAGCAAAAAAAAATCGACAAACTAGTTAAATTTTTAGTTAAAAAAATGAATTTTCAATAAAAACTAGTTTCCTACCAAGAAAGAATATTTTTTAACAAAATACATGAATTTTCAACCAAATACTTTAATTTTTAATTAAATCAAATAAAAAGGATCACTTTGAAAAAAATACAATAATTTAATTTTCAGTTAGAGAAATAAGGTTTTAAGCAAATAAAATAAATTTTCAACGAAATAGTTCAATTTTCAACCAAACAAATTAATTTTCTATCAAAAAGATTAAATGTTTATCAAGCAAAAAAAATCGACAAACTAGTTAAATTTTTGGTCAAAAAAAATGAATAAAATTCAAGAACCGAAGAAATTATATATTAAATTAAATTTCAAGATTAAATTCTTTTTTACAAAATTTTATTGTCACTCTTAAGGACACTCAGAAAAAACATTCTTGGATTCAAAGAAAAGTTTGTTCGATTCAAAGATATTTCGTTTGGTTCAAAAAAATTGTTTTCCGTTCCAATGAAAATTTTTCTTTAATTTAAAATAATTTTTTCTATAATGAAGCTTTGGTTTTTTAGAAAAAATGTCACTTTTCGCGAAATCTTCAAAACTATTTGAATAAAAAAAAAGACTGAATTTTTGTTTTTTTTCTCCGTGTTTGGCAACGAAGTTTATCTTGACGTAATAAAAAGTTTGTCAACCACCACCTTGCAGTGTGGGAATAATTTGTTTGCATAGGGAAGGCATTTCTTAATATCGCCTTTTAAAATTCTTTCCTTATCGCATTGAGCTATAAATATGGCGCCTTCGTTACGTTAAGAGACGTAATCACTTAATCAGAATCCCGGTCGTTATCACGCAAACATTTTAGTTATTTTCAACCACTGAACATAAGTCAATATTGAATTTCCATTTGTTAAAGAAAGGAAATATATTTCATACTTTATTAGTAAAATAAAAAATTTGTAAAATTGTCAGGCACATAAAGTACTTAAAGTCTCTTCATTTCCTTGACGAATTAAAGCCCCTAATTAACAAACCATATTTTTAGCTTTTTTTCTGGAATTTCCGAGTTTTTCTATATTGTATATTTGTATAATTTTGCTTCTAACTATTCACTGAATAGTTCAATTTTCATTGGAAAAAATTAATTTTTAATAATAAAGAAAACGAATCTTCTATAAATCAGTTGAATGTTCTACCAAACAGTTAAATTTTTATTTGAAAGAATGAATTTAAAAAAAATCTTTTACAAACCAGTTTAATTTCTACCACATTATTGTTGAGTTTTCTTCCAAATTTTTGGATTTCCAAGACAAAAAGGCGAATTTTCTATGCAGAACAGTTGAATTTTGAACCCGAAAATATGAAATTTTAATAAAAACGTTCATTTTCAACCAAATACTTAAATTTTTAGTTTAAAAAATTAGTTTTTAACCCAAAAGATGAATTGTCAACAAAACACATACATTTTTTACCAAATAGATGAATTTTGAACCAACCAGGTTAATTTTTTTACCAAAAAAGACGAATTTGCAACAAATTACACATATTTTCAACCAATAGTTGAATTTCCAAACAAAAACATGAATTTCCAACTAAAAAGATCAAAAGTCCATAAAAAAAATGTGACGAAAAACTGAATACTTGATAAAATTTATTTTCAATAAAAAAAACTAAGTTTCAAAAAAAAAAAATGATATTTCAACCAAAAAAATTAATTTTCGACCGAAAAAGAATAATTTTTTACAAAATACGTGAATTTTAAACAAAATATTTTAATTTCTAATGGAGTTTTCAGCCTTTAAATTTAATTTTCAGCCAAAAGGTTATATTGCTAACAAAAAAAGATAACTTTTCTACAAAACAGATGAACTTTCAACCAAAAAGATCAATATTCAACTAAAAAGATTAAATGTCTATCAAACAAAAAAAATGTCGACGAAAAATGGAACAGACAAATTTTTAGTTAAATTAATTTTCATAAAAAAACTAAATTTCTACCAAAAAAAGAATAATGTTTAACAAAGTGCATGGATTTTCAACCAAATACTTTAATTTTTAATGAAATTTTCAAATAAAAAGGATCACTTAAAAAAATAGAATAATTTAATTTTCAGTTCGAGAAATAAGTTTTTAAGCAAATAAAATAAATTTTCAACGAAATAGTTAAATTTTCAATAAAAAATTTAATTTTCTATCAAAAAAATTAAATGTCTATGAAAAAAAAGAAAAAATCGCAAACTATTTAGTTAAATTTTTGTTAAAAAAATGAATATTCAATAAAAAAACTAATTTCCTACCAAAAAAGAATAATTTTTAACAAAATACATGAATTTTCAACCAAATACTTTAATTTTTAATTAAATTTTAAAATAAAAAGGATCACTTTGAAAAAATAGAATAATTTAATTTTCAGTTAGAGAAACAAGGTTAATTTTCTACCAAAGAAGACGAATTTGCAACAAATTACACATATTTTCAACCAATAGTTGCATTTTCAAACTAAAAAGATCAATTTTTAACCAAAAATGGAATAGTTGAATTTTCATTGAAAAAAAAATCTTCTACAAAAAAACTGTTGGGTTTTCTACAACATAGTTAAATTTTCTAGCAAATTGTTGCATTTCCAGTGAAAAAGTATTTTGAACAAACTAAATCATTTGACAAAATTTAATTTTTAATTTAAAAAAAGCGAATCTTCTACAAAACAGTTGAATTTTCTACCAAATTGTTGAATTTGAAAGACAAAAAGCAAATTTTTTTAACAGAACAGTTAAATTTTCAACCTGGAAATATA
>CAKNXH010063344.1:0-18278 GCA_932178445.1 Andricus quercusramuli
AAAATGAAATAGTTAAATTTTTAGTTAAAAAATTCTCTTTAAAAAAAAATGCTCTTTCAATAAAATTCCTAGGTTTCTGGATAAAAATAGGAATTTTTATCCAAAATCACGAATCTAGAATATAAAGATTAATGTTTAAACAAAACGTTCAAACAAAGAGAAGGCAATGTTTTCCAATTGGAGAAAGACAACTTCATGGTTACGATTTCACATTATGACATTTTTATTGGGTTAAGAGTTTCAACAATATCACACCATCGCGTTGTTTGATCATACTTTTATATTTTTCACGTTTTTAATTGTAATAATAAAAATCATTGCCCATTAGGTATATATTATTATAATTGATTCAATTAATTGATATATAGATTATTCACTATTATCATTATTACTTTTTAATTTGTTCTCGAAGGTGACCTCACACAGTCGCCTCTGGATGCTTTCTTAGAGCTACCATCAATTCATTATTTTATTATTATGATTATTATTGTCATCTTCATAAATGATAATGATATGATTAATTGATCATCAGCCTTTTTCTTTGATTTTCAAATAAGAATGAACTAAAATTATATTAAAATCACCTGAAAAAATCTACTATAATTCATGAAATATTTATTTCAGACTCTTTGTAATACAATCACCTACATGGGTTTCAATCATAAGTAATTATCTACCTTATTTTGAATTTTGTGAAGAAAAACGTCATCTCCGCCAAGACTGTTTTCATAGAAGAATAAACTAACTTTGAAACACACACACATATTTTTTATTTACATTCTTGGCCTTGCGGTATGAAGAAAGCAGCTATTTTCCACAATCAATAAATTTAAAAACTTCCAAAACCGCGACTAATTAAATAACAAAATAACCAAAATCAATAGGAATCAGTGACATGATAATTTTACTGCGAAATAGACATTTCGAAAGAGTTATTGTTACAGCCAGCAATATTGATTCTTTAATCAGCTAGGCCGATCATTTTCCTTGTTAAAATTTATGAATAATCATTCAAACATAAAATTGTTCCTGATATAATTTTGAGCTTACAACACTAATAACGATGGAAAAGGAATGAAAAAGTGCAACAAAACTTTTTATAGCCTGTTCTTTATTATATGATAAACAAAGATCTTTGAAAAGCAGATAGCAGCAGAAATACAATAGTTAATTTGAAGACCTGAGTGTTTGAACAAGAATGATGTTCGCATTGCAATTGTATACTTGGATTCATTATGATTCTCATTTTCGTCAAAATTTTAGTGTTGACGGTGAGATCTATGATGCAAACGGGAACGCGATTGTGGAGGAGGATATGGTTCAAAAGGTAGTGAATTCTGCGGCATTCCTGCATCTGGGGCTTCATATACGACATCCTGTCCCGGAATGATATAGTTTGGGTAATTTCCTGTTTCAGGTGCCTGCTGTTGATCCAGAGTAGGAACTTGTGAATAACCTTGTTGATTGAAAAGGTGGTGATAATGAGGATCAACAAGTGGATTCTCTGGTTGAGGCAAAAGGTGCGGCTGTCCCCAAGTTGAGAACTGTGGGTTGAACTTCGGGTCAAACCATGGTACAGATGCCGCATGTGAATGCATAGTATCAACGTGTCGAGTATTCGCTAGTTTATCATAATCGAAATGTTGTGATTCCAAAGATTCCAAAGTGGATGCTCCTGGGTTATTACTTCGTACAGATCCATGTCCTAGAAGATGAGTATTACCATGATGGGTATGATCTGTTTGACCCATAAGGTTCTGCTGTGTTTGATAGAATGAGCTGGGCTCATACCCTGCTTGGAATGACTGCTGTGGATACGAAATAGGTTGTTGCTCAGATTTAGGCAGTTGTCTTAGAAATGGAGTAGTAACTTGTGGATTATGCGCTAGATCTTTTCTTTCTGGGATTGAAATTGCAGGTAACACGTCATAAGTTTCTTCCAATGATTTATATTTCTTCTTCTCAGTGGAGTCTGCCAATGTGTTGCTGGAAATCCTGTGTGCTAGAGCTTGCCTATGGGCCATTTGGATTGCTTGTGCATGCTGGCTTTCAGCTGATCCTGGCCATGATGCTGGTCGATTAGCAAAACGTACATAGTTATGATCAAATTTTTTTAGTTCGCTTTTCAAGTCATATTGATAAGAAAATCTTTTGAGGTCTTTTAAACTCAATGAATGTATCTTTGCGTCACCCTCGAATTCTCCAGTAACAGGATTAAAAGGTCGATACACCCCATGATGTACGTCCTCTCGCATTATCAGAATTTGTAGCGGGTTTGAACTTACACTCTTTTCCTTGCTTCCTCCTGGTTCCATACCTGATGATATTTCTGCGGAAAGAAGAATAAAATTCATGAATTTAAAATTTTAAAGATATAATAAACGAAGGATCGACATTTGCCACGTACTAAAATAATAATAATGATTATTATACTTAGCAACATAACGGAAGACCATCAAAATGATGGAAGAAGCACAGAAAAGGGACCTCATTTTTGCAGAAGGCGACTGACGAATTCTCAGACAGGCGCTTGTATATATATGTCAAGCCCAGGATATGTACACTCAATGACTTTGCGTTAGTGACATTCTAATGTGTTCTAATCAACGAGCGTCTTACTATTCCTCACCCAATTCTCACACGAATCATACAATCTCATATCTGTGCTTGTAGAGATAAAACACGCTCAGAGCACTTGTCGTGTCAACAATTAGATGCCTAGAACATGAAATTTTCCATGATTTTAAGGAATGACGTTATAATATCGATCGCTTTTAATGGAAGAAAAAATATTATTTTTTATCAAACAAATTTTGCTTTGGAAATTGAAGACAGGACAGTAGGGGTGGACCAAAAATGCACTGAAAATTTCATTTTCTTGTGTTTTCATGAATGAAACCCGGAAAGTTTGTTCGCATCAACAAAAATATGAATCCATTTCTTTTGTTTGAAGAAAAAATGATATCCAGATGTGACGTAAGCTCCATGAAGCTTAACACGGATTTGCCATAAGAATAAAGTACGTTTTTGTGAATTTTAATGAGAATCCTCAATGATAGCTGAATAGAGTCGGAACTCAACATTTCTCTCCACAGTTAGCCAAAGAATACAAATAAAATAATACTTTTTAAATATCACCCCCATAAGTCTGTTCGATAGGGACCTAATGAAACACTCATAAGTGAGAAAATGTATTTTTCTATGTCGTAGCGCTAATAATGACTAATTATTACACCAGTGAGGTTTTTTTTTTAATTTTCAACTTTTTGTTCACTGTTCACTCGAAGTTAGTTGAAATTTAATTTAATATAGCAAAAGCAATTGTTTGAACGTGTCATTATTGTCTATAGATCAAAAATCAAGAGTTTTCAATTATGAATTTTCCAAATTGATGAAATTTGGAATGTAAATCATTCAAATGACAGCATTTTTAATTGTGAAACTTAAAACCCGCATAATTTTCAAATTATAAATTTAACAAATTCAAGGCTCTTCATCTTTAAAGATGTATAATTCAAAGTTCTACAATTTTGAAGATTTGAAATTAAAATATACTAAATTTGTAGAGTTTATTCCTAAAATGTAGCTTTTAAATTTAAATATCTTTTTAATTTTAAATATGTAATTTATTTTTGAAGATGTACACTGTAAAATACTTTTTTTTCAAGATCTTATTTGAAAATTTTTCAATTTTTGAGATTTTCAATTGAAGATACTGCAATATTTAATTCCTATTACCGATTTTTTTTAAATAGTTCAATTCTAACTTATCAAGATTGAAATTATTTTATTTTTTCAACTGATGATGATGTGTCAAATGTAAATCATGAGAATTGCAGAATTTTCAATCGTAAAACATAAAAATTTCATGATTTTCAGTTCTAAATGTTTTGAATGAAGAATCTTAAATTTTGAAGATGAACAATTCAAATTTTTCTAATTTTTATTTCAACGTACGATCTTTGATAAGCAGAATAAAACAATCATTTAGATAATAATTTGAGAATTTATTTATTTTTTGTAAACAAGAGAAAAATTCTACTATAAAGATGACTTTTCAACGAAATACTTGAATTTTCAAACTAAGAATATAAATTTAAAACAAAAAGTGTCATAGTGTTTATTTCAATCAAACGACATGAAATTTATAACAAAAAAAGGTTTTTCCAATCCTAAAAAGGCGAATTTTCAACAAATAAAGATTTTGCACTAAGGAAAGAAAATTTCACCTGAATTGTCGATCCTTTAAGCAAAGAGACGAATTTTCTCTACATAAATTGAATTTACAAACAAAAAATAATATGATTTCAGCAAAAAATTATTTTTCAACGAAACTGATGCAATTTTACCCAACAAAAATGAAATTTTAAAACAAGAAATTTTTTTTTTTTTTTCAACAACAAAGGAGAATTTTCAACTGAAAAGGATCAATCGAATTGATCCCCTGGCTGAAATAAAATTAACCCCTATATAAACACGCGGACGAGGGGGAAACAACCCGAGTCGAAGTTTCGTCGTCAGTTTCAACTTCTTTCAGCATCAGCGTTATCCAATGGAAGGTGAAAATATTGAAAACGGCAGTTTCGACTTTTTTCGCCTTCAACGTCGAAAATTGGCATAAGTTCTTCTTACTGATTTAACCTTCATTTCAACTTCAAACTATGTTGTGCAGTTTCACCTTCTCTTTCAACGTGATGATTGTTTTCAGGAGAGGTATTCAATCGTAATCAATTTAATTTTTAACACACCCTCCACCCACCTGGGAAGAGGGCGAAAGTGGAGTAGAAAAATTAGAAAGCTCAATTTTATTCTTGAAACGCAGGATTCTAATTTAAACTCTAGGTATGTAAGCAGTCAATGAATTAACTACGAATCGAAAAAATAATAACTACGAATCAAAAAAATTTTGTCGAATGAAACTTACGTATTTTTTCATGAAGATTCTGAATCTGCTATGAAAAATATAGGTTCCCATTTTGAATTTTAAAGTTAAACTTATTTTTAAACTTGCAAACTATGCACATTTTCAAATAAAAATGTTTATCGAGAAAAACATTTTTTTAAGTATTGTTTTTTTTTAAGTTGAAACAATAATTTCTTTAACTTCAAACATTAAAAAAATTTGTTTCCTTGATAAAAATATTAGATTCTCTTATTTTTAACAAGGGAATAATATTCATTAAAATACAATTTTTTAATTGTTCAAATTTGGAAATTTTATAATTTCAAGAAATTGATTATTCAGAAATGTTCCAATTCGAGAATTTTACAGTGTAGAAAATTTTACTTTTCCGGATTTTTCAGTCATTCCGATTTTAAAAAATCTGAAAAATAATAAATATTCTAATGTTATGTAAATTAAATTAAACAAATAAATCAATTAGTTTACTTAATTTGATTAGTTCGTTCAATTTCATTAATTTTAATCATTTAATTTATTATATTAATTAAATAAATCAGATAATATTAGAATATCAATTTTTTATATATATAAAATAAATTCGACTGAGTTTCTATTCAATATTTAACTTTCATAAAATTTGAGTTACATTATCTCGATAAATAAAATGTAAATATTTCAAAATGTACCTGTGATAAAATTTGCATATCTATTTTAATCAATATACGGAATTTAAAAAGCATAAATTAGTATAAATAATTTGAGAAATAAAAAAAAGATTACATTAAATAACATGATATTTTTTATCTACTGAATACTCATTTTATTTTTTAACCTAATGCTCAGAATATGTTAAAAACCATCCACGTACTACTTGAACATGCTAAAATATAATTATTTTCAATCATTAATAATAAATCAACAACTGTATTTTTTAACGTTTTAAATGAGCGCGCGAACGGCAGCCAGTGAAGCGCCATATGCATCGCATGCGCAGTAGTGTAAGGTGCCCACGTTGGGAGCATTGCCTGGATTCCGTGACAATTTCGTGAAATACGCGCACGTTGCTGGTCGTTAGTTATTGTTAAATAATTATGTCAGTGATCATGAAAAAACCAGCGCGAAGAGGAAGGAAAAAATCTTGGGTCCTCATCTCGTGGACGGATTTGGTACAGAAGGATGTAATTGCTACGACGACTCTTCTAGAAGGAAGCAGACAACCAGGTTTAACGACAACCCTCACGTGGAAGAACAACATAACCAACAAAAAACAAAGCAACCAGCAAAAATAATTGCTATTAGCAGTAAGTTACAATTTTTTTCAAACGTATCAATTGTGCCATATCATAATGATATAATGATTTGAAAGTGTCAGAATCAAAGAATATAATGACTTTGAAGTTATAGATTTGTTAATTCTTTAAAAAAAAGTCAACAATTTTCAAATATTATGATAGTTTTTTACATTCTCATCAGAGAAGGTATTAAAATTGTGCAAAGTTTGACTCCCTCCCCCCCGTTTTTGTCAAATGTCCAGGTTTTGAGACCTCCTGAACCCGAAAAACGGGTTTTCGCGAATGCGTCCGACTGTACGTATGTTTGAATATATGTGTGTCTGTAGATTTTTAGTCTTAGCACGATCACTTTCGAAAGAATTGACATACTGAATTGGGCTTTGGTATACTCTTTGAGTGTCCTGAAATAAAGGTCCAGTACGTCAGCCAGTGCGTATGAAAATTCAAATGTTGAAGTATTTTCAAAATTTTTGAGACCGATCCTTTCAAACTAACAAATGCTATGTACGGTTATTAGTAAAACTCAAAAAGTCGAACAATTTATTATAATTACTTTTTTTGATGAAAACAAAATTACTGAAGTTATAGCATTTACAAGATTCCAAAAAACAAACAACAATGAACATTTCAAGCCAAACAACGAATTTTCATGGAAAATCACAAATTTAAATTTTCATCGCACAAAAAATAATGAAAAATAAAAAATTCCCGTTTTACGATCAAACTATGAAACGTACAAAAAAAGATGAATCAACAAAAATTGTGCATCCAAAAAAGATTCACAAATTTGTTATAAATCACATTTTGATAGGAAACGTAGTTTTTGCTTTATTCGTAAGAAACAGCATTTTAATTAAAGAATTACATTTTTGGTCAACTGAAACAAGCTACGAAAAAAATAAATAAACCAAATTTGTTCACCCTAAAAAGCACTACCAATTTGTAATAATTCGTTTTTTTTTAAGGATGCGTAGTTTTTTTCAATCGTGAAAAATATCATTTACAATAAAAAAATTACATTTTCGGAAAAACGACGCAAGCTACGGAAAAAAATCATCCACACAAGTTGCTCGCCCAAAAATTATCCACAAATTTGTAAAAATATTATTATTTTACAGCTAACAGTGATGAGTTGGACCATTTGCTTCTTACTAGCTCGGGAATAGTACTCGATGAGCTTGATAAGATTTTTTCTCAAAAATCGTTGACCGAAAAAAACAAAAAATTCATCAAAAAGACAAAAACTTAACAATAAGAAAATTGAAGGTTTTAAGATATCAAACATCCAGCAAATAAATACGACTGTAAAAACGATCGATATATATTTGAAAATATTAAGTTTTCGAAAAAATTGGCGAACAATAAGGCAACAGTCACAAAAATGACTTGCTGGTTTGTTTGATGATTTATACCAAATTAACATATTTCGTGATAGACTTAACTAGAAATATATGGAATTCAAAATATTAAACCTAATTTTTAAAATTATTTTATCTTGTGCGAAAAAAGCAAATTTAATTTCCTTCTTTCGTGAGTGACAGAGTTATTCTGTCGACTCTCAGAGAAAATACTGGTGAATTACTCAACTTACTCATCCAAAAATTACTTTCTGTAAACAAGGAACAAGTTATATTTGTACAACTTCTATAACAATATAGTGACGATGAAACCAGTGAAATTATGCAAGAATTGTTCGATTTTTCAGGAACGAAAACCAATTGATCTGCAGCTGTTAATAAAAAATGCACGAATTACCAAAACAAACCATTTTTGGCGCTCAATCCTCGCAATGGTAAAGTCGGAAAACTGAATGATTTGACCAAGAGAACAGTGATTTTTAAGAAGACCATTTTTCGGAAGATAATGCTCGGTAGTTGCATGGAAACTACTAAGCCTATAAAATTGCTATGACAAAAATCAAGTCATGTTTGAGTTGATCAATTACTTATAATACCAAAGAATTATATTTAACCACGAGAAACAATGTGAAATTTTCACTTAATAAATAAGCACTCAACATTTATAAAATATGTATCATTTATTTCACAACTAGAATTTTTTGCACCTTTTAAAATTTTTTGGTTTTAATCTTTCGGTTTTTCGCTGTTTCTGCTTACAAAAATTCGCGAAAACAATACTTCACAATTTACAAAAGTATAAATATTCTCATGATTGCAGTACTTTTATACAAATTTTGACTCAACATATAAGCTTTAGGACCTTAATTTAATTTCCACCGAAAGTTTAGTTGACAATTACAGGCTTAGAATTCAATAGGCAATACCATGGAATATACATGTATAGGGTGTTTTTTTTATCTTGAGACATCGAAATATCTTAAGAAATACGCATCCAACAAAAAAATCTTCGTGATAAAAACTTTTTATTTTCGAGGGGGAAAAGAAACTCCGCAAACATTTACCCCACACCGCACCCTCTTGGGACGGGGGACGGGGGTAACTTTAGAATTTCAAATGGGAACCTATAGTTCTTATTGCAGATTTAGATACTTCATTAAAGAATCCCTGAGTTCTATTCGAAAAAATGTTTTAGATTCGAGCCAGACGGCGATGCATTTGCAAATTCCGCGAATTGTGGGGTAAATTTTTGCGGAGTCGTTTTTCTTCCTCGAAAATAAAAAGTTTTTATGACGGATAATTTTTTCATTGGATGCGTATTTCTTTATATGAATATATTTACGTTAATGATTGTGAAAAACGCTGAAATGAAGGTGAGATCAAAATATCGTTTCAACTTCATTTCGACTGCAAAACTTGTAAAAGCGGTAATAACTACAACTTTTGCAGTCGAAATGAAGGCGAAAATACATTAGCTGACATTGAGATTTCAACTTCATTTCGTCTTCATTCATCTTCATTGATGAAAGTGAAAGAAGTTGAAACTGACGACGAAACTTCGACTCGGGAAAGTACACCACAAGTTTGGACTTATTTTGGGTTCTTAAATGCACGGAAAAAAATTAGAAAAACTCCCCCCTATGTGCGAAAAACCACCCTTTCGTCAAACGTAAAATCTGAAAAAAATGAAGTGCATCATAATTTTTGGCTCGTATTGGGCTCTCGAATTCACCAAACAAAATTATCAACAACCACCCCCATGTACAGAAAACAATCCCTAAGTAAAAACTTGAACATGGAAAAAACAAAATGGAAAGTAGTGTTGGGCTCACGAATGCTTACGAATAGGAGGTTTGAAGAAAATACTTGAATTTTCAGAATAAACTGATAAATTTCCAAGTTAAATATTAATTTTCGACAGCAACGAATATTTCCAACAGAATAGTTACATTTTTAACCAAAGAAATGAATAATTAACAAACATGAATGGATTTTAAAAAAGAAGTATAGCTTTGTTTAGAAAAAAGTCTATTTTCAAACACATGGTTGAATTTTCAGCTGAAAGAATGAATTTTCAAGAAAAAAAACTGATTTTCACGGAAAAAGTTTACTTTAAACCACAGAGATGGATCTCCAGCAAACAACGTAAAATGTAGTAGTTGATATTTCAACCAAATAATATTACAAATTAAAAGTTCAACAAAACAGTTAAATCTAATTTTGATAAAGGAGTGAATTTTAATAGGCTCGTTTGGATCTTTTCGTCAAAGAATTTTTTTGAACGAGCTATCATTTTGGAAAACCTTTATTCGCCGACATATCTGCTGGATTTTATTCAAAATTAAAAACTTTCTTGGTTAGAGTGAGGAAAAATTATTCAGTACAAATTTACCTTCTTCAGTTGAGAATTCCACTTTTTGGTTGGGAATTGATGAATGTCATTGAAAATTCGTATTTTCTGCTAGAAAATTCTTCTTCCTTGAAGAATTATCTTTCCAATTAATTCTTATTTAGCATTAATTTTGTTAACTGGAAATGTAACTGTTCCTTTTTTAGTCGAAAATTCATCCTTTTTTATAGAAATGTAATCTTCTTGGTTGAAAATTAAACTATTTCATTAAAAATAAATTTTAGTAAATTCTACTATTTGGTGTGAAAATGAAGAAAGTGAAAAATATGAATGTTTGATAAAATAACGGGTTGGTGTATCATTCTCATTTCTATTAAAACAAATCGAAGGTCATATTACGAAATTGTGAACGTGACGTAGCCTGTTTCCAATTTATAAATATTTCCTTATGATTGTTTCAACAAAGTAAAGAAAAATGAGAATTTTTCACAATCTTAAAATTAAAATGGATCCATCTGGGTTTTAAATTAATTATACATATTTGCTGATCTCATGCACAAATAATTTTTGCGAATTCGCAAACGCTTCGTCCTGAATATTATCTTTTTATTGATAAATTTTATCATTTGGTAGAAAATTTGACAATTCTCTTCAGGAAAGTCATCCAGAATCTTTTTCGGATGGAAAATATTTTTTCTGGAAATTTGTCTCTTTAATTTGAAAGTTCATATTTTTTAATAGAAATATTGTATCTTTCTTGGAAAACAATGCAACTGTTTTCTTGAAAATTCAACTATTTCCTGGAAAATTTACTTATTGTTTAAAATTTTTATTCTTCTGTTGAACAGTCTATTGAAATCGTTTTGGATGATCATTCAACACTTTTTCTGAAAATTTTCCCTTTTGATTTGAACATTCAACAATCTTGTTGAAAATTTATTCATTTGGTTGAAAATTGTACTGTTTTGTAGAAAATTCAACTATTTCGTAGAAATTTTACTTTTTGTTCAAATTTTATATTTTGTTGTTAAAAAATGAACTGCAAGCTTTTAGGGATGAAAGTTCAACTCAAGAAAAAAAAATTGTCCTTTCTTTGATTGAAAATTAATCTATTTTGTACAAATTTCAACTTTCTTGGTTGGAACTCAACTATTTCGTTAAAAATGCATCCCTTTTGGTTGACACAATTCGTCTTTTAGATTGAAAAATTCAGTTTTGTTCGTAGAATCTCATTTTCTGTTGAAAAATCCATATTTTGAACTTAAAAAGTCCACTGGAATCTTTTCCGGGTGGAAATTCAACTATTTTTCTTGATTTTTTTTCATAGAATTGTTTAGTGGAAAATTCCTTTTTTTTGGTTCAAAATTAATTTTGCAATTAAAAATGTAACTTTTCCATTTTTTTAAGATTGATTTTTCTCAGCTGAAAATTCTCCTTCGTTGCTAAAAAAAAATTTTCTTAGTTTAAAGTTTCAGTTTTGTTAGGTTAAAATGCATCCGTTTCGTGAAAAAATTATTTTTTTGCTGAAATCATATTTTTTGTTTGTAAATTCAATTTATGTGGAGAAAATTCGTCTTTCGGCTTGGAGGATGGACAATTTACATGAAATTTTCTTTCATCAGCGAAAAATCTTCATTTGTTGAAAATTCGTCTTCTTTGGTTTCGAAAAACTTTTTTTGGTATAAATTTCATATTCTTTGATTGAAATAAAAACTATGAGACTTGTGTTGGGAATTTATATTCTTAGTTTGAAAATTCAACTGTTATGTTAAAAATTTAATCATTTTGTTGAAAATTCAAGTATTCCGTTGAAAAGTCATCTTTATAGTCGAATTTTTTTTTGTTTACAAAAAATAAAAGAATTCAAAATTTTCAAATTTGTATCTGAAAAATTGTTCTAGTCTATTTATCAAAGATCGTAGGTTGAAATAAGAACTATTAAAATTTGAATCGCTTATCTTCAAAATTTAAGACATTTCATTTGAAACATTTAAAACTGAAAATTATAACATTTTTATGTTTTACGATCGAAAATTCTGCAATTTTGATGATTTACCTTTGAAATTTCGTCAGTTTGGAAGATTTAAAATTCAAAACTGTTGACTCCTGATCTTCAGAGTCATCGCGATTCAAGAATTCGTATTGATACATCTTTAAAAATTAAAGAGCTTTCAATTGTAAATCTTCAAAATTGAACTACATATTCTTGAAAAACCTTAAAAATTACACACCTTTGAAATATAAATTTAAAAAATTAATTTAATTTGAATTTTATTAAGTTGAAATTGAACTATTTAAAAAAGATCGATGATAGGAATTAAATATTGCAGAATCTTCAATTGAAAATCTCAATAATTGAAGAATTTTCAAATGAAAATCTTGCAAAAGAAGAATTTTACATTGTAGATCTTCAAAACTGAATTACATATTTAAATATGAATAAAATATTACATTGCAAATCATGATAAAAATAATATTGGTTTCTACTTTTCGAGGATCAACCAAAAATAATGTTATAGAAAGAGAAAAAAACATGTTATGATTTTTTTAAATGTAAAAATTTTCACGTTACACATTATTCGAGTTTGACGTAACTTTTAAACCTTCAGGAAGTTCTACTTTACGGATATATTATTGAATATCGAATTGACTAATCTTCATTTCATTTTGACAAAAAGTCAAAATTTCCAGAAAAAAAACCACAACTTTCTAACACTTATCAGAGAGAAGATAGCTATAGAGAATGATAATCTGTTTAAACAATCATTTTTGCTAAACTAGAATAAATATCAACTCACTCGAAATAAAAAGTGGCCAGAAAATTGCAAATTTTAGACAAAACCGTGATTTGCAGCATTATTCAAAGATAATATTACTGACGACAATGATAATTTTTTTAAACAATTATTTTTGTTTACAAAAATTCTCTTCTTGAAAATTAGACAAGAAGTGAAATTGTTTTAAGAGAAACGCGACTCCCTAACTCTATTCTAAGAGAAAATTGCTAAAAACAATAATAAATTGTTCGAAAAATTCACGTAAAATTCTAATTATCAGTATTAAGTAGTATTTCATGTATGAGAAACAGTTTGCATTTAAAAAAAACACAAAGAGAGTCATAATTAATGTCGAAAACTCGAAAAACCCATTTTTTCGCTTATGGGGGTTTCATTAGGACCCTATCAAACAGAATTATGGGGGTGTTATTTAAAAGGTGTTATTTCATTCGTATTCTTCGGCTAATTGTGGAGAGAAATGTTGAGTTTGAACTCTATTCAGCTATTATTGAGGATTCTCATTAAAATTCACAAAAACGTACTCTTTTCTTATGGGACATACGTGTTAAGATTCATAGAACTCGCTTCACCTCTAGATATCATTTTTTCTTCAAACGAAAAAAATGGATTTATATTTTTGTTTATGCGAACAAACTTTCCGGGTGTCATACATGAAAATACAAGAAAAGGAAATTTCCCGTGCATTTTTGGACCACCCCTGCTATCCTGTCTTCAATTTTCAAATTCAAATTTTCTTGATGAAAAATTGTATTTTTTCTGTCTTTAAACAAGATCTATACTATAACATAATTTCTTGAAATCGTGGAAAATTTCATGTTCTAGGTATCTAATTGTTGACACGACAAGTACTCTGAGCGTGTTTGACCTCGTAACCGTAGATATGAGATTGTATGATTCCCAATGAAAAAGCACGAGTAGATGATTATCACTTGTTTAAATACTTGAAAAACTCTCTTTCACAATAAATTTCACTTTTGAAATTCACTAAGTGCACCATTGATTCCATAAAATAGTAAATTTTTAAGATTCAGAGGGGAAAAACTTTGTTTGAAAATATGAAAATTGTCTTAATAACTGTATACTCTCTTTAACTCAAAGTATCACTTTCATCATTCATTATATTACTGATTCCAGAAAGCATTAACTTATCAAAATTTGCAAAGGAAATTTTTTTTAAACAAATTTAATTTGTTTGAATAATCATAAAATATCGTTAAGATAAGATGCTACACTCAAGATTTGTTAAGAGAGTCATTGGTTTCATGAAATAATAAATTCGAACAATTTAAAGGGGGGAAAATTATTCGAACAAATGAAAATTGTTTAAATAATTTCTCAATATTTCAAACAAGAAATATAATTCTTGAAATTCATCCACTGTATCATTCATCCCGAAAAGAATAACTTTTCACGATTTCAGGGCGAAAATATTTGTCCAAAAAAATTATAATCATTTAAACAATTAAAAATGAGATATAATAAAATTTGAAACTTGTCACTTATCGAATAGAAATAGTTAATTCTAACCAGATTGAAAATAATACCGTCTTTAGCTTGAATTTGTCATAAAACTGATATTTTGCCTTTTTTGGGCATTTTCCGGTCACAATACAAGAGGGTTGGGGCAGTCAAAATGAAAAGTGCTTGGTTGGAAATTATTCCTTAAAGATTCCTGAAGAGGCAATCAAACTTTGATTTACAAAATGTTCTCTTTCCGGAAAGCGGAATAATTGGGGGAGATCGATCACGAAAAATTTAGAGCTGAATTTTAACAACTATTAATTTGGACCATACAGATGTGATATTTAGAATTTATTCAAAGAATTACATTGATATTGATTAAAAGAATAACAAAAATCGACAACAACTCATCAAATTCTCATCACAAGTTCCAGAAAAAAAAAATTAGAGAGACACTTTTGAATTTGAAATTCTCTTGCGTTTAAGTGCGATAAATTGAAGCACTATTTAAAAGGATAATAATGTTTGAGACATGCTTTTGAAAAGTAACAGGTCATAAATAGTACTCCGTGTTTTCGAAAATTCTCCTCAATCTTAGAAACTTGTTAGTGGAAAACAAGGAAAAGTCATTTTTGCACGCACATAACGCTTGTTGAATATAATTTACGGGAAAAGTAATCTCTAGCTGTCTCATGATTTTGGTCAATGTTATCAACAAAAAGAAATTGACTCAAGTTTAAAACAATTCAAATAAATATTCACAAAGATATCACACGGGGAAGCAAAAGTGACCTTTGTATAGAGAAATACCCATATGAAATAGGTAACAAGACAGAAACCACGATGATAGTGTACTTTTTTTATCTTTCCTACAATTTAAAAAAAAATCCTGAAAAGTGGATTTTTCGTGTTTCATTCTGAACGAGATATGATGCATCTGTATGAATTCAAACATTTTAGAGTTGATATTTAATTCCTTATTTGAGTTATTACAGTAATGGAAAATTGCATAAGATTTAATTAAAAACGTTAGCTTGACATGCATATTCCTGAAAATATACCTATAATAAGTTATATAAAAATGATGGTTACATTTGATAAGCACCGAATGAGTGAAAAATATTTACAATAAAAGTTATTTACTGGCTCCACTGAAACGTCATCACTCTCTATGGATGTGTCTCTTTACCTATTTTTAAAAAGAATTTAGAATGAGTCACAACAAGCAAATCAATACGATTTATTTACTACGATTCACCGACGATAATCAAGTTTTTTTCAATTTTCCTTTATATATAATTCCCTTCTATATAACTTTATGATTTATAAAAAGATCAAAGTTCTTAGGATTCCGTAGAAAGCCGAGAAACGAAAAGGATTCCAAAAGCGGGAAATGGATGGACTAGTCATCCCGAAATATCTGGACAACTAGCCACAAGCTTCTGAAAAATATTTGACTACCCGAGTTTCGGGATGATGAGGCACATCGTTTACAAAAATATGATTTTCTTTCAAAACCTTTTCGGATAGAAATATCGAAAACTGGAAGAGTAACTTTTTGCAGAATTTCTCGAATCAATAAATTTTGCACATTTTTCCTTATCACGCATTTAGTACATTGTTTAGAGATGTAAGAAAATACTGAAACAATTTTTTCAATTGAGTTTGTAACAGGGACCCGAACGAAACTTTCGTTCCATTTCGTTACTGCCAATTATAACAAATCGTTTGAACTTAATCATCAATGTAATTCCAGATATTATATAATTTTGTCCAAATGTAGAGACAGCAGATCAAAGTTTAGTCGAAAATCATTTTTTTCTATCAATAACGAAATGGAACGAAAGTTTCGGTCGGGTCCCTGGTTTGTAATGTCGACGGACACACAATTGGAAACGAATTCACTTTTTGTTAACATATAGAGTCAGAGGTTTCCATTCAACATTTTTTTTCGAAATAATATGTATAGGTTTTTGATGATCTTAAAAAAAATTGAAATATCATAGTGAGCGTGGAAAACTATGCTTCAAAGGGGTTGAAATATCAAGTGGTGCATTTTAAGAACTAGATACGCAATCCTTTGGATATTTCAGTAGTTAAATGCATTGGTACGATATAGGAATGTGGAAAATGCAAAATTTGATATTTTGAAATTTAACTTTATAAAAAATACATATTCACGATCAGAGAAAGTATTCTTAGTCTTATTGGGACAACTTTCTTTTGCCTGTGCGCCTGTTAGCTTCAGTTGTATTCCTTGCCAAACATTTATTATTTTTACGGAAATTAACGTATCAGTATTAGATTGGGCAAGGAAAAAATATTTTCAAACTATTTTTTCAAGCTATTCAACTATTTCAGTTTTTTCATTTTTCACACCATGAAAAAGCGAACAAGTTGCACATTTCTGGGGTTTGGCAATCGAAAACTATTGACCCAAGGAGTCAAAATAAATTATAAAGAAAATTTTCGACTTGCGGAAGACAAACTAAATTGAAGAAAACTAATCGTGTATCTCCGTTTTCGAATCTAGAAATTGAATTTTATAATGGAACCGAACAAGATTCACATTTCTGGCCTTCGACTTTTGAAAACTATTGCCCCAAGGAATCAGGTTAAAATTCTGAATCAAATTAAGTTTTGAATTTAAATTCCTAGGTTCGAAAATTAAGGTATAAAGCCAGTTTAATGATTGTTTCTTACAAATTTTTAAGCATTATGAATAAAAAAAGGGCAGAAATAAGAAAATTGCTCTTTTTCTTTTAAGTAGTGTTTGATCAACAAGACTCCAAAGAAATGCATAGAAAATGTTGTTGGATGAATTTGTTTCATTTTTATTGCCACCTGTGAAATCCTGCAGCAACCCTATTGGTCGCCTTCTTGGATTTTCCCAAAATTTTGTATTTTCCTGTCCACGCTCACTTAACAAAAATTTATTAGATTCATGTACTATGTGTTTGATCATTTTAAGTTCGTACCTAAAGAATACGAAACTTCCATTCAGTCTCTGGAGATTATTGTCATTTGTGGACGATTGATACGAATAAAAACGGAAAAGTTACGTGAATTAAATATTTTGCAAAATTTCTTCGATGTTGTGCCTGAAACGACGGATAAATATTAGACAATTTGGTTAAAATTTGGGAGATATTCTATTTCTGGGAATTGTAGTGCCAAAGTAGTCTAGATAGCCGTTCTATCTCTTGTTTAACTGTCTGGTCATAAATCTAACATTAGTAGCAGCGCAAATTATTAGGAAAGCCTTCAAACTTGCGTCATCATATTATGTGAAGAATGTTTTCAAAAAGTAATAAAATATATTTACTACTTTTTTATGTACACTAATGACGATAATCAAGTTGATACCTGTTTCATGGTCGAGTAGAACAAATGATGTGGAAACTGCTAGAAAGATAAAAAATTTTATTTGAAACAACTTGAAATAACTTTAATTTTGCAGAAATTTCAAATATTCTAAGTTAGATTGAATTTAAAGAACGTATAAGCCTCGAGACAGGTTTATAGCAATTTTGTTATTTGAAAGTAAATTTCAAAAACATTTGAAATTGATGTGAGAATTTTGGCATAATCTCACTTAAAGAAACTGAATTTCATACACATTTTTCACATTTTACTTTTGAACCCAAAGTTATATTCAAATATTTAATAAATAACTATTGTTTTTTATTTTAGAATTTTCTCACTAGTTCCCACTTTTTCATTGAAAACAATATTAAATTGAAAAATAATGATATATTTTATTTTCCGGAGTTTAGAAATGACTGATGAAAAATATTCTAAAATGACATTTTATATTTTAAATAAGGCTTTTCTTCCATGTAATAGGCGCACATGTAATTCATTAACATTTTTTTTTCTACCGATAACCTTTCACTCGATTATTATCTTATTCATGTGTTGAATACAGATTATTTTGCACACAGGCGAATGTATTCGGCTTTTCCTTTATATGTGCACCAGACAGTAAAAAAAAAATCGTAAAATATAAAAGAATATAAAATGAAACAAGCGTGATCGCTTTAAAAATAGGGGTGAATAATATAATATAAAATACAAGGGGTGAATCTGATTTATTTATGTATGAAAAAATCATAA
>CAKNXH010063346.1:2514-16234 GCA_932178445.1 Andricus quercusramuli
TTGTTTCGAAGGAGCCCAACGTAATTATTTGTACCGAAGGAACCCAAGTGATCGAATGTTTCAAAGGAACCCGAAGGAATTAATTGTTCCAAAGGAACCCAAAGTGATTAATTATTCCAAAGGAACCCAAAGTGATTATTCCTTCCAAAGGAACACAAAGCAATCAATTGTATAAAAGGAATCCAAAGTAAATAATTGTTCCAAAGGAACCCAAAGTACTTAATTGTTCTAAAGGAATCCAAAGTAAGTAATTTTTCCAAAAGAAACCAAATTAGTTAATTTTTTCGAAGGAATACAGAGTAAACAATTGTGCCAAGGGAACACAAAGTAATTATTTCTTCCAAAAGAACCCAAAGTAATTAAATGTTCCAGAGGAAACCAAAACAATTACTTGTTCCGAAGGAATCCAGAGTAACTAATTGTTTCGAAGGAACCCAAAGTAATTGATTGTTCCGAAGGAACCAAACGGAATTAATTGTTCCAGAGGAACCCAAAATAATTAATTGTTCCGAAGGAATCCAGAGTAACTAATTGTTTCAAAGGAACCCGAAGTAATGGATTGTTCCAAAGGAACCCAGAGTAATTAATTGTTTCAAAAGAAATCAAAGTAATTAATTGTTCCGAAGGAACCCGAAGTAATTAATTGTTCCGAAAGGAACCCAAAGTGATCAATTGTTTCAAAGGAACTCAAAGTAATGAATTGTTCCAAAGGAACCCAAAGTAATTAATTATTCCAAAGGAACCCAAAATAATTAATTGTTCCAAAGGAACACGAAGTAATTAATTTTTCCAAATGCACCCAAAGTAATTAATTGTTCCAAAGGAACCCAAAGTAAACAATTGTGCCAAGGGAGCCCGAAGTAATTAATTTTTCCAAAGGAAACCAAAGTAATTAATTGCTCCAAAGCACCCAATGTAATTAATAGTTTCAGAGGAACCCAAAACAATCAATTGTTCCGAAGGAATCCAGAGTAACTAATTGTTTCAAAGGAACCTAAAGTAATTAATTGTTCCAAAGAAATCCAAAGTAATTAATTATTTTGAAGGAACCTAAAGTAAGTAATTATTCCGAAGGAATCCAAATTAATTAATTCTTCCAAAAGAAAACAAAGTAATTGATTGTTCCGAAGGAACCCAAAGTAATTAATTGTTCCAAAGGAACACAAAGTAATTATTTGTTGCAAAAGAACCCAAAGCGGTTAATTGTTCCAAAGGAAAACAAAGTGATGAACTGTTCAAAAAGAATGCAGAGTAAATAATTGTTCCAAAGGAACCTAAAGCAATTGATTGTTCCAAAGGAATACAAAGTAATTGATTATTCTAAAAGAACCAACGGATATAATTGTGGCAAAAGAACCTAAAGTAATGAATTGTTCCAAAGGAAACCAAAGTACTTAATTGTTCTAAAGGAATCCAAAGTAAGTAACTTTTCCAAAAGAAACCAAATTAATTAATTTTTCCGAAGGAATACAGAGTAATGAATTGCTCCAAAGAAACCTAAAGCAATTGATTGGTCCAAAGGAACCCAAAGTTATCAATTGTTCCAAAGGAATCCAAGGTAAGCGATTGTTCCAAAAGAAACCAAAGTAATTAATTGTTCCAAAGGGACCTGAAGCAATTGATTGTTCTGAAGGAATCCAAAGTAATTAATTATTCCAAAAGAACCAAAAGTATATAATTGTGCCACAGGAACCCAAAGTAATTAATTGTTCCAAAGGAACCCAAAGTACTTAATTGTTCTAAAGGAATCCAAAGTAAATACTTTTTCCAAAAGAAACCAAATTAATTGATTTTTCCGAAGGAATACAGAGTAATTAATTGTTCCGAAGGAACCCAAAGTAATTAGTTGTTCCAAAGCAACCAAAAGTAACTTATTGTTCCAAAGGAACCCAAAGTAATTAATTGTTCCAAAGAAACTCAATGTAATTAATTGATCCAAAGAAACCCAAAGTAATTCATTGTTCCGAAGGAATCCAAAGTAATTAATTGTTCCAAAAGAAAACAAAGTAATTGATTGTTCCGAGGGGACCCAAAGTAATTAATTCTTCCAAAGGAACCCAAAGTAATTAATTTTTTCAAAGGAATCAAAATTAAGTAATTGTTATAAAGGATTCCAAAATAAGTAATTGTTTCAAAAGAAAACAAAGTAATTGATTGTTCCAAAGGAACCCAAAGTAATTAAATGCTCCAAAGGAACCCAAAGTAATTATTGGTACCAAAAAAACCCAAATAATTAATTGTTTCAAAGGAACCAAAAGTATATAAGTGTGCCAAAGGAACCCAAAATAAATAATTTTTTCGAAGGAATCCAAATTAAGTAATTGTTATAAGTAAATAATTGTTCCAAAAGAAAATAAAGTAATTGATTGTTCCAAAGGAACTCATAGTAATTAATTTCTCCAAAGGCACCCAAAGTAATTAATTGTTCCAAAGGAACCCAAAGTAATTGATTATTCCAAATGAGCCAAAAGTATATAAGTGTGCCAAAGGAAACCAAAGTAATTAATTGTTCCAAAGGAGCCCAAAGTAATTAATTTTTCCAAAGGAACCCAAATAAATTAATTGTTCCGAAGGAACACAATGTAATTAATTGTTTAAAAGAAAATCCGAAGTAATTAATTGTTACAAAGGAACCCAAAGTAATTAATTGTTCTAAAGGAACCCAAAGTAATTGATTGTTCCAAAGGCACCCAAAGTAATTAAGTGTTCCAATGAAACCCAGAGTAAACAATTGTGCCAAGGGAACCCAAAGTAATTAATTGTTCCAAAGGAATCCAAAGTAAGTAATTGTTCCAAAAGAGACCAAAGTGATTAATTGTTTCGAAAGAACCCAAAGTAATTAATTGTTCTAAAGGAACCCAAAGTTATCAATTGTTTCAAAGGAACTCAAAGTAATCAATTGTTCCAAAGGAACCCAAAGTAATTATTTATTCCAAAGGAACTCAAAATAATTAATTGTTCCAAAGGAACACAAAGTAATTAACTGTTCTAAAGGAACCCAAAGTAATTAATTGTTCCAAAGGAACCCAAAGTTAGTGTTCCAAAGAGTTCAAGTGCTCGGAGAAATTTTTAAGAGCATGAGAATATGCTCGACCTTTAGAGACCGTGCTTAAATGACGTAACATCTCAAGGGGGCGTGGGAGTTTGAGACATTTGTTACGATTTGTTACGGAAAGGGGGAGTAGGTTATTTACTCATTTACGTAATTTTTACAAATTCGCAAAAACTGTCTCGTGAGGATTATCTTTTTAGTTATAAATTTCATTATTTGGTTGAAAATTGAACAATTTTTTTCAAAAGACATTTTTTTTTTTTTTTGAAAATTCAACTGTCTTGTTAAAAATTCGTCTTTTTGGGTTGAAATTTTAACTCTTTTCGTATAATATCAAATTATCGTTTAAAATTCATATTTTCTTGCTGATGAGTCAACTGAAATATTTTTTGGATGGAAAATATTTTTTCGGAGAATTGGTCTTTTTGATTTAAAAGTTCAGCTTTTTCAAGTACAGATATTGCATCTTTTTTTGACAAAATTTTGTTGAAAATTCAACTATTTCCTATGAAATTTATTCTTCGTTTGATTTTTCTATTTTTCTGTAGAAAAGCCTATTGAAATCCTTTTGGATGCAAATTCAACTCTTTTTTTGAAATTTGGTCTTTTTGATTTAAAAATTCACCTGTTTTAGTAGAATTTTCATTCTTCTTCGACAATGCAACTGTTTGGTTGAAAATTTAACAGTCTTGTTAAAAAATCATACTTTCTGGTTAAAAATTCGACTATTCAGCAGAAAATTAACTTATGGTTTACAATTTTTATTTTAGTGTTGGAATGTGAACTAAAATCTTCTTTGTATTAAAATTCAACTATTTCTTCGAAGTTTTTTTTTATTTCATCTGTTTTAAAAAAAATACTCTATCTTTGTAGAAGAAAAATGCTTGGTTGAAAATTCAACTTTTTTCTTAAACTTGTTTTCACTTTTTAGCTGAAAATTTTTCTGTTTTTTTTAATAATTTACTTCCGGTTTAAATTTAATGTTTAAGTGCTGAAAAGAGAACTAAATTTTTTTCTGGATGGAAATGCAACTATTAAAATTTTTTTTCAATTAAAAATTCATCTGTTTGAAGAGAAATTAAATCTTCCTCAAATAAATATGCGACAATTTTATTTGAAAGTCATTCTTTTTAGGTAAAAATTCCTCTTTCCAGATTGAAAATTCAATTATTTTTGGTAGAATATTATTTCTTGGTTGAAAATTCCTATTTTGATCGCGGAAAGTCAACAAAAATCTTTTTTAACAGAAAATTCAACTATTTTTTTTAATTGATCTTTTTGATTTATAAATTCATCCGTTCTGGTAGAAATTATTTTTTAGATGAAAATTCAACTTTTTGGTCAAAAAATAATCTTCTTTGCTTGAGTATTCAACTATTTTATTTCAAAGAATGGTTTGAATCACTTTGTTAAAAAATCATTTTTTTCTTAAAATTTATATTCTCAGTTGAAAATTCATCTTTTTCGCAGAAACTTCAACTATTTTGTTGAAAATTAATCTTTCTGAATTGAAAATTCAACTTTTTGGGTAAAAGTTCAACTACATTGTTGAAAATTATTATTTTTTTTTTTTTTAATGAAGGCCTTTCTGGATTAAGGACTTCGGTTCAAAATTTACCTTTTAGGGGAAAAATCTTTTGTTTGTTTAAAATCAATTTTGTAACTGAAACTGTAACTTTGGCATGTTTTAAAGATTGACCTTCTTTAGTTAAAAATTCTCATTCTTTGGCAGAAAAAACAAAATTTTCTTGGTTTAAAATGCTTTTAACAAATTTTTTAAATTAAAAAATTTTTAAATTTTAAATTTGCATCTGATATACTGTTTTATTCCGTTTATACAAGATTTTATGTTGGAAGTATCTCAAGGTTAAAATGCTGTTGTTTGAATATTTATGATCATGGAAAATGAATGACAATGATGTATTTTCAACCAGAAAAATAAAATTTTGAGCAAGAAGTGGATTTTTCTATCCGAAAGATGAATTTTCTATCCACGAAAAAAGGAATTTTCAACTGAATAGTTTGTTTTTCTTTCCACAAATATATGAATAGTTAAAGTGAATTTTCAACAACAACAAGAATCAATTTTTTAACCGATTATATAAATTTTAAACTAAAAAGATAAATTTTCCACCAAAAATAAAATAAATACTCTTTTACCAAAAAAAAAGACAAACTTTTAACAGATACTTGAATTTTCACAGGAAGCAGCCAAATTTTCAACTAAAAATAGAACAGTGACATTTCCATCTAAAAAAAATTAATCCTATATGACAGAAAAAAACGCATTTTCAACTGAAAAGATTAATTTTAACATTTTCAGCCAATGAGATGCATTTTCTACCGAACATGTAAATTAAGTTTTCAGTTGAAATAATTAATTTTCATATAGAGAACATAATTTCCATTGAAACAATTAAATTTTCAACGAAAAAAAGTGTTTAACCTATAATTTTGTAACATCAACAAAATAAATACATTTTTGACGAAGTAGTTCCACTTTCAGCTAAGTAGTAGCATTTTCTACCAAAAAAGATAAATTCTCGGCGGCAAACGTGATAAATTATATTTCAGCCACAAAAATGATTTTAATTTTATGCCCAAAATAGTTTAATTTAACAAAAAAATATGATTTTTCTACAAAATGGTTCAAAACCTCAATCTAAACTTTGAAAAAATTAATCAAATTGAATCTAAGAAGCGGCTAATTCTTCCAAATAATTTATTATTATGTGATATTACAAGTTTGTACTCTATAATTTTAAATAGACCCGCGCTTTTAGGTACATGCGCAGTTGAAAAAGTCATTTTCCGTTGGCATTACTGGACAGAATATCGTTTTCATGTCGCCATCTATCGTGACATTAACGAACTGAACAGGAATCCTCAAAAAGAGTTCTTTTCGAATTTCAGTTCTATAAAATCTAATCTTTCCTTCAAAAATTTTGAAAATTGAAAAATTCTCAATTTTTAAAATTGATCTTTTTCAACAAAGTTATTCAAAATTTCATCATTTTTTATTATTCATATTACAAACTAAATATTCCTTAACTGGATATAGTCAAAATTGAGAACTTCTGTCTTGGTGTTGAAAAAAAAACACAAAAAAATCACCTTAAAAATGGAAGATTTTTTAATTGTACATCTTCAAAATTGAATTTTTCTAGAAAAAAAAACATTCAAAATTGAATTTTTCTAGAAAAAAAGCTTCCAAATTGCACATTCGTAAAATATTAATTTTGAAAATCAAATAATTTGCGATTATATGTTTTCCAAATTCAAAATTCTTGCATTAAAACTCCTCAAAATTTCAGAAATTCAAATTGTTTTACAATTGATAATTCTTTAATTTTGATGCTTTTCATTTGAAATTTTTCTAACTTGGAAGATTTGTAATTGAAAACTTGACTTTTGATCCTTAAAATCATCAAAATTGAACAAAAAATTATTTATTCATGCTTAAGTTTAAAAATATTTTAATTTTCAAAATTGGTCATCAAAATTTATTGAAGTTTCAAGGTTTACAATGAAAAATTCGCAAATTTTTATGATTGGAAGATATAGAATTGAATACTTGACTCCTGGTCTTCAAAATAATCCAAATTTAGAAATTTTAAGTCATTTACCTTTAAATTTTAAATGATATTGATTTTAAAAATTTATTGTTAAAATCTATCGAAATTTCAATTCTTACAATTAAAATTTTTTAATTTTTGTGATGAACATTTCAAAATTCTTCAATTTGAATGATTTATAATTGAAAACTTGTCTCTTGATTTTTAAATTCATCAAAAATTAGGATTTTTTATTTCTGCGTCTTTGAAATTCATTTTTTCTTTGAATTTCAAATGTACAGTTGAACATTATGCAAGTTTTCAAACATTTTGAAAGAAAGATGTAATTTTGATGCTTTATGTTCAAAATTTCTTCAATTTGGAAGATATTTGATTGAAAACCTGACTTTTGATTTTCAAAAGCACGAAAATATAAGAATTTTTGTTTATCAGTAATTAAATTTAAAGAAATTTCAATTTTGAAAATTATCGTTGTAATTTATTGAAGTTTCAAGTCTTAGAATAAATTTTTTCAAAATTTGTATGATTAATATTCGACATTTCTTCAATTTTGATGCTTTAGAATTTTTATTTTTTCAATTTGGAAGATTTTCAATTGAAAATTTGATTTTTTAATCTTTAAAATCATCCATGGTTATCATTAGAATTTTCATCGATTTGGAAGATTTTGCATTAAAATATAGAACCTTGATCCTCAAAATTATAAAAATTTAATAATTTTTATTTGTACATTTTCAAAATTGATTCGTGATTAATTGCAACTTCAAAAAGGACACGAATTCAGATTCTTTAAAATTGCACAATTTTTCGGTTTTTCCAGGTCACTTTTTTTACATGAAATAATTAAAAAACAGTTTGTTATAGCTGAAACAAATGAGCCATTTAATATTTTTTTGGCCAAAAATTTTCAAAGAAAGCGAAACTTAAGTTTTTGCGAACATGAGTCATTTTTGCAATTCCTGAAATCTTTGCGAAATCTTTAAAATCTAAGTGAATTCGTTCCAATTTCTTAAAGAACTCAAAATCGTTGTATAATCTTAAAATTTCCGGGAAATCTTTTGGAATCTTTTTAATTTTTTGTAAAATATTTGAAATTCTTAAAATCTTCAAAATCCTTGAAATCATTGTGAAATGTTTTGAAATTTTCATGAAATCTTTTAAATATTTGTGAAAGTTTCTTTAATCAGAAGATAGTACATCACTCCTAACCATGCGAGTGATGTACGATATTTTATTCGGAATCAGTATTTTATGAGAATGCAAAGCCGTCTGAAAAGTGAGTCGTTACATTTATAACATCATTGTTCGTCAAAACATACGACTGACCTCGCAGTCATCTTTCTGGAATGTGATTGGTAACCTCCTATGGCGCGAAAATTCAAACGTGGTTAGGTCCGAGCTAGGGTGCAATCTGGTGTCATTTTTCCCAACACTACGATTAGAGAATACATTGCGCGTCATTTAGTGGCGATTTGTGGAACTAGTAATCTATTACCGTGGCGCTGTTTGGAACTAATATGTCATGGGCCCACAACCTGTTCGTTTCGAATAAATTATTTAACTCGTCTCAAAAACTTGAAAAAACTAATATTAAAAAAGTTCTGTTGTATTTATTAAATCAGTCATGTTTTCTATATTAAAAAGTAAAGATTCAGGGACGTCAACGAGCGCTTGAAGCGCTTGCAGTTACTGCTAGTGTTACATGAATATTATATGCACCACATTAACTTCACTAAAGTTTCGCGTAAAATCCACCTCGACCAAAACAACAGAACGAATCGTAAAAGCTTCACTGCCAAACCACGAGGACCATCACAGAGACAATCTCCTCTTTTATGGTGCCATAAATTAATACTAGAAGCTACGGGTCTCTGGGACAATCTTCCCCCTTTCCACCACGCTAACTCCCTCTTTCTCACTGCCTCAGCTTCCGTTCCTGATTCTCTTTCTTCAGACCATAACCCAGATGCGGTGGTGGTTTCGCACGGAGTAGACAAAGAAATTTCAGACCGATGTCGATCTATGGCACGCATTCCCCGTGCCCTCGTGACAAAGAAAGGAGACATCTTTTACGCGGGACAAGAAAGCGCGCTATGCGGTCCTACCCTCAGGGATTCCTGACAATGACGGAGCACTCATTCATTTTATTTGATAGATAGAAATATTAATTCAATTAAAAAGAAAGAGAAGAGAGTAGGATCACCTTGACGGAAACAAAGGAACATTAGGCCAGGGTGTCTAATTATGGTGTTCACAAATTTCTTTCTTTGTATTTTTATGCACATGGACCGGAAATTTTTTTCGAAAGCACGCAAAAAATCCTTTTGCTTCCTCGTAGAGGAAGCTTTGAAATGATATTATTTTCAAAAATTTTCAAATTAATATAAATAAACCTAGCTTAATATATAAATGTCTAAAACAAATGAAGACCTCACGGAGAAAAATGGATGGTCCAAGTTAGAAAACCAGAATTTGGAGTGCCAGTCAGTTATTCTATATGGCCGAACGATCCATCAAAAAAATTTTCGACATAATTAGAAGGACTCTTATTTTATGGCCAATCTGAAGTTTGCGCGTCAATCATGCGCGTGCAGATTTAAAGGTTACCGGGTATCGCTAATTGGTGTCAATTCGCATAAAGGACGCGTGGAGCACGTGGTGCTGATCTATCTGAAAAGCAGTTTTTTTAGTATTCCTAGTAGTTCTGGTGTTGTTCTTGTCGATGTTGCTAGTGTTATTTCCTAGTGTTGAGAATTTAAACGATCGAATTCTGTAAGTTTCTATTTTACATAAGTATGTGACATTATTCGAGACAGTTAATACTGATATTTTTCAGGTTATAATACAAGTTTAAAGTCAATTATGATTATTCAAGAAATCAATGATAATTCAAGCATTCATTACTGCAGTTTGAACTTGATTTTTAATTATTAATTTGAAAATAAAACTTTATCTTCCAGTTTTCTCATACTTCCATTTGAATTCATGGAAGGATACATAGCAGGGTCTGGGTCGTCGTACGTAAAGCTCATGGAGAGCTGGAACTGTGGGCAAAATATCATCCAAATATTCAGAGGTAATTATCATTAATTACATTTCTTTTCAAAAAATCATTTTTTATACTCGTTGGTTGAAAGTAGAACTTCTTACAAATTCACTTTTTTGGTAAAACTTAATCCATTTGGTTAAAAATTAATCTTTTCCAGTTGAAAGTTCAACTTTCTGGTTGAAAATTCGAGTATTTCATTTCAAATGAACTTTTATGTTAAACATTCTACTGCTTTGTAGGAAATTCAACTTTTTGCCTTGAAAATTCAACTATTTGGTTGAAAATTAAATTTTTTAGTTGAACAATCATATTTTCGTTTTGAAAATTCAACTTTGTGTAGATAATTTGTCTTTTAGGCCGAGAGTTCATCTTTTCAGTTGAAAATTGAATTACCTTCTTGAAAAATCATTTCTATTGTTAACAATTTTTTATCGAAAAATTGAACTTTCTTATGTTTGGCTAAAACTTCATTCTGTATATTGAATAAGTTGAAAAATCGTATTTTTTATAGAGAATTAATTTTCTTGGTCCAAAAATCAACTTTTTGTTTGAAAATTCAAGTGTCTGGTAGAAAATTCACATATTTTGTTTAAAAGTCCTCTATTGGGTAGGAAATTATCCTTGCTTGTTGATAGTTCAACTTTTTGATTCAGAATCTTATTAAAAATTCATCTTTTTTTATTGAAAATCATCTTCTTTGTTCAAAATTCATTTTGTTTTAAGTTTCATCATTTTGGTTGATAATTCAACTATTTTAATGGAAGTTGGTTTCATGTTTGGTTGAAAATAAATCTTTCAATTTTTTTATTAGACTTTTCCATTTTTGTTAAAAATTTATCAGTTTTAGTTGAAAGTTCAATTTTTTTGTTGAAAATTCAAACATTTCATTTTAAAGGAACTTTTATGGTGAATATTTTACTGTTTTGTAGAAAATTTATCTCTGTGGCTTGCAAATTAAACTTTTTAGTTGAAGAATCATATTTTTGTGTTGAAAATTCAACTTTTTTTGCAGATAAATGGTCTTTTTGGCTTCAAAATTGAATCATTTTGCTGAAAATTCATGTATTTTTTTTTTTTTTTTTGGTCCATCTTGGTAGAACATTAATCTTCTTGGTGGAAAGTTCATCTTTTTGGTTCAATATTTAAAAACTTTGTTGAAAATTCATTTTGATTGTAAAAATTATTATTTTTCATTCAAAAAATTTAACTCTTATTAAATATTATTTTTAAATTAATTTAAAAAAAATTACTGTTAGTTTTTCTAGGAATTTCGATACAAATTTTTGATTCATTTAAAATCTTTCATAATGCTTAAAAAGCTTATAACTTTTGTGTTCGAAATCTTCAAAAATCTGCATTGTGTTTTCAATGTGCTAAAGTCTTTTCACGTTTTAAATTATTTTCGAATCTTTCCAAAACTTCTAAATATATTTTAAAATTACTCGATTATTCTCTAAATTAATAATTGTTCAATTATCATTTATTGAGCAAAACCAAATTTTTAAAACTCTTTTTAAATATTCTCTCAAAATTAATTTTTTGAAATAAAGAATTATTTTAACTTTGTCCAGCAAACTCGAGAATTTTTGTTGACTTTTCTAAAGCTTTCGAAGATTCTTAAAAAGCCTTAAAATCTTCAAAAATGTAAATTTATTTTTTCATTTTTTGATATCCTTCCCAATTTTAAAGGAAGTTTCGATCTTTCTAAAACTTGTGAATATTTTTTCCAAATTGTTGATTGTTTAATTGTTATTTATGCATTTGTATTCAATAATTTCACTTACATATCGAAAATTTGTTAAAGAGAACAATTGAAATTGTAACGTTCAAGGTTTCAATTCAACACTAGAATAGTACCAGTTCGAGACTTTCTATTTGAATTATTTAAGTTTAAAATTGTTTAGTTTTTAATATTTGATCAATAATTGCTCATTTTAAATAAAAAGTAAAATATTGCTGAATATTAAGAAAAAAAATTCATCCTTAATTTAGAAATTTCAAATTAAATGTGTCAAAAATTAAATATTTCAGATTGAAACAATATTTTTAAAGAATTTGGAATGAAATAAGACCGTTTACTTTTCCAAATTATTTATAAATTAAGAATATTTCATAACGTTACAATCGAACGTTTGCATTTGTTTAACTAATGAGGCTTTTAAATTGAAAAATTTCAAATTTTAATTTTTTGTCCAATTTTCAATTAGAGTCAGGTAATACCTAATCGATTTTGACAGTCATAATTGTTTAAACAATTTGATATCATTGTTAATGATATTCTGTTAGGATAATGCTAGAAAATTGCAGTTTTTTCAAAATATTTTCCATTTTGGTCCAATTTCTAATTAGAGATTGTTAAATAATTAACTGAAGTGGAAAAAATTAATTGCTTAAACCATTTAATATTGTTAATAATATTGAATTTCAGTAATGCTACACAGTTGCGTTTTTTTCAGTAATTTTCAACAATTCGTCTACTTTTCACTTGAAGTGAGTTAATAATTAATTCAATTTAGCAACAATAATCATTCGAACAAATTATTCCTATATATTACTATCTTCTGGTTTATTAATGCTAGTTAGTTGCAGTTGCAGGAAAAATGAATTCCAAACAAAATAGTAAAATTTCCAACAATAACAAAAATATTAGTAGTTGAATATTCAACCAGAAAAGACGAATTTTCAATAAATAGCTGAATTTCACTACCAAAACGATCACTTTGCAGAAAAAAGTTCATTTTTTAACAAAAATGTTTGTTATTTTTCAACCAAATAGTTGAACTTTCTACAAAAATAGTTAAATTCACAAATTTAAATCAGCCAGTGAAGAAAGCTGAATTTTCAATTTAAAAAAATGGATTCCTTTTTGCCTAAAGAGATGAATTTTGGAACAGAAAAGACAAATTTTAAACCAAGAATGTTCACTAAATTGCTGAACTTCCAAATGAAGAAGAAGAATTTTCTGAAATATACCATAATTATGAATTTTCTACAAGAACGTTACTTTTCAACCAAATAAAATAGTTGAAATTTCTACAAAATACATGAATTTCCAACCAAAATAAATCAGTTCTCAATGAAAAAAATAATACTCGATATTATTTAAACCAGAAACTATTTTGATTGAAATCAAACACAGTTGAATTTTACTAAAAAAACAAAGAATTTCCAACGAAATTGTTGAATTTTCAACCGGAATAAGTTTCATTTTTTTACCGAAAGAGATAATTTGTTAAACGGAAAAGTTGAATTTTAAAACAAGGATGAAAATAATTTCCCCTGAATTCTATTATTTTCAAGCCAAGTAGATAACATTTTTCTACAAGACAATTGTATTTTTAAATAGAAAATGTGAATTTTCAACAAATTTTACTTTCTTAATGAAAAATATATTAGTTGATAATATTTCAACCGAAAAAGACGAATTTTCAAGAAAATAAGTGAATCCTAAACCAAAAGAGATTAATTTTCTAGCATAACAACATTTCAGATATTCGAGAAATATAGAATTCCATGACACATTTACGGCTTTACTAAAGCAAAACTTCTTCAAAACAAACGGTTTGGGAATCATGTTATTTGGTCATTTTTTTCAATTCAGAAACTTTATTACACTGGAATTTTATAATTGAAAAATTTCATCATTTCGGGCATTTTCAAGCATTGAAATATTGTAGACTGTTTGGGAATTCCTTAACTCAGTAATTTTTATTATTTGGAAATTTTGAAATTCAGGAAATTTATTGTGCTGGAGTTTTATAATTCAGAAATTTTCCAGTTTGGATGTTGCATCATGCAACATTATAAACTGTTCGCGAATACTCCAATTCGTCAGTTTTATTATTCGGGAATACTCCAGTTCGGATATTTTATTCATTCGGGAATTTTGTAGTTTGGATATTTTATAATACAGGTATTTTCTGTCGGGAATTCTTTTTTCCGGGAATTTTTGACTATTCGGGAATGTTTTCAAATTTCACGGTATTTCGAAAATTTTTTAAAATATGATAGGATATTTTCTAACGTGAGAGAATTTCCTAGTCT
>CAKNXH010063346.1:37847-57317 GCA_932178445.1 Andricus quercusramuli
TATTCATTTCCATGACGTCATGCTATGATACTCAATTTAAACCAACGCTTTTCGGGCCTCTTTTAAATTGGTCACCCACTGACGCTAAGGAGAGCATACAGGGACAATATAGACTTGAAATAGAGGCGTTTCGAAATAGGTGACACTTCCCTGTATCTTTATAATTATTTTGTTACTCTTGATTATTTTCAGTACCCCTCAAACAATTAAGGCCAAGCTCAAACCAGCTGCCGGGCCAACAGTCGGAAAACTGGCATCTGTTCGCCCAGGGCAACCTGATAAAGTATATACAATTTTCAACATCGTCTATGACAAATTTTTTGGCGTTTACTCTTGCACTGATGGGTAAGATGTAAAATAATGATCAGTTATATTGAAAAACATGTAACATCATAAAATAGTCATCAAAGACCTATTTTTTGTTTTTGATTATTTTTTATTTATTGGTATATTTACAGACCACTGTGACCTAACATGATTATTTATTTTCAGCTCAAGTGATGTTTCCATTTTTTCAAGGACACGAACCGTAGCAGATGCAGTGTACGCGAGTGCCGTTGCAGTTCTTGCCAAGTACCCAACGCTAAAAAGCAATGTATTTAGAGTTGTGGATCAAGCAGGCTGCACAAATGTTCTCTGAAACTTCAAATGAGCTTATAGTGGAATTTTTATTACGAAATTTGTATTTTCCTTTAGAAAATAACATATTTTGTCGACAAGAGCTTCTACGATTTGAATTATACTTACCTGTCTGATTAAAAACGGATTTAGTTCAGTATATTCTTGATTTCTATTCTAAATTCTGGGGAGTTTACTTTTTTATGCTACGAAGTCTTTATCTTCATTCTTATTATCCGATTAAGTGGAAAGAGATCTCTATTCCAGTTCTTTTCTGTCGAGACTAGTGAATTCTTACCGTAAAAAGACTTTTCTTCTTTAAAATCTACTTTCTTCTTATCGTAAATACCCAGCATTACTCAGGCTGGAATTGTATTTTCGTGTGTCTTGCTGCCTGCATAAACTGAGAGGACAGGTTCGAAGAGTCGAAGCGGTGGTTGAGAAACCGGCATTGGAAACAGATAAAGAACTATTGATCCAGAACCTACATTTTTTACCCTCTTTTCTTGCTTTATTTCTTCTGAAATCGATCCTTTCTAGGTAGGAAGAATCGATTGTACCAGGAATCAAAATTAAATCTCAAACACAATATTGTAAAATTTTACAATGCGTGTCTGAAAATAATATGAAAAAGTTATCATATATAAATATGAGAACAGGTTATGGGCCCAGAACCATTTGAACACATTTTAAAGAGACTGTCTTCATTACAAATAATGTACTATGTAACAATGTACATTGTGCGATAAACCAATGCCTAGAACTTTGTAACGGTAGAAGTTGGAGACCATTTTCATTACACATTTTTTTTTTTCGGAATTTGTAAAATTATGAAACTCGTAACTTTCGGTAGAGATTTTGAATTTTTCGGAAACGTTTACATAGATTGCTTAAATTTCTTCAGATGTTTGAAGTTTTATTATATATTTGATTTTATCGGGAAAATGTACAAACCTTCTATGCCTTTTGATTTAAAAATTCACGTGTTTTAGAAGAATTTTCATTCTTCTTTGACAAAAATGCAACTGTTTGGTTGAAAATTTAACAATCTTTTTAAAAACTCGTATCTTTTGTTGAAAAATTTGAATATTTAGCAGAAAATTAGCTTATATTTTACAATTCTGTTTTTGCTGTTGGAAAGTGAACTGGAATCTTCTTTGGATGAAAATTTAACTATTTCTTGGATGTTTTTTTTTAATTCATCTGTTTCAGAAAAAATATTTTATCTTTCTTGAATAAAAATGTAACTCTTCGGTTGAAAATTGAACTCCTTTTCAAAAATTCATCTTTCTGATTTCAAAATTCACCTGCTTTAGCAAAAATTACATCTTTCTTTGATAAAAATGCAACGGTTTGGTTTGAAATTCGACAATTTCGTCTCTTTTTTATTAAAATTTCATCTGTTTCAGAACAAATTTCATCATTCTTAGATAAAAACTCAAGTATTTAGTAGAGAATTCAACCACTTCGTTAAAAATTCACCCTTTTTGGTTGAAAAAATTCGTCTTTTTGGATGAAAAATTAAATTTTGTTCGTAGAAACTTATTTTTCGTTATAAAGTTCATGGTTTGACCTTGAAAAGTCAACTGGAATCTTTTCTGAATGAAACTTCAACTTTTTTTTCTAAAACTTGTTTTCTTTTTAAATAAAAATTCCTCTATTTTGAGAGAAATGTCATTTTTTTATGAAAATACAACTGTTGTGTAGAGAATTCAAGAATTTTGATACAAAGTCATCCTTTTTGGGTCAAAATTCCTCTTTTTGGCATGAAAATTCCATTTTTTTGGTTGCAACTTATTTCTAGTTCGAAAATTCATATTTTGATCGTGAAAAGTCAACTCAAATCTTTTTGAACGAAAAATTCAACTACTTTTTTTAATTTATCTTTCTGATTTATAAATTCATCCGCTTTGGTAGAAATTTCTTTTTCCTTTATTACGATGCAACTTTTTGGTTAAAAATTATTCTTCTTTGCTTGAGTATTAAACTATTTTCTTCGGAAGATTTGATTGAATCACTTTCATAACAATTCACTTTTTTCAAAGAGTTATGTTTTTAGTTGAAAATTCATCTCTTTGGTTGAAAATTTAACTATTTTTGTTGGAGATTGATCTTTTTAAATTGAGAATTCAACTATTGGGGTAAAAGTTAAACTGCATCGTTGAAAATTTATTATTTTTTTTATCGAAGGCTTATGTCTTTGAATAAAAATTTAACTGTTCAGTGGAGAAGTATGCCTTTTTTTGTTTTGAAATTACTTTTTTAACTAGAAATGTAAATTATACATTTTTTAAGATTGATCTTTTTTATGTGAAAATTCTCCTTTTTTTGTAAGAAGAATTCATTTTCTTGGTTTAAGATTTCATTTTTGTTGGGTAAAGCTTGTTATATTCATTTCGAAACTCATGAGTATGATAAAAATAAACAAGAAAACTATATACCACTAAAAATGTATGTGTACTAGAAATTATGCCTTAATATCTTCCGGCGCTCTTAAAAAGTTCGAAGATATAAACAAATTTACGAACTTTTTTTTGTAAAATTTCGAACCGCTACCAAAGTCAAGAGTTTAACTATTCAGTAAAAAACGAGATTTGAAAACATTAAAAACTTTACGCGAACTAAAAAATATGTTTTGCTATCTTTCATTCTTATCGAAACGAAAAAAAAACTCTACGAATTTGTTTTGAAAAAATTTAAACCTTACCTAAAGTCGTGCTGATTCAGTAAAAAATTGAACAATATACCTCTGAAAAATGTATGCGCATTCCAAAATATTTCCTCATATTGGCAGTGCGTTTGAAAAGCTGAAACTTAAAAGACTTTAAAACTTCATAAATTTTTTTTTTTTAGAAGTTTGGAACTTCTACCGAAGTCGTGATTTAATTAAGTTCTACAACTGCTTTGTCCGATTTTTCATATTTCTACCAAAATTTAGTACATAATAAAACTATTTACCTTTAGACTATTCAAAAAATTAAGCATCGTTGAAGGTCTCTCCGGTAAAGGTAGATGCATCAAACTGTTTTTATCCTACAGGGAAACGTTATATCTCATGACTTACATTTAATCATTAATTTATTATTTGTTTGTCGCTTATTCATTCTTAATAATTTTCAGGTTGAAAAATGATGGGAATAGGATACCTCCTTCTTCTCCGCCTTGTGGCTGTGACTCTAGCTTTAGGTCCAGCTCCAGCTCCTGCTCCTAATCATGTACCTTGTCTAAATAACGTGGAAGCAGTGGCAAATTTCAATATGTCACAGGTAAATGTGAATCAAAATTTATCACATAAACTAACTTACTTAAAGATATATAATTTTGCCAACTCAGAAATTAAAAATGGTAGATCAGAAATCAAATTGACATGTTTGCCAATGAAAAAGAACGTCTCTCTGGGACTGAAGATGATTAGAATACTCTTAACAAGGGAAAGGGTCTAACTTGAAAACAAAATTCCAAAGGAAAAACAAAATTGCATTGTTAACTATTCTTGAATTTTTGTTTTTCTTAGGAAAAGCGTTTTGTCATTATGGGAAAACCTCGATTGTAAACCATTTGATTTGTAAATAATATAATATTTTCTTTATACAGTTCGCGGGTTCTTGGTACAAAGTGCGTAACTATTTCCCAACACCTGGAACCAATGAACGTTGCGTAGCTGTCAAATACACACTATCGGAAGATGGTTTCGATGTTGTATTCAGTCGAATACGGTCAAGCACGATCGAGTAAGTTAAAATAATTTAATGTTTTTTTTCTGGATATTTCATTTCTATTTCGCTTTTTACCACTACAATCAAGTCTTGCCTATTTCAGAGGCAGCGAAACGTAAAGATTCGAAAATTTTAAGGCTGAAGGGGCCCCAATCTCTATCGCGAGTCGTCAGGTTATTTTTATCAAGCCACGTTGATTGGTTGCTCCGGCCTTGTATTGATGCGCGCGCTTCAGCAACTTTTTCAACTGCGCCTGTGAAATAGTACAATTTTCCAACTCAAAATGAATATAATAGAATTGCAAAAGGACTCAAATATTCCACGGAATAGCGAGTATTGCAGGATGGCGTCATGGTCATGCTATAATAGGTGGAAATGTCAGGAAGGTTAGCATAGTTCTTCACAAGTGACTGCAACTGAATACTCAATTCGGATAAAATATTCTAAACGTAAAAGTAAGCTATAAAGGGATAAACAGTAATATTTCTCAAGCGTCGAATGCATTCGCATTTAGAATATTTTCTGCAAAAACGCGTATGCATCTCCATGATGTCATGCTAAGATACTCAATTTTCAACCAACAAGGGCTTCCCGGACCATATCGACTTGAAAGGGGGACGACTTGAAATAGGTGACACTTCACTGTACCTTTATAATTGTTTTGTAACTTTCACTTATTTTCAGTACCCTTGAAACAATTCAGGCCAAAATCAAAAAAGCTGGCGGACCGACAGAAGCGAAACTGGCATCTGTTCGTCCAGGGGTACCTAATAAAGTATATACAATTTTCAACATCGTCTATGACACATTTTTTGGCGTTTACTCTTGCACTGAAGGGTAAGATGTGGAATAATCATCAGTTATATCCAAAAACGTATAACATCATAAAATAATCATGAAAGACTTATTTTTTGTGTTGGATTATTTTTTATTTATTGGTATATTTACAGACTACTGTGAGTTAAGATGATTATTTATTTTCAGCTCAAGTGATGTTTCGATTTTTGCAAGGGCACGAACGATAGAAGATACAGCGTACGCGAGTGCAATTACAGTTCTTGCCAAGTACCCAACGCTGAAAGAAAATGTATTTAGAGTTGTGGATCAAGAAGGCTGCACAAATAATCTCTGAAACCTGAAATAACCATACAATGGAATTTCCATTATGAGGAAAATTGTATCATTCAGAGGAAATAAAAGTTATTGTCTGCTACCTCCTTTTTCATCAAGAGTAGAATTAAAACTCGGAATATGAACAAATTTATGCAGCAATAGTTCGTAACATTTAACACAAAAATTAATTTTCAATGAATTGTTCTAAAATTTCCTAATTTCTAGGGACTGATTTTGAAGAATCATTTTCCTAATTTTGCACTGCTTTAAATGTATTCAAATAGCATTTAATATTTAATATTTAATAATATAAATACCAGTTACTTGTTCTATGCTACGTTGGATTACAAACAATATTGTATTTAAGTTTCAAATTCTTTTAAACATTAGAAATATTCTGTGAATTATATTCGTTCAAGATTATTATTCTAAAATTCATTGAGATTGGGCGATGATTTGCTAAGGGAGATTCCTTTATTTCTTCTGAGGTCATATCTTCAATCGCACCACTTCCCATATTTATTTTCACTCGTTTTTCAATCTGATATCCAGGGTGATCTCTCATTGTGTATATACCACGAAATTGTCTATTACTCTCTAATATCGCAAAGATGTCACCATTAGAAGTTGATAATACACTTTGTTCTTCGGATGGCAAGGGCTTCAGGACACGCTTTGCTCCTTTTATTCTGATTGGTTTATCTCGAGAAAAAGTGTATCTTCGAATTTCGAATCGCCGATTCGGATTCACGTTGGGAATGAGCCGAACAAATTTAAGTTCTTCATGTGTCAATTTACGTAGGCTGAGAGGATTACTCATGGCAGGAGGAGACCTTGTCCTGACACGAAGACTGCTTCGTTGCTCGACACGAAGAGGAGACCTTACCAGAGAATGAGTTCTACAAAAGAAAATATTATTTATAATTGAAATAAATATTTGAATCATAAAATTGGGTAAATTCGAATTCAAAATTTAAATTTAAAATTAAACTATGATTAGATACCCTAGTATTAAAAAACAAAAATGAACAAAATAGTTATTTTAGAAAAGTAAATTGCAATAATTAAATTAATAAATGGAAGATACCTCTCAGGAGAATGACGGCTGTACGGAGAATAAGAAGTGACGGAACGGGGAATACCAGGAATGGAGGCGCCATTAGGTAAACACTCAAAATGTAAACTCAACTCTGCAATAAGAAACAGAAATTAGCCTTGAATTCTTTGGAGTTCCACAAAATTGAAGCGTGAGTTCGGGAATTCTCGTTGCTCTTTCCCAATTTATATAGGGAGGAAGGATGAATAATCCAATATTTCCGAATTAACCTAGAATTATTTGGAATTAACTATAAATTTTTGGGAACTTTCAGGAATCTCGTCGACAAAGAAAATACGTTGACGATAAAAAACCGGTATAATTTTTTAAACTCAAAATGTAATTTTTCAACTCGAAATATGATAATTTCATTCTTCCAGTTATGTTACTATTTTCAAACAATTAGGAATAGATCAAGCAAGAAGCGAAATGAATCACGCGTTTTCTTCAACATAAAATTTACTTTTGGTATAAGAGATCTAATTTGCGTTGGATCTTCTTCTAAGCTGTAATATCTTTAAATTCATTGCGTGCACATATGGTACGAATTCTGTACCAATAGGACTACGATTTAAATCCAATTTGTTCAAAACGCACACAGTATAGATTTCCTGGAATAAATTCAGATTACATTTTTATTTATTCTTGAGAAATACAAATAATATTCAAAAAATATATCAATTGGGACAGAATATAGATTGAATTGCAAGAGTTCTGATTTGCTTCTAGCTTTAAAAAATTGACTTTGAATTACAGATATGTTATATTATTATATTCACCAATGGAATTAAAGACAACCGCCAAGAGCAAGATGAGAGTCTGAACAATTTTCATCTTCTCTAGTCAGCGGAAAAATTGATTAATGGAATTATGAACGTTTAACGACGTAACTGCGGAATATTCTAGTGCTTTCTCAGATAATATAATACATATATCCTATAGTCGTTATCTGGCAGATATGTAGTTACTCAATTTGATACAACTGATATCACAATGTAAATAATGTTTAATCTCTAAGCGCAATCCGAGGTTGATATGAAAACTTGATAACGTGCGTACTATAATCGCTTATCTGTGCTTCTAAAAATTATATAGATTTGACAATATATGTTGAAAGAATATTAATAAGACGAATTTTATCCTTTCACATTTTTGATCAAATTTTTCAGAGATCGTTAAGACAAAGGGAATTTATGTATATGAAATATGTATATTTTTGTCCTCATTTTGAATAATTTTTTTTAATATAAGGACATTGTATTTGTAACTTTACATAGTTCTTCCTCTTAAGTTTTGCTGACATTTTTTAATAGGATCTTGTAGTAGCATGTCAAAAAATCACATAGGCGCGAAGGCGAATTCAAAATTGGCCAATTAATAGAGTCATTTCAGTCAAGCAAAAAAAAAATTATGGCTTGCTATTCAAAAAAAGCACTACAAAAATGACTAATATCATTTAATGTTTTCTCTTCGATTTTTGAATTCAAAAATTAGGTGACGCTGTAAGTTATCACACGATGTTTTCCAGATGCGTTACTAAATCTGGTCTTCGAAAGCGGCATCAATCTCTCTATGCACCCACGATGTGTGAATGAAACTTTAAGATTTTCAGCAGGCAGATGATCAGTCAATGGGAGGTTGAATCGAAAGCTTCGGTAGCGCTGGTAGGATGCTGCGTCTTTGCATGCACATTTATCGATGAACAGGTTCTCCCGACATCCTGTTGCTACTTTCTTTAAGCCGCGTTTTTCGTACATCTCTCGGCACACAAGATTGATTTTCCGTACAATCATATCATTTGGGATAGCTGCGAAGATCTTATACAGTGTGTTCAGATAAGTTATTGACCTGTGATGCTTAGGGTCAGCTAAGTTGCTCATCTTCGGCAGGAATACTGTGCGCCCTTCCATCATAGGCTCTTCCGACTTTAGATGTGAGGTGAAAATTTGGGCCAGATTCTGGTGGGTTGAAAGCAACTTCTTCCACCAGAAGGTCTTGATACCATCTGTTCTCGGAGCGAAATAGTTCCTCATGCCTCCTAATACTTTTCCCACGTCCTCGGTAGTGATAGGTGGGCATTCCTCATATATTATGAGGACATTGTACAGTTCCTTGAAGCCATTTATGTTTGTCAAACCTTCTTCAAGTGGATGCTGATCTTCATAGATTTCTCTCCAAAATGCTTCGACCTCCTCTGGTTTAGGTGGATGCTCGACAATAGCCAGAGGATCTTGGAAGAGCCGAGAATGGTCAGAGGAAAACTTTTGGTTTTCTCTCACTCACCTTTCGGTCTGCTCTAGACTTCTCCTAGCGTCAGAATGGTACCCGTATCCTGTCAGCAATATGCTGCCTGATGGTCAGCAGCTTTTACTTGTTAAGTGTATGATAACGGATCCGCAGTTCGCGCGCGAACTGTCGAATCTTTGTGCTGAGTTGATGCATTCGCTTTTTGGTCTTATTATTAACTGTTGGTTTTGTTTTACGGTTTGCATCTGCCAAAACACTTGCTGCATTATACACGCTATAGTTGATAATAATTCAGAGATCAGACTCTGTAGCGTCATATAACCCCTTGTCCGGAATTCATTAGCATGATTTCGCAGTTGTTTTTGTGAAAATGCGAGAGGTCTGAGTGTTTCTTACACCACAAAGCATGCAGTCGTGCCATGTAACCTTACCGTTTAGGGGCCATACTGGTATCATAGCACTCCAACAGGGCGTCTCTGAGTCGATCCGTCTACTCAAAAGTATTTAAATCCTGCCGGCTCATCACATTGAGCACATTGGACTCTAAATAGTTTTGAAAAAACAAAACAATATTTATAACAGTATTTTTCCATTAAGAGGAAGAAATTTTGGAGGTTCAATGTCTCGTTTACATATAATATCAGAAGATAATTTCAGAAATGACTAGTATAATAATTATATATAAAATTTTCAAAACACAGTGTTAAAGTTTTGTGAACGCAAGATTCACAATAGCGAATTTCTGCCAAGCACTCAAAAAAAGGAGAAACATATTCTAAATACTCATACGGGGAAAAAATCTGTCATGACGGAAAAAATGCTGAGAAAAATCGCTACTTTGCGGCCTTATCTGTAACAGAAACTACAAAAGAACATTATGCTCACTAGTGCGTGAAAATTGGATGATTAAACCATATATTGTTCAAACAATAATTTTCTTAAACGATTAAACTCAATCGCTCTGAGTTGAGTATAATATATTCCTTTGTTTTCTTAAAAACACCCCTGTAGATTAACAAAATCAGTTAATTAAAAAAATTAGCATGCGGATCTTTCCTAAAGTATACAAATGGAAAAGAACAGAAAAGTAATTTTACGAAAGAAAGGATAATACTTTTCTTACAGAAATTAAATCAATTTTAAAACAAATATAGATTATAAGTCTTCAGATAAGAAAATACTAAATAATGAGCGACATAGTGTAAGAGGTTTGAAAGAACAAGAATCTCTACATCTGTTAGTTGTGTCATTAATTCCGGGAAATAATAAACTTTGCATGCTTTACACAAAGAAAATTTTTTATAGAATGAGAATTGTTTGAATAATAACTAATGCACGCCAAATTTACACAATTATTATATGCATAAACGACTTTCGGGATGAATAATAAGTTTGATGACTGTCAAGAGCAGTACATCTTGTTCAACATAGGTCATAATTATCAAAACCATTTTTTTCATCCAAATAATTTCTTCTCTTGAAAGACGTAAAAATCCTGTAAAAATCTTTTTGAAATGAATGGCACTATTAACGAGCGTTGAGAAGGATATATTTTTGAAGGTTTCACCTCTTAAGATGTACTGCTTTTGACAGTCATCAACCTTATTGTTCATCCCGAAAGTCGTTTAAGCAAATAATAATTGTGTAAATAATTCAAAATCATTTTAAAATACTTGAGAATTGAAAGCTATTGCGTGCAGATCATTCCTTGAACATTCCTTAAGAGGTGACTATACTTGAGTTCACAAAAAATTTGTAATAAAGACATTACAAACATCACGACTCACTTTTCAGACGACTCTAGAGATTATAAAATACTGATTTTGAATAAAATATCGTACATCACTCAGAGGGTTGGACAAGTCCTTGCTTCTCAAATATTAAAATTGTCAAAAACTTCACTTGAGCAAATCGTAAAAGTGTTTTTGAACTTCCATCCCTATAAAGTTTCTGTACATCAAATTTCAACTGAGAAAGCGATGGTTTATCGTGTGAAATTTTGCCAAGAGCTTCATAATCTTTTTGAAAAAGAATGAAGGCTCAGAATATCAATTACTCAGACGAATACATTCCTCCTTGGGTGGCTTTGTGAACAAACAAAATGTTGGCTTTCGAGGTACAGAGTCACCTCATTTCGTCGAAACAAAAACTCCACACCCGAAAAAAGTAACTCCATGGGCTACAAATAGGATAAAGGGTGTTTTTCTCAAATTTTTAGGGAGTCTTACAATCAACGCTGACATTTCTTGCAAGTTCTTGAAAAACCTTTTTCCTTGCGCATGAAAAAACAAATGAATCAAGATTGAATGAAGAATCATGAAGAAATATTGCCTTGCACCATGAATGTTAAATTTTAATTCTATTTGGGTGTTTTAATCAGCAATTCTCGGTGATTCAATCATTTTACAGTGCTGATGGTTCACACAAAAAACTCTGGGTAAATAGTGTTGCAGGTAATTTCGTATTTTTACCTGTTCGTATTGGTAAAACACAAATATTACCACCGTCCTGAAAATTGGAAGCCACTAGCTTTGAAACGCTGAAGTGAAGTTAGCTGATGGTTGGTGTAACAGGCAAATCGGATAAGTGCGGCTGCATAATAGCTGTTTTGCCGAATCGTTAGAACTGTCAAAAGTTCCCCACAAGTGTGGGTAAAACCATAAAAATACCGGAAATACCAGAAAAAACCATATGGCTACGTAATTTTACGATTCCAGTCTTATTGGTGTGGGACATGAAAGGATAAGTAGATCAGCCAATTTTTAGTAGCCGAATTTTGAAATGTTTCTTTGGACATTTGCACTTTTTCATTATTATTCTTGCTAATCAAATTGAAATGATATGTGTGTATGTGTAATTTATTTATATTTGATCGTCTTATTGGTTTTTATAATAAACCGTGAAAATTGAATTTTATTTCTGTGCCATATTTCTCTAATTCATAAACCACAGGTTTCATATTTTCTAAAGCCAACAGAATTGTTGTTCATATTTATGAAGTGAAAAAGGGAGAAATTTAAAGCAATTTAGCCACTATATTTCCATCGAATGAATTTCTAAATAAGAATTAATAAAGAAATTCTTAGACTAATTAGGAGCCTTTAAATATTTTGATAAAATAATATATAAAAGAATATGACTAAATTTCTTAGAGCTGATTTCTTCGAAAAAAAACGAAATGTGATGTTTGAAAATTGACAAATATCTGTATCAGCTGATAATCTATATTTAATGAAATAACAAACTTTTTTATCTGATAATGTCTCCTAGTAAATAGGGTCCTTTCTGAATCATTGATAGTTGTTTTTACAAAAACCTATATCCATTTGCTAAAAAGTGGTCATGTAGTGAATTTGTTTATTGAAGTGTTTATCATGTAAAAACTTATTATTCTTGGATAATGTATCATGATCGAATGATTTTTCTGTACATTTTGAATTGATTTCGTTGAAGAAGCAATATTTGCAAGTTGATAATTGACAACAATTTGTATTAGTTGATGACACTTACTTATGCAATCAAAAAATTTTATGAAATATTAACAAAATTGTACATATTCTTTATTTCCGACAATTTTTTATCACTTTTCTGGAAGAAACGAAGTCCTTAGAGCGGAAATGGCTGAGGTATGCATTTGTTTATCAGATTTGTTTATCGCATTAACAAGTGATTATAACTTTTAGAAATTGTGGATAAGCAATGTTTTTACGTACACTGTTAGAAATTTTCGGAAAATTCCGACACATTTAAGAAACTAAAGTAACTGAAATTGATGAAATTATGTTACTGAACACGCAATTCAATAAGTTTTACATTAAATTTACTAAATTTTAATTGAACTTCAGAAACGGTATCTGAAAATTATAAATAGTTTCGTAAAATTCCTAAATGGTAACAGAAATATAAGTTATCGTAACCGAAACAAGTGCGCAGTTGCATGCGCACTCCTCGCTTCACGATCCACCTCGGTCGCGTTCATAGGAGACCGTGTTAGCAGACAAATTATAGTGAATATAGTGAAGTTACACATCAATTGGAATTTTGAAATTTGGAATTCATCGTTATAACGGGCTAAGTTCCGAGATATTACCCGACTTAAATTTGAGATACGAAGTGGTAAGACAGCTATTCATTAAGATTAAATAGTATTTACTTGTTATTTAAATGACGCCCTCTTGGATATAAGTAGGTTAGGTTTGCACACCAGCTATTTGTCGGCCCTGTAATTCGTTCTGCCTGATTTGAAATGGATTCGGTCCATACACATTTTTTAATGTAGAAATATTGCATCGTTCTTGAACAGAAATGCAACTGTTTCGTTCAAAATTCAACTATTTCCTAAAAAATGTACTTTTTGTTTAAAATTTGTATTTTTCTGCGGAAAAGTCTATTGAAATCCTTTTGGAATTTTCATTCTTCTTTGATATAAATGCAACTGTTTGGTTGAAAATTCAACAAATCTTGTTAAAAAGTCATAAATTTTGGTTAAAAATTCGACTATTTAGCAGAAAATTAACTTATAGATTTCACAATTTTGTTGAAAAGTCGAACTTTCTTGTTGAAAATTCTGCTGTTTTGTTGAAAATTCAACTATTTTGTAGAAAATTTACTTTTTGGTTCAAAATTCTGCTGTTTTGTGGAAAATGTAACCATTTTGTAGAAAATTTACTTATACGGCAAAAAATGCCGTATCTGTATACACTACGTAAATGTTACATTTTGGTGTTGTAAAGAGAAGTAAAATCTTTTCCGGATAAAAATTCCACTATTTAAAAAAAAAAATTTTTTCCCAATTAAAAATGCATCTGCTTTAAGAGAAGTTTCATCTTTATTGGATAAAAATGCAACTGCGTTTGGTTGAAAATAAAATTATTTTGTAAAAAATTCATACTTATGGTTGAAAATTCTACTTTTTTGTGGAAAATTTAACTATTTCGTAGAAATTTTACTTTTTGTTTCAAATTCATATTTTGGTGTTAAAAAATAAACTGAAGGCTTTTCTGGATGAAAGTTCAACTTTAAAAAAAAATGTATCCTTCTTTTAATTAAAAATTCATAAGTTTTAGTACCTATTTAATCTTTCTTGGATAAAAATTCAACTATTTGGAAGCGAATTGAACTATTTCGTTAAAAATTCATCCCTTTTGGTATAAAAATTCGTCCTTTTGAATGAAAAATTGAACTTTGTTCGTAGAAACTTATTTTTTGTTGAAAATTTCATATTTTGATTTCGGAAAGTCAACTGGAATGTTTTCGGGATGAAAATTCAACTACATATTTTTTTAAAGTTTATTTTCTTTCTGAATAAAAATTCATCTGCTCAAGAGAAATTTCATATTTTTTGGATAAAAATGCAACTATTGGGTAGAGAATTCAACAGTTTTGTTAAAAGGTCATCTTTTTTGGGTAAAAATTCGTCTTTTTGGATTAAACATTTAATTTTTTTCGCAGGAACTTATTTCTTGGTTAGAAATTCATATTTTGATCGTGGAAAGTCAACTAAAATCTTTTTTAACCGAAAATCAAACTCTTTTTTGAAATTTTTTTTTCTTATTCATAAATTCATCCGCTTTGGTAGTAATTTATTATTTTTTTTAATGCAACTTTTTGGTAAAAAATTATTCTTCTTTGCTTGAGTATTCAACTATCTTATTTTAAAAATTTGGTTGAATTACTTTGTTAAGAAATCATTTTTCTCGAACAGTTATATTTTTAGTTGAAAATTCATCTCTTTGATTGAAAGTTAAACTATTTTGTTGAAAATTAATTTTTTCAAATTTAAAATTCAACTACTTGGGTAAAAGTTAAACTACATTGTTAAAAATGTATTTGTTTGATTGAAGGCTTATGTCTTTGGTTAAAAATTTAAATGTTTAGTGGAAAAGTCTTTTTTTTTAAATTAATTTTTTAGTTGAAAATGTAACATTTCTATTTCTTAAGATTGACCTTTTTTTAGTTGAAATTTCTCCTTTTTTTGGTAGGAAAAAAATAAATTTCTTGGTTTAAAATTTCCTTTTTGTTGTGTAAAAATACATCAGTTTCGTGGAAAAATAATTTTTCGCTGAAGTCATAATTTTTTGCTGAAGTCATATTTTTTTGCTGAAGTCATATTTTTTGTATTTAAATTCAATTTTTGTAGAGAAAATTCGTCTTTTTGTGAAAAAAAATTTTTTTGTATAAATTTCATGTTTTTTGATTCAAATATAAACTATGACACTTTTTGTTGGGTATTTATATTTTTAGGTTGAAAATTCAACTATTATGTTAAAAATTTAATTATTTTGTTGAAAATTCAAGTGTCTTATTAAAAATCCATATTTTATAGTAGAAAAGACATCTATGTTGAAAGTATTACAAGATTAAAATGCTGATATTTGAACACCCTGCCCAATTCTACCAGCAATATCTAGTAAAACATTTTTGGCAAATAAAGATTACGTACAGAAAGAGTGGGGGAGGATAGAAATATTTTGTTGCAGTTTGTTACAGGAGGGAGGGGGGGTCTCAGAAAGGGCCTATAATTCGTTACCTAATTTAAGTACGGCCCCTCACCCTTAACATGGAGAATGATACTTTGATACTCCCCCCCCCCCCTCTAAAGTATCTCGTATTTTGTGGATAACCCCTAATCTGCCTCTTCGTCAAGTTAGAAATTGTTTTTTGTACTAAACCATGATGTTAATTTTATAGCAATTTTAATAAACAAACCGAAATTGTTTTTATCTGATTAGTTACAAAAATAAATTTTGCTGTTTTAAATCTATGACATTAGAAAACATTGTGCATAGAACCTTTCTTAAGTTCTTCTTTGCTACATTTTTAAATTATTTTTTAATTAAAATTAGCAAAACAAATTGACAACTGCTTACCGACAATATAAGACATTTTATGTGTTTTTATATTATTTCATATACTATATTGATATAGTAATATTATAAGAAAGTTTAATTGAGATTTTTTATCTTGTATAAAACATGAAACAACATTTTATATAAATTTTGTGCGTACATTTTTCAAAACATGTAAGAGAAAGAGACAGTATTGTTTGGTTCATTGATTTTAATATAAATTTGCAGTATATATTTGTCTTGAAGATACAGATTATAGTATGACTATATACGATCGAAGTTTTGTATGTAAATAACTACGTATATATTTATGTTATATAATATACTCAATTGATCAAATGTGAAAGAAAACTTCTAATCATAAAAGATGGGCTTTGATTACATATTTGATACAATGAGTGTACGTATTATTATAACATAGATACATAAGAAAGTCGTTTGTAATAACTTCACTCGTATTTTTCTTCTATTTATATTCTCAGGACAAATATATACTACACATTTTATATTAAAATTAATGAACTGAAAAAATTTTTTCAACCCCTTGAAATTTTCAGTTACAGTAACTGAAAATTCCTAAACTGTAACAGAATTTTCCGAAACATGTAACTGAAGCTGTATGCAGTTACCGTCGCTGAAATTTCTGTTACAGTTTAGGAAAATTTAGAAAAGGTTTCTGCATAAAGCTTTAGTGACGTGTGTCTGAAAATTCCTACAGAAATTTCTAACAGTGTATAAAACGAACGAAGAATTAAAAAATATGTCTCGAGTATTTTCAGTTTTCAAGTAGCACTTTCTCTCATTAATTTTTTAATATATGAAAAAGGCAATTTTAAAAAATTTGTACCGGTTGCATATTACTTGTAGAGAGTGCTCGCAACAAAATCCTGATATCTTACTGTTTGATTTATGTTCGATTAAAAATTTGCCGCGTTCGACGCCACCTAATGTCGGATCTAGAATCTATAAGCGCTTGTAGCGCTCCTTTACGTTCTTTTTTGTAACAACAAAATATGGCGAATATATTGTTTGACGCAATAAGCACGCTCTCGTTTTATTTTCAAATTTCTCCTGTGAAATCCAGCGCAATCAACAAGAACTCCAACATGGTCCTTCGATAGCCGAATTTGTGTTTTCTACTACAGTGAAATTAGGTGAAATTGGCCGAAATAAGCCAAAAACTAACAATTAGTGTGGACGACGCGTCCTTCTTGTCTTTCGTTGGCGTCGTCAAGAGATCCCATCGTGGAATTTCATTCCGTCACAAAGGAATAATAGTTACGCTTGTATCAATTTGTTTAACTTGCGTATTTGTTGATGTGCATCAACGCACATGAATCAAGATTTGATAGGTTCCGCCGCAAAGGAACTTCTTTGGTGAAAATCCGTGCAATTTTGTGATTTTGCCAATGGACGCGCGTCAAGCGTCGGTCGATTACAATCGATAGACAGCCAATATAAGTGCAGTGCTTCGTGTGCGTGTAGTGTGTGCATATTACTCGAAAATCAAACACACTTGTCCTTTTTCGACATTTTGATTTCGTTTTGGCACAAAGGCCATTAGAAATTGGATGAAAAACAAAACCGAACATTTGTATTTTTTTCGTGCATCAAGTGCGGAGTGGCAAAGTGACTCAACAACACCCATTGAAAAATTGTGTACTTTGTCTGTGTGCAATAGAGTAAATTCATGTGGACGTGTGTTCTCAATTCGATCAAGCAACGCCGTGAGGAGGATCTGGGCTCAATAAAGCCACTCTAATACGCATCGGAGCATCGCCGCATCGCCGAACGTCAACTGATTCAACGCAAAGACCATCTATCAAGGTCACGTGAGCACTCCTTTATCTATTCCTTTATCTTGCACCATTTGAAATAGCATTCTCTCTAATTGTTTTAATAATATTCAATAACAATGCCGCCAAAAAGCAAGAAAGACAAACTAACCAAACATCGCGAAACCACCAAAACCCAATTAAAACTTTTTATAAAATATACAAATTTGATCGCGGAATCACATCCCGATGAACGAAACGCGTTGCCGGAATTAGTTAAATTCGAACTGAGTTGTAGGCTAGATCATCTAAAATCAGCATTTCAAGATTTCGAAGAATACCCAGCAGAATTAGATGAACTAACCGACGATGAAACAGAAACTATTAATGAACGCGAAAACTTTGAATCGAAGTATTTTCGAATATTAGCAAAAGCACAAAGCTTATTATCTCGTGGAGCGCCAGTTGATCAATCTCAATCCCCTCAAGTCGCAAATGTACAAGAAAACAATATAGTTAACAATAACATCAATCCACCGCGCTTGCAAAGTGTCAAGTTACCGACAATCGAGTTGCCTAAGTTCCGAAAAAATTCCATTATTTGAGGGCAGCATTAGAGGGCAATGCTGAACAAGTCATCAAGTCTCTTGAATTTTCCGCGACTAATTACAGCGTAGCTTGGGAAACCCTGCTGAATCGGTTTAATAACACAAATCTTTTGATACACAACCATATCAAAGGAATTTTCGAAATCGAACCGATTCAGAGGGAAAGTGCATTTCTAATTCGAAAAACTTTAGATAATTTGAACAAACATTTAAGGGCTCTCACTGCATTAGGTCAACAAACAACTCAATGGGACGTTTTATTAATTCATATCGTATCAACAAAATTAGACAAAGTAACTGCTAGGGCTTGGGAGAAAGAAAAAATGGAAACTGAAGAACTTAGCACTTTGGAAGAGTTGAGAAAGTTTTTGAAGTCTAGAACTGATATGTTAGAGACGTTAGAAATCAATAATCTGCAAACACACAAAAAAGTCAGGCCTAACAACTCCAACAATCAATCAAAAACGTCTCTTCTCACAAAAAGGGTGAATTGCTTGGTTTGTGGAAGAGAACACCAAATTCAAGAGTGTCCCATGTTTCTTGAGCTCTCGCCTCAACTGAGGGCCGAGAAAGTAAAGAGTTTTAAGCTTTGTTTGAATTGTCTTCGAAGAGGACATTTTGTCTAAGAATGCAAGGGTTCTAGGTGTCAAAAGTGTCAGAACAAACACAACACTCATCTACACTTTGACAGAGTCGAATCAAGCAACACGGCAGTTGCTTCTTCGTCTCAAGAGCCCAAAACTGTGACTTCGTGCTGTGTTAACGTCCAAGATGACGGAGTTTTGTCTACAGCATCGGTTCTCGCAGCGGGTCCCAACCAACAATTCAAATCTGCTCGTATGGTTTTAGATAATGGCTCTCAAACGGGTCTTATTTCCGAAGAGCTTTGTGATTCGCTTAATTTGCAAAAATTACCAATAGATGTTACTCTTAGTGTTGTGAACAATCTTTCGTCTAGTGTCAAATACAGATGTAACGTTAAAGTCGCATCAAAACAAAACAACTTCAAGTTTGAGGTTTGGTGTATCGTCGTTCTGGAGATCACAAATCACTCTCCAAATTCAAAAATTCGTACAATTGTTTCCAAGATTCCTTCTCACCTCAATTTGGCTGACCCTGAGTTTGACAAAGCGGGTAAAATAGACTTATTGATCGGCACTAATGTGTTTTGGAATTTAATTTGTATAGGTCAGGTTAAATTGAATAATGAAGGTTTGATTTTACAAAAACCTAGATTGGGGTGGATTCTAGCAGGTCCAATCCCAAATTCTTCCTTAAATCCTCAGTTCAATATGATTCGTTGCAATTTGAGTAAAACCGTGCATGTCGAAAAGCAAAAAGTCAAATTTTGGGAGCTGGAGGAATATTCGAATGAAAAATCAAAATCTGCTGAAGAAAAATGGTGTGAATCGCTTTTCGTAAATACAACCAAGAGAGATGAAACAGGTA
>CAKNXH010063347.1:0-12663 GCA_932178445.1 Andricus quercusramuli
AGTATGACTAAATACGAGCGAAGTTTATATGTAAATAACTACGTATATATTTATGTTATATAATATACTCAATTGATCAAATGTGAAAGAAAACTTCTAATCATAAAAGATGGGCTTTGATTACATATTTGATACAATGAGTGTACGTATTATTATAACATAGATACATAAGAAAGTCGTTTGTAATAACTTCACTCGTATTTTTCTTCTATTTATATTCTCAGGACAAATATATTCTACACATTTTATATTAAAATTAATGAACCGAAAACATTTTTTCAACCCCTTAAAATTTTCAGTTACAGTAACTGAAAATTCCTAAACTGTAACAGAATTTGCCGAAACATGTAACTGAAGCTGTATGGAGTTACCGTTGCTGAAATTTCTGTTACAGTTTAGGAAAATTTAGAAACGGTTTCTGCATAAAGCTTTAGTGACGTGTCTCTGAAAATTCCTACAGAAATTTCTAACAGTGTACAAGAAATCATGTAATTTTTGCAGATATAATCAAATATACTGATAAGGATCACCATTGTGTACATTCTCAAAGAAAGTCACGATTAATATATATAATATTTTTATACAATATATGCTAATTTCCGACGAAAAAAAAACTAATCTAACCTAAAGTTGTTCATAATCCTAAGTTTAATTTTTAAGTAAAATGAATTCAATTTTAAATAAACGATTTCTGGTAAAAAGGGTTAACATAACCTTAAATCGTTCCAAAAATCACTAGCCTAAAACCTATAATAAAACAAAAGTTTTAATCTTCTTTGAAATCAAATGATTTTTCATCAAAAATACCGTTTTTTCACTCTAAATTCTTGGTCTAAAACAGCAACATAACCTGAAATGGTTGAAAAGATCTAAATCTTCTTGAAAATTTTATAAATATAATTTATTTTAAACAAAGTCATTGGTTTTAAATTTAATGATTTGTCAAAAATAACGATTTTAGCTAAAACAGGTCAACATAAGCTATAGTTGTTGAAAAATGGTACATGTTCTTTGAAATCTAATAATTTTTTATTAAAAATACTAATAATTCTCAACGAAAAACATAAACATAAAATAACAGAAAATTATTAAGAATTGTAAATCTGTTCCAAAATTCAATGACTTTTTTGCAAGATGATCGATTTTTTGTGAAGAACGTTAATATTACTTGAAACTGTTCAAAAATTTGCTATCCTATTTGAACTATAGTGATTTTTTTCACAATACCAGTTTTTGGTATAAATCGTTAGCCTAACCTAAAATTGTTAAAAATCAGAAATCTAGATGATTTTTCTTTAAAAATGCTAATTTCCAGTTTAAAAAAATTACACAACCTAAAATTTCAAATAAATTTCAAGTCTTTGAAATGTTTTGATTTTATAATATTTTTTTTTCATCCAGCGAAAAGTACTAATATGAAACATGTGTAATATTTTCAATAATTTATTAGCCAATTTGAAAGCTTTAATTTAATTGCTTAAAAGTAATGAATATTCAAAAAGCACAAATCGCTTTGGGTAAAATTCATATGATTTTCATTCGATTAAAATTGTTAAAAGCTCATTCTACTCCTTGAAAGGTCCTTTACAATTGTATTCATCACGTTTTTATTAAATATCATATAGAAAATTGTTTTATTTAAAACATGACTAAATAAAAGAATTGTACGTATTATTTTTAAATAAAATAATTTCTACGAAAACGAGACGAATATAATTGTAAAGAAACTTTCGGGAAATGGAGTGAGCTTTTGTAAATTAAAATTAAATGCAAATGACGTATTTCGCCTAAAGCAGATGCAAAAACAGAAATAGTTGTGCAAATAACTACATGTCATAACCATGTAAGTGCAATTTTTTTGAAAACACGTTTTATTGGCTTAAAAATTCTCTAAAATTCTACCTGACATTGTGGTGAAAGGATATATCCAAATTCGAACGATAGTGTGATTTTATCTCGATAAACTGTGATCAATCATACGAAAATTTAAATCTTAGTATTTGATTACATCCTTTTATTGTATTAAATAGTTACAAAGATCAAAGTTAAAAGAACTGATTTTTAAAAAGATACAAAACAACTTCAAGTAATGAAAAGTCAAATAACAGAAATGAAGAAATGAAGAGCATAAATTTTAAAAGTGGTGAAAGGGAGAAAAAGTTAAGTAAATCACATCTTGTGTAAAGATCTTTAATTTTTTATATTGACATATTTTATGAGTGATTGCCGTGAAGTTGACAATTTTAGATAATATGATTTTCGAAAACAACAAAATTTTCAAACGGCCTAAAATATTTTTAAAAAATGAGGGATTACCCGAGAGGGTATGAACATATAAAAATAAAATATCAAGGAACGTATTTGTGATGGATATGAATTTTACGCAAAAAACCTGTGGGAAAGACTTTAAAGAGATTTTGAACATCCTTGACGGAAGAATATTTAACTCTACTTTTGATTTTTCTCTTTTCCAAGATAATATAAGTAACATCTGTAAATTTCACATATTTAAAAAATGGTTTAAATATGATTTGACAATTTTTCATTTTAAATTTGTAGCTTCAAATAGGTGCGTAGCAAGACATTTTGCATACTTTTTTATTTATTATTTCTAACCGAAGTCGTCCAAAATTTGGAAACTTTATTGAATTGTGCTTTGATATCATTTTAATACCTTACTCAGATAATATTAGAATCAAGTTAATATCCAAAGAAAAGGTGGAAAATTACTCAGAATTAAAGTGGCAATTACAAAATACATATTCCAAAAAATATAGATCTTATAATATAAATCTTTTTATGAAAACTTTAGTCACGGCACTGGTCGTTTCTCACAAGCGCTGAAACAATTCCTCTAGTTAGTATATAAGGAAGTTCCAAATTTCTCCTCTCAATGTGAAGCGTGCGTCAGCGTAGTTACGTCGAAAGCGTCTTATATATGTGTAGTATTATATTAGGGTTATTTATATGTATGTTATATGTGTTTGATAAGGTTTACGTGTCGTCAGTGTAATTGTAATGAAATTGTATTCTGATTGGCTGTAACTGACTCATGTGTATGTGAGTGTATGCTGTTGACTGTGTATAAGTTTGTTTTTTTGATTCACAGAAGGTTACGGTTTACCAAACTGCCAGTTAAAGTTTCTCGAGCGTCAGTGACTCCTTCATGCCTTTTCTGTAAACCCACTTATATTTTGTACCAAGCCCTCGACCGCGTTTTACCCAATTGTTCAGTAATCTTTATCTGAAGTTTGATATATTTTACAATTATGTGCATTAAAATGTCAACTACCAAGTACAGTATTAATTAAAGTACAGTTCAGAAGATATTCGTGTCAGTTTGTCGCACTTTCATGTTTGTTAATGAAGTATTACCGAATTTCGTCTTACCAAACTAGATATGAAACTTTATCAAAGTGTCCATATGTCCCAACTTTACCCAACTGAGTTTGGTAAAGTTTCTCGAAATATTTTTCTCCGTGTGTGAAGAATCTTTTCAGGAATAAAATGAGCCCTGTAATATTATAATTAAATAAGAATTTAAACTTTTAAATAAAGAGAAAGTAAAAGGTTAACTAAACCATCTTACCCTGAAATACTTATATTTAAATTTCGCCTTCACTTCTCTTCCGAAATTAGTTATAATTAACATTTTTATAACTAACCTTCACAACTGCATTAAGAAGACTTTCTATCACTATTTGCTTCGAAGTTTGAATTGCACATCAAAAATACGTAAAAAGTCTTTTATGTAACAGGAGTATAATTTCCTCGCTTTTTGGCGTAGTTTAGAGCAGCAAAGTAGGTATTTGTTGAAGGTGGGGTACTTTATCTGCCTAGGCAGAGAAAGTACACTTTAACGTGTGAGCATGCGCATTCGTTCCTTCACTCCACGCACACTGTTCTTCCCGGTACTTATTTCTTGAGACTAACCTCAAACGTGAGACCTATTTTCATGAGAAAACTCGACAACCACGCTCTTAGTACGTAAAGTATTCTGTGTAACCAGGCAACAAGGACTTTTTACGGCCGGTCGTGAGTGGGCAAGAACGAGTCACTGGCGAGGCGCAGACAAGTTTTCCGGAATCCAGTGCCCACTTTGTACACCTATAATATATTCTATTTAACAACATTAATTTTGGAGGTTTGCCCTTGAATTGCACTTGAATGGAAAATTCTCACGCAAAAGCAAATGCGGTGTAGCTCATCCGTGAATCGTCATCGTATACACCGGAAATTCGAGACCTGACTATCGATGCGACTTGGCCAGTTCTCGAAGGTGATACTTCATGTACATATACATTAAAATTTAAATATAAGTATATGCAAACACTTTGAATTGAATGATTGAAGAGTGGGTGTTTCAAGAGACAATTGGATTGAATTCGAAGTCAATGACAATTGAATCAACATTTTTTCACGCAGAAAATCGACTGAATCGGGATTCGCGATTTGCATTGGCAGTTTGTGTGATCGCGACCGTGGACTCTATTACGGAGGCAACTGCGTCAGTAATCCGATGTCAGCTTGCCATATCAGAGATACGGCTTTTCTTCCCTCCAGGCTTTAATACGACACTCACGTGCACGATTGAAGGTTTCAGAAAAAATGCATTCAACAGCCGTCTCTTAAAAAATAATTGCAATATTTGCTTCTTTGATTATTTAAAAATAATTATTGTCTTTTCTTTACAGAAGCCTGATATAATACACTGATTGTGAACTGATGACAGACCTAAGTTTTTTCAATATTTCATTATAACTGCGTTTCAATTTTTCAGATACCTACTGTGTTTTAGTCTGGCGATTAACTTATCATTGAGACCATTTTTCGTATAGCAAATACTAAATTAAAAAAAATATATATGAAATCTTAAAATAGGTCTCATATATTTTTTATAAAATTTAGTAATTGCTGTAAGAGAAATTCTCTAAATGACATACGTTAATCCTTAACCTGAAATAACGCAATAGAATATGAAACACTGAAAATTTGGTATTACTAATTTTATATTAATCTTTTACTTGTATCTAAACCTGTAAAAAATCGAATATTTTCAACAGATTATTTACTAATATATTTTTTATATTGAATATTAAAAGACACTGTTTGTATAATTTTGGTTTGTTAAAATGAAATTAAAGTGTCTTTCGAGTTATAATATACATATATAAAGATGACTTTCCTTTTGAATTTTCGACTCTATATCTTTTATATCTTCATGAATAAATTTCCCTTTCAATTTTTAAAGTATTTAAGATTAAGAGGATATCAAATACCGGTTTTACATCTACATCCACGTAACCGTAATTTAGTACGGGGTGATTTTGATGACTAGAGCATCCATGTAGTCAACCACAACTTCGCCTTGAACTTCACTGAATCACTTGCCGTATTAACTCATTCCTACCTGAATATACTAATCGATCTATGTCTATGAAAGGAATATTTCACTCCAAATAATTACACATCTTAGGTCTTATTATTCTCAGAAAAAATTGCTTTCCATTAAAATGAAAAGGCATTCAAAATCAATTTTGAATATTTTTAATTTTCAAGATTCCAATTTAAGTGATGTTTAAACTTCTAATTTTAGAATGAATTAGAAGGCTGGAAAAATACTTTCTAATCTATTGAATGATGAAGATATGCCTTCTTAAGGACAACAAATAATATAGCCTGTCTCTCGACACCAGAAGATTCATTCAATCTTTGATAAAAATATATAACTAAAATAAAAAATTGTATTCCCATATTGAGACAGCTTCACACTCATGACATGGATTGTTTCCTTATAAATTAATAAGAAATTTGTTTTGTGCCAAACAGTTCAAAATGTCAGAAAGCCACGAGAAATTGTCAAATTATGTTTTGATAAGTTTCATTTAGGTAAGTCAGTCAACTTTTTTATAAAGAAAAAAACGATTCCTCTAAACAATACGGGTTATTCTCCGTATAGCCATAGCTTGATGTATATCTGCAGATACATGACGTTTGAAAAAATGGATTTCACTTATTATTATAGTTTCACTTCAAAATTTACTTATGTATCTTTTTTCTTTGGACGACAGTTTAGTATATTTAAGAAAATATCAAGCTTAACATTTAAAAAATTATTATTCCTTTTTTTTTGGTTGTTAGATGTTCTCAGATTTGTGCGTCATTATTTGGACTACCTGTTAGAAGTAGATATTTTCGAAAATGGCGCGTTTAAGCATTAATAACATTGACTAACACATTAGAATTGATAAATTTGAATTTCATGAGTTGCTTAACATACAAATCACCTATCTAATGTTGCAATTTCATGTCATTAACGCATGTCAAGCAGCAAATTTGAGCAAAGCATCAAATAATCGTCATTGATTGGACTGATAATATTTACAATAAATTCTCCAATAAATTACGTAAAACACTAAATAACATGCGACAGTGTTATGGAAAAAATGCATAATTTAAACAGAAAAATACTGAAAAATCAAATCAACGAAACTGAAACATATTTGAAAAAAGTAATTTTTATTTTGGAAACCGTCAACTGTGTCCCCCACACATAGATTTTTATATTCTTCTGGATTCTTATATTTTTAAGGGGGGGGGGGGGGGGTTTTAGCGTAAAAAAAAACATTTTTTTTTTTTTTTTTTTATCCAAATAGTGATTGAGCAAATTCATTTAAACCTTTTGTACATTATTAAGTATAGTTTCAACAACATTGTAAAATTTTTATATCCAAAAATATCGACAAACAAGCCGGTGACGGAGCTTTTCCAAGAACGTCTTTAGAAATAGACGATTTGCGGTGATCACTGTATCTCAACTGAAAATGAGCGGAAATCAAAATCCATTAAAATTTATTTAAAGTATCATTAAATCCTCCCGCCAACGTTTTCTGATTATTATTATTTTTATTTTAAAATTTTTAGTGGTCATTTGAAGTGAAAACTGCTATTTCTTACGAAAAATTCCGCCATTTTGTTAGTAGAAAACACCCTTAATGTAAAAAAAATTCTAAAACTGAACGTTGGGGGGGAGGTATTTTATATGTAGAAAGCGTGTACCAAGTTTGAAATGAATCGGTAATGTAGTTTTTAAATAGCAGTGATCACGGACTTTTAAAAAGTGGTTTTGAGAAAAATGCATAATACCTAAAAAAGTGAAAAAAAATGTTTTTTTTTTAACTTGCACTAAATCATCGATTCCAGCTCCATAGAGTAGAGTCCCTGCTACAACTTCAATGTCACCATTATATAGTGTATATATTTTATATATGTATGTTTTATATAGTGTTTTATATAGTGCCTTTCTGATGCCTTTCTGATCGATTTTTCAAAAGTGCAAACCCTTACTCCCCCCTTGACGTAAACTGTGAAATAAATTATAAATGTAAAACGTCTGTCAAAATTATTGTTATTTAATTAGCGCTAATATTTAGACTTCCAACATTTTGATTTCAATTACATAATATCTTTGTTTTAACGATTTAAAAATGTGATTATTGACAATAGTGAAAATAATGTAGTATCGATTTAAAGACGTTTCTGACTCGAGGAAACCCCAACCCTTTTCCAATGATTTTAGTAGGGGGGGGGGGGGGTATGAGGGTAATGCGTGGGGCAGGGAAGAGGGAGGGGTACTTTATGTTTAGCGTGGAAAGATACGCAATATCAGTGTATTCCAAAAATCATAGAAAAAGTTATAATTTTCGATAGAAAAAATCTCGATATCCCAAAAAGGGTAAGAAAGCGACACTTTTTCCGGACAGACTCGTGTTCAGGACGCTAGTGCGTCGACGACTTCAGATTTTCCGTCATTAGGGGTAAGTGTGATATCATTTTAAGAATATTAATGGAAATAAAATTAAAAATTTGGATTTTAGAATGAATGAGGTTTAGTGATATTGAAAAACTGATCTATTTCAAATTGTATGATATCTAAATTGATTTAAAAATTATTTGTCGGTAAGCGTATATATTATAATTTTATTCGCCAATTATTATTATCTATCTTACATTTTTATTGCAAAAATGAGGTTCATTAATCTTAAGAAATAACCTAGAACTGTTGAGTCTGTTGAGCGATTCTCGTATTTCAAAATGGAAAAGAAAAAAAAAGATGTCATGCTTACACCTTAATTTGATTTTCAATTACTCCGTCATAATTTATCATTAAAAAAAATAAAAATGTAACATTTCTGAAAAAGCAACGGATCTTCAAAGAAAATATAATAACCTTTTTATTCCTAAAAAAATGCAACAAAGGATATTTTATATAGGAAAAATTAAAATTAAAAGACTACTTGACACAATAATGAATGAGTTTTCGAACAGCATATCAGATTCATAAAAAGCAATTGATTAAAGTAATAACTAATGACAGCCAACTTTTTTCTACAAATAATGAGAGATATAATCATTATATGTTGTAATAAAAAAAGTTGATAACTAATTTTTTTTTATTCCAAATTTTCTCTTTATCACGCTAACCCCATTATCACACTTACCTTTATCGACCCAAAAAAGATCTACAAATTTTGAATATAAAACGTAGTTATTGTTTAATCCTAAAAAATAACATTAAAAATATAAAAATTATATTTCCGGAAAGACGAAACGAGATACGAAAAAAATGAATAAACAAAAGTTGTTCAACCAAAAAAGATCTACTTTGTTCTGATTCATTTTTCGATGGGTCGCGTAGTTCTTGTGTTAATCGTAAAAAATACATTACAAATAAAAAATAAAATTTTGTGGGAAAATGACACAAGATACAATAACATTGTATGTATCTACAAATTTTTTCAGAAGCACTTTACGCTAGAGCGCGTATTTTTTGTTTTATTCGTGAGAAATTACATTGAAAATAAACTAAATTTTTAGAAAAACGAAGTTTTTGTTCCCAAAAAATAAACTCTTCAAACAAAATTTTTTATATGGTTGTATTCAATCAAAAATAGACTTCTGTTGTGTAATTTTATGCATTTACGAAAGATTAAGAGAAATTATAGATTTTGTTTGATTACTATGGAACTAGGAAAACTTTTTATGTTTTCAATTGGAAAAATATTCTAAAGACGCAGATAAGACTTCAAATGATCACGATTTCTACGACGCGACTATGAGAATCAGTAAATGTATTTAGAATATTGAGTTTACAATTTTTGTCCAATGTATTTAATAATAAAATAATAATTTTGAAAAAAATTCTTTATCTCTTATAGGACAAAAACTACAAATGGACACATTTTTCATTATAGATTAAAATTGAAGCTTCTTTGATTTTTTTTTTATCATAAATTTTACACAGATTGGCAGTTAAACAAATTTAAATGGTTCATTCATGGAGATGTTGGAGCAAGAATACTATTTTTTTATTTCTGGGGATTGTTGTTCAAACAATTAGAAATATGCACAAAAGCGCTCCGAAAAATTAGAAATCAACAAATGTAAATAATATCTTAATGAGTAACTTCAAATTCATATCTAAAGTTTTAATGAACATTAGCATGCGACATAGGAATATTCCCTAGTAATTTCATATTAAAAATTTCCCTGATGAGGAAGCCAAAAAGGCCTCGAAGTACGTTTGATCCTGGTAGTATAAAAAAGACAGTTAAATAATAAAGAAAAGAGAGTGAGGTGTCTTGGCTGTCTGCCCCCCCCCCCACCTTCATTTGTTATATAGCTGTCTCTAATGACCCGATTACAATGTTGTTTAGAAACACATTCCTCTAGTTTTAACTCCTTTTGTTCAATTATATGTTACACAAATTGACTTCCTTGAGTATATGTTTTTTTTAAACTTTTTTTTAAACATACTCCTTTTTAAGTCTTCTTGTGCAATTTTGTTACACAATTTGACTTTTTTTAAGTTTATGTTTTTTTTTAATTTCCTTCCAAAAATATAAAAACAAGACAATGGAAATATGTCCGTTTCTATACTAATGCACATTACGTATTTTAATAATATATATTTATTAAATGATACATTTTTCAGGGTAGCTGAGAATAAAGATTAATGCAAATTAAAGAACAAATTTTGGACATAGTTTAAACGAGTGTGAAGCACGAGACGATTGATGAGAATGCGTTAGTTAAAGCCGAAGGAACTTTAACAGAAGAGAATTTCAAATCAACAAATTACAGTTGTCAATGGTCTGACTTTCAATTTTAAAAGATCTATGCACAAATATTGGCAAGTACAATAAAGATCGAACGCGTAGCGTGAGGTAATGTCTTATCGAGCGCAAAACGCGACATTCAATAGACGCGCGCGTACTTGTATTATCTAAAAGTATTTATAACATTAGTATGTTAAAAATACCCTTCAATTTCCGGTGAATTTCCATGAATTACCACATATTTTTCATCATATTTCGCAAATTTCGAGGCGTCTATAAATAAATTGTTTGAAACATTCAAAAAAATTATTGCAGTGTTTTCCGGCCCATTACAGATTTGGATTTCTCGAACCTTTAATATGTATAATAAATACGATTCATTTGATCTTATATCGCTCCTTTAAAAAACCTCCTTTAAAATAATAATAAACTCCACGCAATCACTATGACACGGGTATAAACCATACAAACTAAAATTCAAGCAGATGAATCCAAAAATGAATCACAGGATCGACTCCAGTTTGACCAGATTCTGATTGTGATAAAAAAAAAATTAAAAAGAATCATCCAAATTCGAACCGGAGTCTGAGCAGTTATGCATAAGAATGATACTTATGCATATACCTCGCTTGTCACGAGATTAAGGAAGGTATGCGCATGCCAAGCCCTCGACTTTTCTCCCTCCTTCTCTTTATCATACCATATACACCTTTACTTCTCCACCTCCCTCCCAAACTATACAGTTCTCTAACATTCCCACTTCTTCAAATCTCACTCCCCACCACTCAATCTCACTCTATCTTTCATTCCTTATCATTCCACCTCTTTTCCTCGTGGGTTCTTCTTCGCCTTTTTTTCTTTTTTTTCCCTTATCCTTTTTTTATTGCTTCTCAAGCTGACAGAGTGAGAAGGAAGAGAGAGGAGTGAGACTGAGAACTTCCCGTCTCGATGCAGCGAGATTAAAAAGACTAAAGACTGGGAAACGCATTGTTTAGGCTACACTCACTCTCACACGTGACACGTGTGTCCCGGTGGGTGTGCCTCTCGGCTCTCTGCCTCTCGCTCTCGCTCTCGCGTGAAATACTGGCGAAGTGGCAGTGAAGGGTCGCCGCGCCGAGCCGAGCTGGCACTCCGTTCTCGCTGGATTCCATTCCATTCTAGCACACTCTTTGCCAAGAGAATGAGGGAATGTCTATCTAATCATCTAAAAGAGTGCCACTCGAAGCAGACAGCTTCCCTTCGAGAGGATCCATCTCCACATATCAATACCTATCCCACTTTCCAGTTCCCATTTCAATTTTCCCTTTTGTTCCTGCATGCGGCGAGATCCAGTGCATAAAATGTTTTACATTTCGAACGACACACCTTTTACTTCTATGCCCACCTCCAGGAGAACTCAAAATATCCTCTTTTTTAACTGTTCAATATTGTATATGGGATCATTCATAAAATACGTGATACGTTAAAAGGGGGGGTGGGGTCTGTCGAAGTATTATTCTCCATGTTAAGAACAATTGAAAAAGTATCACGCGGGAGGGGGTCCGAAGTTCCTGAAAAATGTATCACGTATGTTGTGAGTGGGCCCTATTTTTATAATTTATAGAATAAATAAATACTAAGTGTAAATATACATAAAGTTCATTTTGGGTGCACTTCCGAAAAAGGCTTGCCCCTGGTTAATTTGGAACTCCCTAATAACTATGTATTTTCACGCACTGCTTACCAAAATGACCACGATACCATAAAAAACCCCAAAAATGTAGCTTTCCATGCCAAACTTGATAAAACTATAAACATTTCATGCTTTTTCCATTTATTTCCGTAAATATTGAAAATTTACTTTACTTCATTATTTTTCGAGAAAAGAAGGAAAATTTTACCAAAAAGTGTGGATTGCTTGAAATGGGATTTGCGGCACCCTGTGACTGGTCATATAGAAATAATTTCATAGTTGTGATTTTTAATAATTTATTATCCTCCATTTTTTCGAAAACAATAAGCCGTAGAGCAAAAATATACTGAACATAAAAATAGTATTTTAAAAAGAACTACGAATTTTCTTTGAAGTTTTTTTTTCGCAAATTTGTAGTTAAACCAATTCCATTTCAAATCGTGCACAGAGGTCTAGCTTATAGGGTGTCGAAATGATTGGAATTTGGATATATCATTCTATAGTGAGAATAAAAGATCATTTGTTACAATTTAGAATCATTCGAAGATTACTTGCGAATTCTTCAAAATTGACAGAATTTTTATTTAAATATAGTATTTTCCGAACGAGTGCTCGGGATTTTACTTTTATAGAACCTTTCTATAGATGTGCGAACTGAGAGAAATTCAAAAATTCGATTTTTCAAATATAATTATTTTCATTGTGAAGTAGTGATTTAACAAGAATGAAACTCATGAGATATGTTTTACACTTTACCACCTGTTTACAACAATTATAAAAGTTGTTAGGAAGAGGTAACGAAAAATTCTAATTTTATATTGCATAGAGTGGAGTGAAGAAATTTTTTTTTTCAACAAAAAAATGTTCGAAAAA
>CAKNXH010063347.1:12763-39171 GCA_932178445.1 Andricus quercusramuli
TTCAATCATTAAAAGATTTGTTCAAGTTAAATCTAAATTTATTTCAAGAAGATACCAACACTAGTGTTTAAAGTTACCTATGCCAGTGTCTAAAGTACCTCATCTCGAAAGTGCGCATGCGCAGCTTTTTCACCAGTGTCTAAAGTAAGCATGAAAACTTCAACTTTTGAGTTGGTTGTTGCAAAAAGAATGTTTCACTATTTACTGAAATGAACGAAAAAAACATCAAATTTTTATAGTTTTATCGAGTATAGACCCTGCAACAACATTTCCGCGTAATTTCATGGTGATTTTCGTAATCAGTGCGTCAAAATCCAAGGGTATAGAGAGTTTCAAAATTAATCGGAGGTTAAGACTTTTCGAAAGTTTATCCTTCATTTGTAATAGTTCAAAATATGAGCTTAGAAACATTGTTAGAAAATAAGTTGATTTTCTACTGCACAGTTTTTGATTTCGGACTACACACTTTGAAATCTGGACTAAACAAAATGTGTCGGACTAAACAACACCCTGATGAGTTCTCTATTTTTGGAAATCCAATCAAGAGAATTTTAATGAACATTGTCTACTTGTCAGAGCAATTTACAAAAGTTTTAATGTTGTCTGCTTGCGATTTAGAATATCGAATGCATCTAATAATTTTGAATCGAATGCATCCAGTAATTTTTTTACAAGAAAAAAAATTTGTTAGAGATTATTTTTCTAAAGATTTTTTTATTATTTATAAATATTTGAGGATCCTTTACTTGAAATTACATTTCCCAACAGTAGATATTCGATGAATTTCAATTTTAACTCTTATGATTTTTCGCAAACTAATGATATTTTCACCTACTATTACACAATAAACTGATTATGAAAATTCAATTTTAAATGTTCTCATTTATAAATTCTATATCTAAAATACATAATTTAAATTTTCTTTCAAACGGAAGTTGAAAAATCTTGAACAAATTAAATTATAACCCAGACAGTTTTCAATACTTCAATACACATTGTACAATTTGAAACGCTTTTAATATGAATTTGTCTCGTTTTCGGAATTTTAATCTCAATCTGTGTAACCATTCAAGAATGAGTACTGAAAGTATTTGGGATTAAATCATTAAAAGTCGAAAGCTTTCAATACAAAACAAAAACTTTTGAATTTTGAATCAAAGTATCTAACAGAAATTATAAAACTCTTATCTTCTTTCGTTTAACATTATTTTTAACTATGCAGAGTGATTTCATTTGGCAATTGTACAGTTTTTAATGTTTGAATGCAATTTGATAAATTTCAAGGGCTCCTAATTTGAAATAGTCTAAATTTCGAAACTTTGGTATGAAACTATTCGATTTCAAAAGTTCTAAGTTAATAATCGTATTAAAAGCTTTCGTATACATGCCAATCAAGATTTTTATTTTAAATTTTTCAATAATTATTGAAAATTTAAAATGATGCAACTATCGAAGATTTTAATTTGGAATCACTTTTTAGAACCTTAAACGGTTCAATTTCGAAATCTTGAAAATTAGATTTTTTCAATATTTTTTCCGAAATTTAATTTGTGCTGTTTTTAGTTTTTAGTCTTTCAATTAGAAATGCTTTTAGCTTATTAGTATTTTCTATTCAGTATAATTGGAATTCTTCACATGTTAAATTTCTTCAATTTGATGTCCAACTTTAAACCGTTTATTTTCTTGAATAATCTCTCAAATCTATGAAGCTTCTTTTGGTATGAGGAAAGATTTAAAAAGTCAAGAGGATTCGATTGAAAATAAAATACTCTCCAGGATTAGAACTTTAATTGTCAATGTTTGACAGAATCGTGAAACATCGAATTGATCCTCTACAATTTTAAACTCAAAATTGTGGAGATTATTTACCTTTTTATTTGTTCTGAAGTTTTCAAATTTATAGAAACTTTCATCTATACATATTTTTAAATTAAAACAGATCCATAACTAAACTTGTGTAACTTTCTTCGGAAAATAGAATTGTTTAAACATCGTCTCTCTTTTAATTCATTAATTTCAGAATATCTCTACATTCAAGCAGAAAGTCCTCCAGTCCAGGTATCAGCGACTTTAAAAACCAACAGCCTATCCATGGAAAACACTTGTGAATGCAGAATGCTTTCACGTTTTAATGATTCCTGATTCAAAGAGATCCCAATTTTAACCGCATTAATAACCGAAGCACTCTGCTCGTAATAGACCTTTTAAAAATGAATGCTTTTTACAATATGAGAGTCTATGTTACATTTTTAGAGATTTGCACATGGAAACAGTTCTTTGTGTAAACGTTTTTGAACTTGAAGCGTTCAAAATATAAATGCAGCATAAACATTTTATTGAATAAATAAGATTTTTAATTTTTCGGGTTTTTATTCAAGAACTCTGTTAAATTCTAATGATCTACAATCCTTACGAGACCTTACATCATTTAAGTCTGGCGCTCGTTACTTCGAATTCTTGTCCCTAGCGACACCTTACAGCAACTTTCCCAACTTCTATTCTCCCGACTGGACGGTAAAGATTACGAACGGAGGTTCGAGTATTTTCTAACCGCGGTCAAATACAAATTCTCTGAAGGATTTTTACAAGAAAAAATTCATAATTTAAATGTACGTATATTGAATTGGAAATATTTCCCTATAAAAGCTATTCAAATGGGAACTCATCTTATTGAAGAATGGTTTAAAAATGTATCTCTCCAAATAATTCACCACAAATCTCAATATCAAAATTTCTTCTGTAGATCAGAATGGCCTAAACACTTCCACACCAAAAATGTGTTACAAATTAAAAATAATACATTCTATTTGAACTAGAGCTTCAAAGTTTTTCTAACTAAAGTCATTAGCAATTCTGATTTCCAAATGAAATTTATGCATTCAATTTTCCTATGGTCTATACACTGACCTGCAAATTGGTTCTGGATAATCCTTCTCTTCTGGTGTGGTCAGGAAGTTGCTATCATTGATAGCCGAAGAAGTGGATCCTCTAGGTGACCTCGGGCCACCTTCGGGTTCTCCAATCAGGACCTCGGTTCTTCCATTTTGGAAGGGGCTGCTGGCTCTTCGTTCTCCAACTCTCGAACTTTGTAACGGTTGCTGAAACAAAATTACAATTTTTACTGCCGTTATCTAAATATGAATTAGAATCTCTAGAATAATTATAAACATAACATAATTAAAAGTAAATCAGTTTATTAAATACAATGAACTCGAATCTTCTGTCCATTAGTGAATAAAGAGTTAATTTTACCAATATTACAAAAAGTATACAGGGTGGCCACTCAGACTTGAAAAAACTATCAGCAGGCTATTTTCCTGTTGAGTTTAAAGCTTAAGTGGAGGTTCAATAAATACTTAACGCCTTAAAGAGGGGAAATAGTAGGGTGATTTTGTAAGAAAATAGGGAAATAATAGAGGAATAAATTCTGTTGAATAAAATTATTATAGGTATCATTGGTACCATATTCCAGAGCTTGCAAATCAAAATATACTGCATTCTCAAGAAAAAAGTAAAATTTTCAGCAAAAAAAGATATTTCCCACAAAAAAGTTAATTTTCAACCAAATAGTTTAATTTTCAAGCACCAGAGACGAATTTAAGATAGCAAAGTTGAATTTTCAACCTAATGCAACCAAAAACAGCTGCATTTTCCACCAATTAGTTGAACTTTCAAGGCGATATGATTAATCTTTCAGAAGACAACTGAATTTTCAACCAAAACATGACTTCTATACTAAAAGATGAATTTTCTATCCTAAAAAAGAAAGAAAGTTCAACAAAACAGCTGAACTTTTAACAAAAAAAGAGGACTTTTTAAGAAAATAGTTGAATTTTTTAACAAAATAATGAAATTTTCAAAAAGAATTTAATTCTGGATTAAAAATAATATAATAATAAACTATTCAAATAAAAAGAATTAGCTTTCAAACAAAAAAGTGACTTTTAAAAAAAATAGTTCAATTTCCAACAAAATAATGAAATTTTTAACGAAATAGAATATTTAACTAAAAGAGACGAATTCTGGACCAAAAATATGTTAGTACACTTTTCACTCAAAAAGAATTAACTTAAAACCATAAAAGATGAATATTCAAACCAAAAGGATGGATTTTCTATAAAAAAAAAAAAAAAATGTTTAAAAAACAATCACACTTTCTATACAAAAAAAATTGCTTTCAATGAAAATAGTTGAAGTTTCGAAAAAATAATGAAATGTTGAAAAAGAGATGAATTCTGGACTCATAATATGACAATAGACTTTCCAAATCAAGAAAAATGAACTTTCAACCACAAAAGACCACTTTCTAAGAAAACAGTTGCATTTTCAACAAAATGATCAAATTTTTAACCAAAAGACACGAGTTCTGGACAAAAAATACAATAGTAGACTTTTCATTCAGAAAGAATTAACTATCAATCATGAAAGATGAATTTTCAACCAAAAAGATGAATTTTCAACCAAAAAGATGAGTTTTCTACCAAAAGATGAATTTTCAATCCAAACGGATGGATTTTCTATCTAAAAAGACGCAAGTTCAACAAGACAGTTTAATTCTCGACAAAAAAAGACGAATTTTTAAATAGAATTCTTAAATAAAAGAGATGAATTCTGAACCAAAAATATAATGATACATTTTTCAATTTTTAAAAATTAACTTTCAATCAAAAATCGTTAGATTTTCTTATTGAGTTTGATTAATGCAGTTTTCATCTTTGTGAAAAACGCGAGAAAAAGGGAAATTTTCTTGATAAAAAGGGAAAAAGATGAATAACGGTTTCTTTTGTCGGTCGTAGTTTAGGAGATGTTATAATATTTTGTGATCCAGGATCTGAAATATAGATTTTCGATTTTCGATAGCAAGTCATATATTTTAATATGCGCTTTATTTGGTGAAATTATACTTTATGTCCCAAATTTGACAGGAAGTGTGTACATTTTATATCTATTAAGACAAAATACATAACATGTGAGCTTATGGCACTCTCCAACTTCAAATCAGTTTTGATCGAAAACCGGGTTTTCAATTTATTTTTGAAACATTTAGAGTATCCCTGAATTATAACTTCATTATGACAATTATTAGTAATTAATTATATAAATTTAGATTACCTATGTAACTACTATGTTAAATATCTGAAAAGGAAGTTTTCATTCTCAAATATAAGAGCAATTTTAGTATATTTATGAACGATCCATCAACTCATGCTTAAAATTATTAAAGATATAGTATAAAAAGGACATTCATTTTCGAACGAAAAATTAATTTTACAATCTTGAATATAAAATTATCTTCGATATTTTAAAGGAAATAGTTGTCACAATTCAAAACACATTTTTTTCGAAGAGCGAGACGATATTTATTGTAAAAGTAAAAACAAATTTGAAAAAATTCCGCATTTCAAAGAAATTCCCGGCTATTGCCGGGTTTTTTTCTGGTGCTCCAAACTTCAGGCTGATTCCCGGTTTTCTCAATCACTGATCACCCTGCAGTATAAAACGCAAATGAATCTGAAACTATTTTCTTTTGCACTAATAATATTTTAATAGAATTTGAATTCTAAATAGTATTTTTTGTACTTTTAAAGATTTAAGGTTTTAAAGTGTGTCGAAAATTATATTTTAATTATCTCTGTTACACATTGCTGTCTTAATTTTACAAAATATGTTCAGAAAATTCCGTTAAAATTCCAATGTTAAAATTCAGAATCTTGTTACAATAAAATTTTACGTAACTTTCTTCGTAATCTAATTGTAAGGAAAACTTACGAAAGTTTCGTTACAATTTTGTAATTTTAAGATAAATTTTGGAAATTCAGTTACAAATTTCGTAAATTTAAGATACGGTTATATAAAATTTCAGACTATTTATAGAACATTGTATATTATCTAATATGAATTAAACTCTCCTTAGTAATTATAAACAAAGCATCGTGAGCAAAATAAATCATTAAATGTCGAAACCTCGACTCACGTTTCCATGAATAAATTAAAGCCCATTCTCATCATTAACAAACAAATAAGCAAAATACAAACAACACAAACTAAATTTGAAAAAAATTATCACCTGTCCATCAAAATGTGTACTGTTTAAACTACAAATTATATAAAATATTAAAGTTTCATATTCTCCTTTTCCAAGAATTCACACGATTATACTTTAACTTGACTTTAACATAATTGTCTCATAATAAATTCAAATCTGGAAGATTTGAATTTGAGATGGTTTACATTTAGAATTCTTTCAATTTTCTACGCTGCGAAATTCGGGACAGTTCCAACTTCAAATTCCATGCATTGAAATTGCTTTTAATTTGGGATGCTTTAATAAAGGATTTAACAATCATTCATTGTTACATCGTACTTTGAAACTTCTTCCTAAAATTTATAAATATAAAAAACAAGAAAGTTTCAACTAACCAGAAGGCTCGGCTCGTCAGGACAGCTCTGCTGTTTTTCTAAAACGTCTCTCTGATCTTTTTGATCCTTGGCTGCTTCTTTGAGGTCCTCCTCATTGAGGTCTTTTGCAATGCCCTTGGGTACGGTTCCGTTGCTTAGCTTTGCTGGATGAGCAATCGTTCCAGGCTCTCTGTAATCAAAATAAAAAAGAATCAGAGTTTATATCCATATCGAGTATTGTGTAGGACTATCGGTACATGTAAGAAAAATTTCTGCATCAGAAAATCAGAATCGTAAGCTATCAACTCGTAAGATCACAAATTTATCACATCCGTTTCGTAACGCTGTCGTCCTTGTTTTCTTTCCGCGCCAATGAGAAATCCTGTATGTAAGTATGTACTTGTCATTCACACAGGTATAATAATATCTGCATGAAATAATAAATATTTGAACGACCAACCGCGGATCAGGTTTAGGAATGTACGTCAAAGAACTCAAACACCTTCCTTTTTCTTTCTCTTTTTTTCTTCTACTCGCGGACCTTCCTCGGGAATGATGTAATTTCTCCGCGAATCACGGACGGACGAATCACTTCGGCAAGAATCGAATGTCGTAAACTTTTTACTTCGAAAGATAACGTTGCGTAGAAAGTAAATGTTGATTCTTTAGTCGACTTGAATTCTTAAATCAGGAGATTTCTTCTTACTTCAAAGATTTGAGAAGTTTCTGTCTTTAAAATGAAATCCAACACTGAATTCATGAGATGTCTACATTTGAAGTTCAAAATAAACCATTTATAATTGGAAGCGTGTCAAGTTGAACAATTTTTAACATCGTGAAAATTCATAAACTTTTAATCGTACAAGTCAAACTACTGATATCTAAAATTAAAACATTAAAAACTGCACAATTTGATTTGTAAGTGTATACATTTTAGAAAATATAAAAAATTGAAAACTTTAATTTGAGAATGCCGAGGAGAATACGATGATTTTGAATTTCCTCAAATTTTCTTTGTCATAACTAAAAACACTTTTCGCTAATCAAATACTTAAAAGATATTTTTATCCAACGTGCTAAAAAAAAACATTTCAGCAATGCGCAGACGTTGATTATTGCGTGTGAGACTTTTGAGTTATGATTATCAGAAATTATAATACGAATAATCGACGCTAGTTAATGATGTATATAATTACTGTGAGTTAGAAACTCTTATTTTAACAAAAACAAAATAATCAAGATAGGGAATTTTCAATTGATTAGAAAGTAGATCGATTCTAAAGGTCTTCTGCATGATAAAATTTATCCGTCATATTTGAATTTCATTTCTTTTTATTTTTTGAATTTTAGATATGAGTATGACCTAAATTTCAGGCTGCCAATAACCTGAGAGACTGGAGTTAAATCAAGCCTAAACCTTGAAGATAAATATCGAACACATCAGAGTAATGAAGCATGAAAGTAAATATCCCAAACTTCCTGATTACCATCTCCATTAATTATATTTCAATTATATCAAGTAATCCTTTAAACTCACGGTTCTCGTATAAAAAATGGTTAATTTAAGTTTGAAATCTACTAATTTTATAGAATTATAATTTTTAATGTTTAACTCGCTCTAAAACATCAATGAATAACAGGCCTGGGATTCACTTTAAAGATAAAAAATAGTGCAAATAGTGCCACAAAGGCTAAAAATAGTGTCAAAATAGTGTCATACAATTTTTTATGTATTGAAATCTAAAAATTAATTTCACAAGTCCCTTTTTCAAGGCAAGACCCTTTGTCTCATTATTGCACTTAAATGCGAACTGAATTAATTGAATCCAATAAGAAAATCCAACCATTTTTGGTTGAAAATTCATTATTTATGTCTAATATTAAATTCCCGGTTAAGAATTCATTTTTTTATTTAAAAAATTTTATTAATTCGATCAAAATTTCATTATTTTGTTGAAGATTTAACGATTTTGTTGAAAAATCATATTTTTCTATTGGAAATTCAACTGGTTTATTGAATATTCGTCTTTTTGGCTTGAAATTTCATGAGTTTTATTGACATTTTTTTCTTTCTTGGCGAAGCAATTTTTTTATTGATTGAAAATCCAACTATTTTGTTGAACATTCATCATTTTGGTTTGAAAAATCATCCCTTTCTGTAGAAAATTTACATTTTCGTATTGAGAATTCGACTGTTTTGTAGAAAATTCGTATGTTCAGCTAGAAAATTTAACTATTTGGTTGAAAATTTATGTTTTTTATTGAAAATTCGTCTTTTTTGGTATACGATCAATTTTTCGAGTTAAAAATGAAACTGTTTGGTAAAAAAATAATCTGTTGTAATTGATAATTGAAGTATTTTTTTCAGAAATTCGACTTTGGTGTTAAATCCAACTGTTTCTTATTTTAAATTGAAATATTTATTTGTTGAAATATCAAATAGTACAATTTTCGTTGAATCTTTATAATTTTAGTTGAAAATTCGCTTTTTCTTTTATTTAAAATTAATTTTTTTAACTGCAAATTGAACTGTTTTGTTTAAAATTCAACTGATTGCTGTAAATTAACTTTTTTGTTAACACTTCATATTGTCAGGTTGAAAATTAAACTGTTTTTTATAAACTTTGTGTATAAAATCTGGACTAACATCGCATGCATTGCTCTATGTAGTGAAAAATTGATGTAATTTGTTGTAAATTAGTCTATTTTGATGGAAAATTATCTTCTTGTTCGAAAATTCAACTATTCAATTTGAAATGTATATATTTTGTTGATAATTCGTCATTTGTGCTAAAATTTTAATTTTCTTTTTTGAAAATTTGACTAGTTGGTTAAAATGTTATGTATTTTGTTAAGGATTCATCTTTTTTGGTAAAATATTAATATTCTTGGTTGAAAAGTTCTTTTTTTGGTTTAAAATTGAAGTATTTGGTTAAAAATTCAACTGTTTTGTTGAAAGATAATCTTGTTGGCTTAAAAATTCAATATTTTGGATGAATTTTTTTTTCTTTATTCATTATAAAATCTTTCTTGATTGAAAATTCGTCTTTTGGATTTGAAAATGGAAATTCATCTCTTTTGGCGGAAAAAATTATCTTTTTTGGTTAAAAATGTAACTGTTTGGTTAAAAAATAATTTATTTTTCGTGAGGAATCAACCTTTTTGTTGGAAACTCGTCCTTTGTGGACGAATTAAACTGTTTTTAATTTTAAATTTAAATTGTTTCTTTGTTAAAAAAAACAACTATTACATTTTTTGTCGAGAATTCCTATTTTTTGGTTGAAAATTCAACTACTTGGTTGAAAGTTGAACTCATTTGTTGATTTATAAGAAACAGTAAGTTAATTCATAAAAAAATTAGTGGTTCAAAATTTCAGAAAAAAACTAATTGTGCATAATGTATGCGTAATTTATGCACGGTCCCTAATCAGGCATTGAGACGATTTCTCACTATGTTGTGATTAGTCGAGAAGTAGGATATATTATTTTAGTCAATTAGCGAAGAAGCTCAACAATATTCGCAAAAAAAGTGTCCGAGGCCTGTAATAAGTGAAAAAATACTCACTTGTCAGACAGTGTGACAGCAATTTGACTGCTCGACACATCTTTTTTGGTAGCACCTTCGCTTGTCGAAGCAGCTCCTTCGTCTATCTGCAATAAATAATAAGTAAAATTAATAACAGTTAAAGAAAGAAGAAAGATATTCTTTAAATCAAGTAGTGTTTTTTAAATAACTTTTTATTATACAGTTTAAAATAGAAAAAGATTTTTTAATTGAGTTTTTTGTGGCCTTCAAAGATTAACAAAGACTTTGAATTTGTAAAGATCACCATGATTGCTGCGGAAGTGAAGGCCGAGTAATAATCTTCCTGGCTAGTGCCTAGTACATAGTAGTATCATCAAAGTATATAGCAAAAGCTTAGTAAAATGCAATGCCAGATTAATGGTTGAAACAGATGATTGCATAACTAAAGCCTGAGGCCCAACCTGTAGAACATAAACTAATACACAGAACAGAAATTCACGCTAGAAAACGCACGCAAAGCCAAGGCCGTATAATCCGAGTGACCATTTCATTGATTTTACATTCCTCATTTCATTTCATAAATTTTCGATCTATTCCCGCTTTGCGCATCGCAAGTCTAGTGGTTTAGGAAATAGTTCAAAGGAACGTAGTGATGTAAGTCTATTTGAAAAATAATGTCTTAAAGAAAATTGATTAATTATATTTATCTAACTAAAAAAGTGGTGTGACGAATTGTATACAAAATCTTTCACTTATTCTTGTTGGAAACATGATTGGCTTTTGAATAACTTGAAATTGCTCTAATTATTATATTTCAAAATAAAAAATGCGAAATCCGCTGCTAACTTTTAATTTGTTTACAATTGTTAATTTAATTTGTGATCATTATGGTGAGGAAATATTTTATTTTTCTGGACAATACAGATCTTGAATTATCTTTTTTGATAAAAGAAAAAAAACTTAATTTTATTATAAAAACAAATTATTTATTGCTTTTAATTCTGTTAATTCAAAAGATTTTAAGCAATTTTAGACCAATTTAAAAGAATACAAAGAATGTTATGGGATTTCAAGGGATTACACATATTTCAGGGCATATCATAAAACTTTTAAAGGTTTCAATGGATTTCAAAGAATTTTTAAGAACTGTAAAATATTTTAAAATATTTAAGGGATCACAGCACTTCAAAAACGATTGCGAATAACTTCATAACATTTTAAGGGATTTCCAAAAAGCTTTTGAGATTGAATGGCCTATGAAAGGATTTTAAGGAATTTCACAGAATTTGTATGGATTTTAGAATAATTTTATAAGGCTTCAAGGGATTCAGAGAGATTTTAACGATTTTTGAAGAGTTTTCAATGATTTTCAAAATATTTCACGGGCTAATTTAAAACTTCTAAAGCTTTCAAGTGGTTTTGAAAGATTTCGAGGGGTTTTACAGGATTTCAAGCAAGTTCTAAACATTTTAAGGAATTTCAAAGGATTTCTAGGAATTGTAAAATATTTTTAAAGATTTCGATGGGACTCTAAGGATGTCAAGTAATTTCAACACGTCTAAAAAAATATGAAGCATTTCAAATGATTTCAAGGGATTTAAGAAAATGTATGGGATTTCCCGAGCTTTCAAAAATTACCAATTGATTCTGCCTGACGGATTAAAAAAAAATTGAAGTTTTTCAAAGTATTTTAAATTCTTGTAAGAGATTTGACGAGATCTCAGAGAAATGTATAAGATTGCGTGAGCTTTCAGAAGTATATTGTTTTTACAGGATTTGTGGCCAGTGAACCGTTAGTAGCCATTTTTTTATATATTACCACATTGAAGTATTAAGTCTTATAAATGAAGTGCTTAATTAATGAAAAATACATATTTTTTTACTAACTTAGGCCTTCTCAGTGCAATACAACTTAGTACTTGAAATATGGAAAGATGTAACAATCACGCGCGAAGTACGCGTGTTTGTTTCGACTCTTCTTTATTTAAGCGTCTTTCAATTTATAATTATTACAATTTAAAATTTTTCTAATTTCAGATGCTGTCGATTTTTCCCTTAAAATGGCGCTTCAATGTAACGCCTATTTAATGTACCCATATTGTTTCAAAGTAATTCTTTTTGATTTTATTATTATTATACCATTAGGCCATTTCCCTTCCAGGATAGGCGTGACTAGCTCGATGAGGAAAGTAGTACTGTGAGGTTAGGAGGTATAGATTTTTTAGATTGATCTAGAATTCTTGTGTTATTTATTTAAATAACACGTTCGTTCCGCAACACTACTCGGACCCAGGTTGCTGATCAATCTCTCTAACAATCACCCCAAGTAAAAAGCCTCACAAAGTCGTCATGTGAGGTTCCCCACTCTGACCCATTAGTATCCAAGGTCTTTTGTTTTAGGCGTGATTCACTCTACTGACACCCTTTTTATAAACTATATTTGTCGCCACACTTTTCTGTCATTGTATACTTCTCTAGCTTCCTTCACGACCATACATTTTTTCATGCAAGCTCTCACGTTTTTATGGCTTCTCATGTCTCTTCGAATTAGGGTCTCATTCACACATTCTAACTATTCATTCCTCGGTCTGCCTCTGGGCACACTGCCATTTACTTTACCTTGATACACTCGTGTCGTTAGTCTTTCATCTTTCATTCTCTCAACATGCCCGAACAATCTTAACCGATTTCTTTCCCATATTTCAACTGGTGTCTCTTTTGCACCACATTCTTTGAGGATTATTTCGATTCTGACTTTGTCCATCAGTGTTTTCACGCATGTTACGCGCATAAATTTCATGCCAAGCGCGTTAATTTTACTTTTATCCTTTTCAGGGACCCGAACGAAACTTTTGTTCCATTTTGTTACTGCCAATTAAAAAAAATCATTTGAATCCAGTCATCAATGTAATTTTAGATATTATATAAGTTCGGCCAAATCTACAGATAGCAGATCAAAGTTTAGTAAAAAATCATTTTTCTCTAACAATAACGAAATGGAACGAAAGTTGTGGTCGGGTCCCTGATCCTTTTTTTGATAGGTCCATGTTTCGCTATCGTATAAAAGAGTCGGTACAAATATAGAATTATGTGTTGCCTTTCTAGCTTTGTTATATTTTAGTTCTGATAATTGGCCCTGCTCTATCGATAACCTTCTTACCCTCGTGTATGCGTCTATCTAACTCCCCATCTATCTTTCCGTCACTAGTGAATAGGCTACCAAGATATACGTACTTATCAACTGGTTCTATTCTCTCATCATTTAAGACAATGTTTCATATTGTTTTCTCACTCTTTCTTTCAAATACCATAATTTTTTCTAACCCACGTATCCTTACTGTTTCGAGATCCGTACCTTCTTCGTCGAAGAGGGTCATTTTTAGACACTTCTCCATGAATATAATAAATAGCCATGACGACATAACGCATCCTTGTCTAACACTTTGCATAATATCGAGCCAGTCACTCAGTTTTCCATTAGCCCTTACACTCGCTTTGCTACCACCTTGTCAAATGCTTTTTTTAAGTCAACAAATGCACAGAAAACTCTTTAAATTATAAAAACTGAAATTTAAAGATCTTATATTCAGTTTTTTCATTTTCAGTGGCAGACTGAAAGTTAAAAATTTTGATTCTCGAAAGAAGGCTGACATTAATACGTACTTTACTCTCGTGCACGTTTTTCTACATCGTTGTTATCGATCGTAACTTTTCTGTCTTCGTAATCTCTTTTCTTTTTCATAAGAGAAAACTTTTTGCCTTTAACTTTTAGTTCAGTCGAGGATATGAGAGGTGTCTTCCAAAATATTAAAAACTTAAACGATTGGAAACTTTCGCGGCAGTTGCACGAAAAGGAATTGCTGAGGCGAGCTGAATCTTATTTCGATGTAAATCTCCAGAGTTTATTTGATGTATTTTTGTTTGAGAGTCTCCAACAATAGCAACTAAACTTAAATATTTACAAGTCGAATATTATGAACAATGTAGTTTAAGAACTTATCTTTACTTGAATTTTAAGCTAACTTTTAATTTCAGAACTAGAATTTTAAAAGTAGGAGAAAAAATAGCTGTGTTGATAAATGTTTTCTGCCAGTAACAAATATTGGCGTTTCGCTGAGCGTGAATACATTTTTATGCATACCTCTTGATAGAGTACTGTAATATCTCGAGGTTGTATTCTCTTGAATTCACTCAGTTTCTGCAACCGTTCTCTCGCTCCTCTGAAAAGAAATAAAGAAAAAGTATTATTATTCTTTAGAAGCAATCTGTGGCTGGGCATTATTTAAAATTCGAATATTAAAATCAGCTATTTATAACAGTAATATTGGGAAATTTTCTAATCCACATATAAAAAATACAGTTTTACAAAAAAAATGTAAAAAAAGTTATTTTACGTTTCCTAATTTCTTTAAATTCTTTAGAAGTGAGATGCTTTCTCAACATAAGTGAGTCTGATAATCTTTAAATTTTCATCTGAAGTTTCAAACTATTTCAGTCTCAAGATTTAGGGCATTTAGGGGAAGCGAAAATACGAAAACATTTCAAACTTTAGCTTCCGTTCCAAACTTCACAAATAATGGGAGAAATATTCAAAAGTTTTGATTTTATGTAACTGAATATTATTTCAAGATAAAATTAATATCCAAATCCAATTTTTTAAAAAGAAATCCTGTATTATTATAACAAGTAATTCTGCATTCAAGATTTAATTTTGAAAAAATATCTTTTATGTTTTAATTAAAAACTGCTTTTCAAGTGCTTTGCATTTTAATTACATATTTAATTGTTTGAATGTTAAAAAGTAATTGGCCTAAAGAAATTGTTGATTGCCTAAAAGAATAAAAATGTTATAGATTTAAAAAGATGTAAGCAAATTAATTACATACAAGGTAAATTATTTAAAATGCAGAATAAAATAATTTACCGATCAAAATTCAGTAAAATTCTTAATTACCTTTCAACTGCTATCACCCAAGCGTCGTTTATGTTTCCAGCGTTTGGCCCGTCCAATTCTTCTGCCAACAAGGACAAAAAAATGTTAGTGAAGAAAAATTTCCTAAATTTAAATTACATAAAATATTCAAATTATTAATAATTCATAAGCTATTTCTAAGAGTAATTTTATGGAAATTTCTAGACATATTTAGCAGACATTCTTGAAAAATGTATGTGAAAGTAGAAATATTGCATGTAACGTATTTCACAAAAACTCGATGCATTTTTTTCACGCAGATCTTAAATAAACTGGCCAACAAACACGCGCGCGTATTGAATATTTCCATATTTCAAGTACATACTAAGCTGTATTGCACTGGAGAGGGCCTAATCAAAAATTCGTATTTTTAATTAATTAAGCACTTATAAGTTCTAATACTTAAGATATGACAATATGTCAACATGTACTGGCCATTATCTATGATTTTTTTTTTCTTAATAATTCAGTACTCTTCTCCATCACGCACCAAAACATACATTTGTCAATGAAATCCCTCTTCTCCCCCTTGGTGCACAATATACTATTTTATCTTATCTCTTTGGAGCATAGATTTTTCCGGATATACGAATTGGTTGAAACTTCATGCACGAAGGTTTTTGGGGTCGCTGATTACGAATTTGGAGCCAAATTTTGGAATATTTGAAAATTAAACATAGCGGTTTCAATATGACAAACAAACAATGTAAAAATAAGTTTCTTGTCTTCAAAATGGATTCTAAGGAGGCTTTTGGGTCGCTGATTACGAATCTAAAGATAAACTTGAAAATGACGGATACAAAACTCGGAAATCCATTTTAAAATCACGGGACTTAAACAAAATGTCCGCCATATTGGATCCGCCATTTTGAGTTTTGAAAATAATTTTAAATTTGGACACCAAATTTTTTCAATCACCATATTGGATCATCCAGTTTGAATTTTGGAATTTTTAATTTAGATTCGTAATCAGCGACCCAAAAAACTCTGTCGACAGTATTTTCAGTTAATTTACTATTGTTGATTAGTCACAATTACATTTAGTATGTAAAAAGGCTGTATTTTGTAATTTTGTTTATTTATAAAATCCATTCTGTTGAAAAACAAAATGTTTTCAAAATTTCTTAATGTCAAATGAAGTTCTACACTGCATTTAACTTACTTTTTTTGTAATTTGTTAAAAACTACGTGAAAAATATTTTAAAAAGAAGTCAAAAAGGTGCCACATGCACAGGTCTAGCACTATAACGCGAAGGGTTTAAATATTTAGTACCTATTAAGCTTGAGTTGATGACGTGAGAGTTTGACCCCTCTTGAAATCTTTTGAAACCTTCCAAGCCTTTCAAAGTTTCTTAAAATGCCTTGAAAACGTATGAAAGCTCATAAAAGCGTATCGATTTCTCTAAACCCCCATAAAATACCTTAAAATTATTTCAAATATTTTAACAAATATCCGCATTTTTAAACCTCCGTTATAATCACTCGAAAAAATGTCTGGAAAAAAAACCATTACCAAAATTCTGGTTAAATATGACCTTACTATTTTTTCTGGTTAAAGTAACCAGAATTCTGGTTGATTTAACCAGACATTTTTTTGAGTGATCAATTAAAAAAATTTGAAAACCCGTGAAATTTCACACTTTTTTTTAAATCATTTGAAATGCATCACAATTTTTCAAACAGTTGGAATTACTTCAAATCCTCAGAATCCCATTGAAATCTTTCAAAATATTTTGCAATCCCTAGAAATCCTCTGAAATTCCGTAAAACGTTTAGAAATCAATTTGAAATCCCGTGAAATTCCTCGAAATCTTTAGAAATAACTTGAAATCTTTTGAACCCACTTGAAATCATTAAAAATGTTGTAATATCCCGTGAAATATTTTGAAACCCATTAAAAACTTTTACTTTACCCATTAAAAACTTTACTCTTGAAGTCTTCCAACATTTTAGTTGAAATCCACAAAAATCCTGTAAAATTTATTAAAATCCTCCCACATGCTATACAATCTTAATAGATTCTTGGGAACCCCTTTAAATATTTTTAAATTACTTGAATTCCTTTTAAAAGTGCTGCGAAATCTTTTACAGTTCTCTATATAGTCTCTCTAATCATTTGAAATCCCTCGATTTTTTTTAATCGCTTGAAATCCCTGAACATTCTTGGCAATCTTTTGAATTGGTCTAAAAATCCTTAAAATCTTTTAAAAGATTGTGAAATATTTAGAAATCTTTGAAATCGTAATATCTGATGTACTCTCAGAATTTGAATGATCGACCGGCTTTGAATAATTATATTTATTAAATGAAATTGTCTTATTCTATCATCAAAGCAGATAATTTAATTTCTATGTTTGCAAGAACACTGAAATATTTGACCAGCATAAACAACCACACATTAAATAAACAATAGTTTTAAAAATTTGTAAGTTAGAAGCAGATTTCATTTTTTAAATTCCAAATGTAATGATAAAATGTAATGATAGCTAATCAGGTTTCTAACAACAATGAGTACGAAATTTTCGAGTGATTACGCGACACCGCCTTTTTTTTAGATAAAATCTGTCCTCCATAATCTTGTTCTTATTTCACGTTGCTTCTGTAAACATTTCTCTGATAGGAAGGAAGTTATGCATAATATCAGGAGTCTTGGCCGCATTTCCATAAAAGATTAACACGGTATACAAGATAATGAAAGGGAAAGCCAAATCTAGATTTAACTTGGGAAATACGGATAAGAGCAATGTGCCATAAAGTAAGTAGTACTAGTACTATATACTTCACGCAGCTCTTTGGGAAAACTTACGTCTCAACCTCGGAATCTCTCAAATGATAATAAATTTACACGCGATTCTGTGAATAAATAATATTTCCCATCTACTATGTAAAAATTAATGATCCTTACTAATATAAATTTTCCGACAAACATTATTAAAATTTTCACCTCCTTATAAAACTCAACAATACTTTATTCTAACTCCTTGAAATCTTGCATTCCATTCATTCAGCAAATACGCTCAGAAAAAGGGTTTTAATTAAATCAACTAAACATTTATTGAATCAAAATTTTATTTATGACTTCGTTTTTTGCAATTTTTCATTATGTACATAATATATACATAATATGCCATATATTCATTGAAAACAAGTTGTATTACGACACAGGAGCTTTTGAAATTAGACGATCACCAAATCAAAACCATTTTAAAAAGTTACAATTCCAAAGTGGAAGTCATCGCATCTAAATTAAACAATTTGAATTTCGAAGAATTCAGACAGAAAAATTTCAATTTCAACATTAGTTGTTATTATTTTTATTATAAGTTTGACAGTGAAGACAGCTTAAAAGCCGAAAGATACTAAGAACGTGGCTAGCCGGATGCCGCAAAGATACTTTTGCTAATCATCCGGCCAGTATGAGCTATAAAACGTAACCTCTGTGTATAATTATAAAATAATCTTTTTTGTCGTGAATAATTATTAATTAGTATTATTGGTCCAATTATTTTGCAATTTAGTTAAGTATTTTTGGATTAAAACAAATGAATTGAAATTGCAGAAGTTCTTGCACAAACATTTAGTTTCGCAAAAATATTAGAAGTGAAAATTAATGACGTAACTAAACAATTGTTGAAAGTAGTCATATTTTTATTTTTAGGTTAAAATATTGATCCTCACTTATAATTTCAGTATAAAATAAAATGTAGATCCTCAATCATATTTTCAGTATATAATATAAAATGCGTCACATTGGATGTAAACGAAAGGATACGTATAAGCACCATCATAATCCTCAAGTGCATGTGACAGTCTGCCACGTGACCAATTATGTTATTATAATCGGCAGTTTTATTATTATTATTATTATTATACCATTAAGCCATTTCCCTTTCGCGGTAAGCGTGACTTGCTCGATTGTAAAATAGTAGTGTGTAGGTTGGTATATAGGTATAAGGTAGATAGGTATATAGGTGTTAGGTATAGATATTTTAGAATGATCTGGAATTCTCGTGTTATTTATTTAAATGACACGATTATTCCGCAACACTGCTCCGACTCAGGTTGCTGATCAATCTCTCTACGATCACCCCAAGTGAAAAGCCTCACAAAATTGTTATGTGTGGTTCCCCACTTGGCCCATTAGTATCCAAGGTCTTTGTTTTAGGGGTCATTCACTGTAATCACATTCTTTTTATAAACTATTTGTCGCCTCACTTTTCTGTCCTGGCATACTACTCTAGATTCCTTCACGTCCATGCATTTTTTCATGCAAGCTCTCGTGTTTCTATGGCTTCTTAGGCTTTACAATTAGAAAAATGAATATATTATGCTTAAATTTTAGGAAATGGTTCAAAACATATAAAAGCAGGTCTGTCTGGCCTATTTGAGTTTTTATTTTGTTTAAATAATGCAATTTTAACCATTCTATTTTGGCTAGGGCTCTAGAGGCCTGTCCACAAATACGTTCCAAATTAAACTAGCTGTGAATTCGATCTCGAGTATTTCCACTTTATTTGTATTCATAATTATATGGTGCTCATTTCACGAGCGATTTGCTTTCCATTAGCAAATGTATTTGCTTCCTCCTAGAGGAAGCATTAGTGCTTTTTTTTTTAATAATAGACAAACCAAAGTCTTCATTTTGATCCACTTGAAAATAAAAATTTACAAAACATAAAAAATTACAAAATGATTAAAAATATTTAAATACAAAGACAAATCAAATTTCGTATTCAAAATAATAATTTTTCGAGCTGAAAAAGGGAAGGAGAAAGTTCTAATTTGAAAGGACATACATGGACTAACTCGATATTTATTAAATTATCCAAGACATTCCAATTTTTGGCTATTTTCCAAAAGAAACAACATATTTTTGGAGTGAACCAAAATTAGTTTTTTTTTGTATTGTTTAAACATTGAAATTTATAATTAACATTATTTAAATAGTGTCCTTTAAAACATTTGGAAATTAAAACCTAAAATTTTCGAGGCTCCAATACAGTAATTTTACTACATTTTGGTTAAATAGAACGAAACAGGTGTTTTGATTTGAAAGTACAAACATGGACTAACTAACTTCATTATTGATAACAACGGTGGAAGAAAATTTCACAGTGTGGATAATATTCCAATTACTGAACATAGATAAAAAAGTCTTTTTTATTTATGCGTCAACTTTTAATTATGTCGATGAAATAAGTTTTTCTATTTGAAACAGATGATTCAAATATTATAAATGAGCATAGCTTCCTTAATCTTCAATAAAGTGTATTAATATTATGAATCAATCGATTTGCCTCGAATCAAGGAATCTCTTCCGTTCTTGCTAACATTTTTAATTAAGTTAGTGAAAAAGTTTTACTATACAAAACCGTGTTTTAAAATATTCTTACTTACTCTTCAATAAAATGCGTATCAATATTATAGGTCAATCGATTCATCTTGAATCAACACAACTTTTGTATTCTCGCATCAACTTTAAACTTTACTATAAAAATCGATTTTAAAAATACATAAATTGCCATAACTTCCCTACCAATTAACAAAATGTATTATTATTGAAGGGCAGTTGATTCCTCTTGAACCAAGGAATCTTCTATATTTTGGTATCAACTTTGAATTATGTTAATAAAAAAAATTTACTATGTATAAAAAACCAGGTTTTCAAATATTATGCTTTACCGAAGCTTCCTTACTGTTCAATAAAATGTATTAATATTAGGTCAATCGATTCTTCTCGAACCAACGAATTTTTTATTCTTTCATCAACTTTGAATTATGTTAAAGAAAAAAGTTTTACTATAAAAAACCATATTTTCAAATATTATGCATTACCATACTATTCTCGCATCAACATTAAATTATAAGAATGAAACAATTTTTACCATAAAAATCGATTTTTAATATAATATGAATGACGATAACTTCCCCACACTTTAATGAAATGTAACAATATTATAGATCAACCGATTCGTCTCGCACCAAGGAATCTTTTATATTCTTGCATCAACTTTGAATTATGTTAATGAAAAAAATTTTACTATAAATAACCGATTTTTCAAATATTATTGAGTGCTAAAAAAAAGCAATAAATATTTTTAGAAAGCCTTCGGTCAGTTTCAAGGTATTTGTGGTGAAAATAAGCCCTCCAAGTTTCGTCAATTTATCTGCAATCGTTTTCAAGTTGTCGGGTTCACCAAAAAGTGTGACACCCACACACACACATCCGCACACATCCGGGCAATTGCTTAGAACATTGTATTAGACATTTTTAAATTGAGGAAGATTCAATTAAATAAATTAAAAAATTTTCGGCAATGTTACCATTACAAAGCTTCCTCTATGAGGAAGCAATAAAATTACATAAAAATAAAAGCGTAATGTATACTAGCGGAGAAAATGCAAAAATATTATTTTTACCATTCATAATATATCCTCATATGTATATAATAATGAATTATAATTTAATATGTAATTCAAATAAATTTTAATATTTGAAAAAATACAATTGTCCTCAGTAAAATATTCATTCCAAAAGTACTTTGCTATGCGTATGGCCGGTCGTACGAATAGACACTTCGTTTTTTTGTCGTTAATTCTGATCCAATCTATTCAGATTATAAAATTTTCTAAATAGGAAAAGAAATAATTAACAGAATCAGACATTTCTAAAATTGCCAATTTCGAATCATCTTTTACGCAATATTGAAACAAAATAAAATATCTTCCGATAAATTAAGGTAAATATTTTTGCCTGTACATATTATAAGAATTCTTAATAGTATTCATGGGCAACTCTGCGGATTTGAATGAATCTTGAGCTTATAGTGTCTCGATTTTAAACATTCATTCAAGATCAAAATTAAAATTAGATTTCGAAGCGACCTCCTTAGCGGTACATTAAAGACAAATATATAACAAAAGAAATTCAATTAAACAATTTCAAGCTAAAACATTAGCGGTTTTTAAGAACTTGAAGAAAAAAATGCATATTAAAAATGAAAAAATTTCAGGTAAAAAAATTTACTTTCATATCCCGGTTCTTCCCCCGTCACCACAAATTCCCGTTTATCACGGTTTCCTGTTACCCTTCGCAGAAGTTAAATCTTCTACGAGATGAAAGAATAACAGAGAAAGGAAACTAGAGCTTCATTATAAAATTAAAAAAAAACTGTGACTATTTCATTGTATTTTATAAGACTGCAAACAGGTGAATGTACTTTTCCACGAGAGAGACTGAAAAGATTATTTTTCCTTTCGTTCCGTTTGCTTTTCCTCAAGTATAGTTTAATACCGCTTATGTGAACTGTAAAAGCCACGATAAGCCCATGATGTTTAATGAACCTCTTTGCAGTCCTGCCTATGCAAATTCAACCAATCGTCTCTATAGTTCTCTCGTCCTGTTTAAATTGTTAATTTTCTTTCGAGGCGATACGGTTATAAGGCTCTCCTTTTATCGACTGCGAATACTTAACGAACCATTGTAATTTATAGGACCGACACCAAACGCGAGGAAGGTCATGAAATACTACAGCTTATCTACAATTGGATCGACAACGTCACTTCCGCACTTAGTGTGTGCATTATGGTTATGCATTTTTGGCCGGAAAATGCACCCACTAAAAATTCTTTTACAAAACTTACAAAAGAATCCTGTTCTTTTGGTGTTGTTCACACAAGGAAATAATATAAGCTGTCTAATGATATAGCAGATTACTTCACTCACTGATAAAAATATAATTAAAGTCAAAAATTTTATTTTTATACTAACACAGTATAACTGAGATATAAATAAATTTAAGAAGTCTCTTAATGGTGCAGCTATTAAAATTTGTCGAATTTCAGACCAAACAGTTGCATTTTTAACCAAATAGTCGAATTCTCAAGCCAAGTACACCCGCATACATAGTTCAACTTTCAAGCGAAATAAGGGACAAAGGAGGGGTTTCGATAAGGCCCTTTAACGCCCCCCCCCCCTGAATCATATTTTTTTAAGTTTATTATCGAGATCATTCTAATTTTTTTATGACGTGGAACATATAAAGCTTCCAAAAATACATATACTTTTTGTGTTGATTGTTAGGACCCTTATGAGAAAAGACGCTGAACTTAGTTTGTTTTGCAAAAATACGCGAATTTTGTAGTTTTTGCGATCTTTATGTAGTCATTTCGTATATAGCGCAACCGAGTAACAAAACGATTTTCACATATATATGGTGCACAAATACATGAGCTACTCTATAAAAATCGTCGTGTTACTTCATTGCGCTCATGGTAATAAATGAATAAATTGAATTTCGGATAATATTTAATAACGTACTAATTGACTGATTCTGTTATATTTTCTTTCCAAAAATTCAACTTAGCTCTCGATCTTTTTCTCGAGAGCTAATTTGAAGTTTTGGAAAGAAAATATAACTAAATATATAAAAAATATAAAAAATATGATATATAACTAATATACTATAACTAAATATATATCAAAAATATGTATAATAACTAAATATATGTAAAGAAATATTATCTTTCCAAAACTTCAACTTAGCTCTCGAGAAAAAGATCGAGAGCTAAGTTGAAGTTTTGGAAAGAAAATATAACAAAATCAATCAATTAGTGGGTTATTAAATATTATCCAAAATTCAATTTATTTATTTTTTTACCATGAGCGTAATGTAGTAACACGAAGATTTTTATGTACATAGTAGCTCATGTATTTGTGCACCATATATGTGAAAATCGTTTTGTTACTCGGTGGCGCTCTATACGAAATGACTACACAAACATCGCAAAAACTACAAAAATGGCGTATATTTTTGCAAAACAAGCTAAGTTTAGCGTATTTTTTCACAAGGGTCCTAATGATTAACAAAAAAAGTATATGTATTTTTGGAAGCCTTATATGTTCCACATCATAAAAAAATAAACATGATCTCGATAACAAACTTTCAAAAATATGATTCAGGGGGGGGGGCGATAAAGGGCCTTATCGAAATCCCTCCTTTTCAACAAAATATTTGCATTTTTAAACTAGTAGTTGAAATTCCAATCGAAAAGGATGAATTTTCCATCCAAAAAGACAAATCCAACAAATTAGTTCAATTTTCAGCAAAATAATTGAATTTTCAACGAAATATTTGAACTTTTAACAAAATAATTAATTGTCCGAAATAATAGTTGAATTATTACCTAAATTGATGAATCTTCAACAAAAAATTGATTTTTAACAAATAACTTCAACTTTAAACGAAAAGCTGAATTTTCAGTAAAAAATATTAATTCTCAACAAAAAATATAATACATATGTAGTTGATATTTCAACCAAGAAAAGATTTTAATTTTAAATCAAAGACAGTTGAATTCCACAACAACAAAAAAACACTTTTTAACAAAATAGTTGAATCTTCAACCAAAACATATTGATTTTCAACCAAAAAGTTGCATTCTTAAACAAAGAAGATAAAATATCAAGAAAAACAAATTTTTAACCAATAAGGCGAATTTCCTAGAAAACAATTGAATTGTTCGCCCGAAAATATTTATTTTCTGCCAAAGCTTTATTTCCAATCTAATATAAAAACGATCAATTTATAACCAAAAATGATATAGTTTCAACAAATTGTTGAATTCTCACCTCAAAACTATCAATTTTAACCAATAATAGAATAGTCCAATTTTCAGTGAAAAAACTAATTTCCAAACAAATAGTTAAATCTTCGACCAATGTAGCGAATGTTTAACAAAATAGTTGAAGTTTCAACCAAGTACTTGAATTCTCAACAAAAAACGCTAAAAACTTAAAAAGAGAATTTTCAGCCCAAAACAAACAGTTTTCAACCAAAAATAGGATAGTTAAACTTTCAGGTGAAAAAATTCATTTTCAAACAAAAAAAATCGAATCATCAACAAAATAGTTTCTTCAGCTAAATAGTAAAATTTTGAAAGAAAAGAGATGAATTATGAACCAAAAGTATAATAGTAGACTTTGGAGTTAAAAAGAATTAACTTTCAACAAAAAGTAGTTGGATTTTCTTATTGGGTTGTATTTATTAATTCAGTTCGCATCTAAGCGGAAACCCGAGAAAAAGAGCAAGGTTCTTGAAAACAAGGAAAGAAAGAATTCTTTTTTAAAAAAAGGGTTGCGAATGAAATTGTGTTGGTTCCACATAAAGCCTTCACATCAATTCAATGTTTTCATCGTTAATATTGAGCGAAATGAGATTTATTAGAGATATGAACTCTGTAATAATGCAATCTATCATACAATAAAGCTTTTATAAAAGAAATCACATATCCACAGGAATGTAAGTTAATACCGAAGTCTATTCCTATTTAAAATATCTGAAATATTATACTTCAGAGTTTACAAGTTAATTGTCAATTAAACTTCATTTCAGGGTGGATTCCATATTTCACGATGATTTAGTCTTGATAGCCTGTAACAGCGATGCTATAAACCTATCTAAAACTGTTCATCCAAAGTACAGTCGATTCTTAGGGAAATGTAATTAACGTCACGTCACGTTTTCTAGAAAAGAAAAAATTATGACTATACTGATATGTGGTCACCCATATATTATGTAATTCTTTTAGGGGGAAGGGACGGTTCAAGAGGAGCTCTTATGGTCCTGATACGATGGGGGATGATTGAAGAAATGTTATGCGTAATATTTTTTTAATATAATAATTTCAAAAAAGTGAAATAATTTTAAAGGGTAGGGAGAATTAAAAAAAAAGATATTTTGAAATCTTTTTTTGAGGTACGTGTAAAAGTTGAGGTATTATATCAGGACAATCCATGTGATTGGAAAAAAAAAAGAATTTAGATTTCACTTTTGATCAACACAGAACACAGAGGGGTTGAAAGTTTTTAAATTTTGAAAAATGAAAAAAAAATCTATACGTTCAACAATTTATTATTGCCAATTTTTTACATTCAATAACTAATAATAATATAATATGAAAGGATATTTCAGCAAAAATAATTTTTAATCAAGTTCGAAGTTTCTGAAATAGCACCAAAAATTAAGTTCGAACGGAAAGAAACTCACCCCCATTTTCTTAAAGTTATAAGATTGTTGAACTTAGTTCTTAGGCTACTTCAAAATAGCCAAAAAGGCAAAATTAGCATCATTAAAAGCAATAATGTTTCTGTAAACGAAATGAGAAAAGATATGTGAGAGACTTTTTTTAATTTGGAATAAGTGTTCCATTAACCAAATCCAAGAAATTGCTATTCTTGTTGATATTTAAAAAATTGCTAACATCTTTCAGAAACTTTTAACATCCCCAGCCCTTGCGTGATACTTTTTCCATTATTTTTAACCTAGAGGATGGAAATTTTATAGACCCTCCCCACCCTGAACGTATCACGTATTTTGTGAATGACCCCTTACTTGTTTTATAAAACTGCACAACATAAAAAATTAACAATATAGTTTTTGCACACAAGGGGAAAGGGAGGGTCCAAGAATTGTCGAAAAAAACGTTACATAATATAAAGACGACGCCTAT
>CAKNXH010063347.1:53517-142686 GCA_932178445.1 Andricus quercusramuli
GTGTTATTTATATAAATGACACGTTCACTCCGCAACACTGCTCCGACCTAGGTTGCTGATCAATCTCTCTAGCGATCACCCCAAGTGAGGAGCCTTACAAAATTATTATGTATGGTTCCCCACCTGGGCCCATTAGTATCCAAGGTCTTTGTTTCAGGCATCATTCACTCTATTGTCACTCTGTTTATAAACTATTTGTCGCCACATATTTCTGTCCTGGCATACTACTCTCGCTTCATTCACGTCCATGCATTTTTTCATGCAGGCTCTTGTATTTCTATGGCTTCTTATGTCTCTTCGTATTAGTGTCTCATTCACAGATTCTAACCATTCTTTCGGCGGTCTACCTCTGGGCATTTTGTCATTTACTTTACCTTTATACACTTGCTTGGTCAGTCGTTCATCTTTCATTCTTTCAAGATGTCCGAACCACCTTAGCTGATTTCTTTCCCATATGTCAACTAGTGTCTCCCCTGTACCACATTCTTCGAGGATTGTCTCGTTTCGTACTTTGTCCATCAGTGTTTTCCCGCATATTATGCGCAGAGGTTTCATGCCGATCGCGTTGATTTTACTCCTGTCTTTTTCTTGACAGGTCCATGTCTCGCTACCGTATAGTACAGTCGGTACGAAAATAGAGTTATGTATGTCCATTTTAGCTTTTTTTGATATGTTTTTATTTGTGAGGATGGACCTTGCTCTACCGATAACCTGCTTACCCTTATTTATGCGCCTATCTAATTCCCCATCTATTTTTCCGTCGTTAGTGAATAGACTACCTAGATATACGTACTTGTCAACTTGTTCTAATTTCTCATCATTTAGAACTATGTTGCATATTGTTTTCTCACTTTTTCCCTCAAACACCATGACTTTCGTTTTATTCACGTTAATTTTAAGGTCCATGTTCTTCATGCTTGTATTAAGTTTATTCAACATTCTTTGCAAGTCTTCGACTGATTCTGCCATAACAATCTTGTCATTCGCGAAAGCCAACCCACGTACCTTGACGGTTTCGAGATCTACACCTTTTTCGTCGAAGAGGGCAGTTCTAAGACACTTATCCATGAATATGATAAAAAGCCACGAGGACATAACGCGTCCTTGTTTCACGCCTTGCATAATATCGAACCATTCACTCTTTTTCCCATTTACCCTTACACTCGCTTTACTACCTGTATATATTGTTTTTATTGCTTGTAGGAGCCCTCCATTCACTCCATACTCTTTAAGGACTTCCCAAAGTTTACTTCTATCTACCGTGTCGAATGCTTTTTCTAGATCAATTTTAAACCAAATAATTAAAATTTTAATCAAAAATATAATAATAAACTTTTCAACCAAGAATAATTAACTTTCAACCAAAAAAAATTGGATTTTCTTATTGGGATTTCTATTAATTCAGTTCGCATTTCAGAAAAAGAAAACAATAAGAACGGGAAGTTTCTTGAAAATAGGGGTAAACAGAGGGATTTTCTGTGAGGAGGCATAGATGGGAATAGGGTCAAGAGTGTGAAGTTTGATATTGAATAACATTTTCATATTATAGATTATTATAGACTTAATACACATATTACTTAAATTTTCTATTCATTTTTTCGAGATAAAATCTAAAACGAGATGGATTAAAGTGACTAAATTAGCCTTTTTCTTTAAAAAAGTGATTATACTCGAAGAAAAATGTTTGTTTGATGCAAACAAATATTATATGAATCAAACACATTTTGTTTTGATATGAGGCCGAACAAATGTTTTTTTGATTCAATGAAATTCTTTATTTGACCTTAATCATTTTTATTATTATAATTATACCATTGAGCCATTTCCTTTTCGGGGTAGGCGTGACTTGCTCAGTTAGAAAATAGTATTGTGTAGGTGGGTATATAGGTACGGTATAAGGTAGATAGGTATATAGGTGTAAGCTATAGATATTTTAGACTGATCTAGAATTCTCGTGTTATTTATTCAAATGAAACGTTCGTTCTGCAACACTGCTCCGACCCAGGTTGCTGGTCAATCTCTCTAGCGATCAACCCAAGCGAAGAGCCTCACAAAATTGTTATGTGTGGTTCCCCACTTGGGCCCATTGGTATCCAAGGTCTTTGTTTCAGGCGTCATTCACTCTATTGTCAATCTGTTTACAAACAATTTGTCGCCACACTTTTCTGTCCTGGCATACTGCTCTAGCTTCCTTCACGTCCATGCATTTTTTCATGCAAGCTCTTGTGTTTCTATGGCTTCTTATGTCTCTTCAGATTAGTGTCTCATTTACAGATTCTAACCATTTTTTCGGAGGTCTGCCTTTGGGCATTCTGCCATTTACTTCACCTTCATACACTTGTTTGGTCAGTCCTTTACACTTCAATCGCAGTTTCAACAATGATATCCCGTAGTAAAGTCCACGCGCCCTCTATATTTATTGCTTTTAAGCGCCTTCTAAGTTGCCATATCTATGCTTTCGTTTAACTTATTTTGAAAATCTATTCGCACTTCCGTTTTCTGTAAATTTTCGACCTTGATTCGCGTTTGTTTCGTTTGCTTGGTTCTTTTTCTTCTCCATCCCCGCCCTAAGTTCATTTTGGAGACTAAGAAGTAATGATCAGTATTACATTCGGAACCCCTCATGACTCTTGTATCTTTGACTAGTTCTCTTAGTCCTTCATCCGCAATAACGAAGTCAATTACACTGCGGTTATTTCCTTCACACCAGGCGTACGTGTGGATCATTTTATATCGGAAGCAAGTATTTGTAATAAATAGGCCCTTTTCTAAGCATAAGTTAACTAATTTTTCCCCGTTATAATTTTTCCTTGTTGGATCTCCAAAATTACCTAGCACCCTTTCTGTATTTGTTCCGTACGTTGGACGCCGACCCATCCGTTCATATCTCCTAGCAGAATTATTCTTTCACCTTGATCGCAAGTACTCATTGTATCATTTAAAGTGTCTCAAAAGGCGTCTTTGACTTCTCTCGGAGCGCTATGAACTGGGGCGTAGCACGCTATGATAAATAATGTTCTGATTCCTACCTTCATTCTAGCCCACAACAATCTGGAAGATACAAAATCAAGATGTTTGAGAGGCTGTCTTGCTTTTTCATTCATAATAATTAAACCGACCCCTCGACTACCATGTGATTCACTACCTCCTCCTGACCATATTTCAAAACCGACTTTCAACACCCCATTTTCTATGTTTCTACTTTCGCGACCCTTTTTCTTCGTCTCAGGTACACCTAGAATATCCAGTTTCCTTACGTGCATAGTTTTCCGTAGTTCTCTTACTTTAAGATCATTCACTCCTCTAGCATTCCAAACACCCAGTTTCCAGTTTCAGTCTATTCCGAGGCTACTTTATTGTTTGTATTATTCATGTTTAGATTGTACACCCAGCTAACACCTCTACGCGCGAAATTTGTTTTGCATTCGTCGTACGGTGGAGAGTCTAGTTGTAACGTCAGTCCCACCAAAACTTCTGTTACTGGGGAGGAGGTGTGAGAGGGGGTAGAGAATTGAAACCGAGAGTCTCAATTATTTGATTTGAATACAGTTTTGTATAGATCAAATAAACGCATTGGTTAAATTAAATGAAGGTCTTGTTTACTTTGAACATTTATTGTTTTAAATAAAGGAATGATTTTGTTTTACAAACTTCCTTAAATTTTATAACAAATTTTCAAAAATGTTCAATTTGATGGCAACGACGGTATTGTAACATGTTTCGGACGCCTTTATATGCATTAAATTTATAGTATTTCTTGTGAAAAAGCTTGCTCTGCGCTCCAAGCGTTTTTTTTTTTAAGGAACTATCGTATCTTAGATTTACAGATTATATATTTTGTTTAAATCAAACAAATATTTGTACAAACTCAAATATACTTAATTCAAGCAAATCCTTTATTTGAATCAAGCATAGTGGAAAAAAATATGTATAATTTTTTAGCATGAGCTTTCATGGTTCGAAGACCACAAATGTTAAGTGGCTTAAATTTTATTTGTCTCGAATTCTATAGGGGTTCGAAAAAATAACACTATGGCCTGATAAATATCTGAAAAAAATTTTGGTAATTTTCTGCGGTCTTCTCGATAGTCGATTTCCCAGTTGACTGGTTGCCCGGAATGAACACCCCTTTCGGATTGTGTAATAAATTGAAATTATTCCACGAAGAGGAAATTGCGGTAGCCAAAGAAAGACAAGACTGCCCACGATTCTGGAAGGCTTTAATCATACTGAAGGAGTTATAGTATTTTACTTGACGCCACGAACCAGTTTTCTAACTGTATATGTAAGTCTTTCCTGCATTAGTGTGCGTGTGGGGTATAGTAGTATGGTCGCCAGCAGCGACAAAACAGAGACTCATGTGCCCATCATGTGCCCGTGGACCAACCCGTTCTATACAGTTCTATCCTAGCCTTGCATCTCGCTACATCGGGGTCAGAGTTACGGATACGTATTTCTGAATTCTCCCACGGAAACATTTCGGTAGATTTATCTCAAAGCGGCCAAGACCACGGGGATGGTTACACTTGGCAGAAATATTTTCTATTTTTCTACTTTTCAAGATCCAAGGACAGGCTCTATTGACCAGTCTGTACTGGCCGAATACCAGAGATATTTCATAAACAGGGAATTTTTTCATTTTAAACAGCAATGCCTTCCATTTCTGAATTCATGTAGATTGTAGAAGTATTATTCTCTATTTGCGTTAATCTACTTTATGTTCGGATTCAAAGGTTAAAGTTTTAATAAAATTAACATGGTTGAAATTAAAAACAACTGTTTAGCGATTGAATTTGTCTTCCATTTCATTATTTAACTCTTTTTTTATGATTTAAAAATGCTGTAATAAGGTTAGCAAGAATTGTTTAAAACCTAACCACACAGAAAGAAGCTGGTATTATTTCAATTCAAAAATGTCAGTCAATCGGAGCGAATCGCTACTCCAGGGCATTTTAGAAGTTATTTATTTTTCATTTGTTTTGTATATAACTTCATGATAAACAAATGAAGAATAATAACTTCTAAAATTGCAAGAACACCGTTATTGAACCCAATCACTCATTTGTATTTTAAACTTGATCATGAACTCAATAGACCATCACGCAACAGTCGACTGACAAAAAATTCTATTGAATCAAAAGTACGAACTTTCGCGTTCATTTAAAAACCGATACTATTGATTCAAATGAAAATACTATCGAATTCATAGTATCACTATGGTTAGCCGAAATAAATAATTATTGCTTTCATTGAATATTCATTTCAATCACCCGTGCGGAAAATTCCTTTTTTAGCCTTATTTAAAAAAAGGCTCGCACTAGGTCCCTATAAGGTTGCCTGATTTGAAAATGTGTACAATGGCCCTGATCAGGCACAAATAAGGCCCGGATAAGGTACCCTTATTTTTAAGTAAAGCCATCTGATAAAAGGCCGTACTTACGGCCCTGATCAGGTCCGAATAATTGCGTACTTATGATTCAATAGCATTTCGTCTCAGTGTATATATCTACTTTACCTACTATATAAATAAATAAATGAATATATATAAATATATATATATATTTAAATTTTTTTATTCGTAAAAAAATAATAGTGCTACAAATGTCAACATCTCGCATCGATCAAAGAATAGCCTATACCCAAAGTTTTATATATGGCTCTTAAATAAGGAATGTCAAAATAACGAAACTAGGTATGTGCGATTGAAGCCCTCCCGGAGAGTAATAAAATAATTCCTAATCAGATTCTGTTGAGTCCCCGTGTTTAAGTTATTCACAAGTAACCTGAATCCAAAGATTCCGGGGCGAATCGCAACAATACTTGAATAAATTATAAAAACATTTAAAAAACGTTTGCAATTTATAAATAACATTACACAAATATACCTACAGTATATATATATTTTATAATCACATAGTATATCGGCTATGCGTGGTCGAAAAGCAGCAAGCGCCAAACAGTAACATTTTCGTAATAAAAATATAAACGCGTTTATGATTTGCTGTACAAAACTATTGCATATTTAAAAATTAACTTCTAGAACATTGTTAGCATGTTTAGTAAAGTTCTCTTTTATGTTAGTATGAATAAAAAAGTAGTCAAATTTACATTGTATAAAAAAACACTTTTTTGAACGCCTTTTTAAATATCTAACACACGTTAGAAATTTAAATTGGCGCCCGTTTGATTTGCAGCATCTATGCTAAGCAGGTTTTACGTAAAGAATGAGCTTTCAAAATAAAGTAAGCGTTATAAAACACAATTTTTTCACTTGAGCGAGTAATCACGCATATGTATCAAGTGTTAAATAATTGTATAATTATTTAATCAACTTCTTACTTATATTTACTAGAATAAAAAATAATTTTTTTCACTTCTTCTGCGTGATTTTACTAATAATATTGAAATTAAAATGAATGAAACAAAATTGTTATTGACAGTAAAATGATCTGTTTTGCACAATTTTACATTAAATAAATGGAAAAGAAACTTTAATTAATTATATGTTCGCATTTATTCATCACTGAATTTTATGTAGAAGCATAAAAACTGTTTAAAGAAATGTTGGCATATAATGTTTTGCTTATATTGTTTTATAACAAGACGCCACTATCCTGTCCAACCTTCCGTTGATGCTGCAAAATAAAGTAACCGAGAGCGACAGATGTGCGCTTACTGTATTTTGACTTCTCATTACAGTTTCAGAATGCACTCACTTGGTTTTGAATCTTAAAATATTTTCACAAAAAACACTAATATATGAAATATTACTGGGTACAAGTATTATTTACGTTAAATGACACACGATAACGTGCTTAACTCAATATTGAAAAAATGGCGCTTACTGCTTTTTAACCACACACAGCCGATATAGTCAATAATAACTAAAAAATGTAAAAAGTCTTTGAGAAGTCACGAGATTGAAAATTTTAATGAAATAAGAGTGTAACAGAAAATAAATATTAAACAATTTCGAAACATACATGTATTTAGGGATGTTTTTATATGGTGTGTAAAGGTATAACAATTTTCACATGTTATATAAATCTGCCCAAAAATGTATTTGTTTATACTACATAAATTATTGATAAAACTGAATAAACTGAAACACGTTTAAGTCGAAACAGCAAAAATCTTGCAAACTTGATTGATGAAGCTCCAATGGGGAGCGTTGAAGTTTCCGCTATGCCTAGGCTATTTATCCTCGTATTTATCCTAAACAGCTAGACGGCTACTAGCCACTTCATTAAATATTTATACTTTATAGACTTGAAGGTGCGTTTATTTCTGAAGGTTTTTATCAATATTATATATTCTTGATTTTCTAACGTTTCAATTACAAAGTTTGAAGAATTATGATCTGAATACAAAATTTTGTTTATCATAATATAAACTTTTGTTCTCATTGTCAACAATTCAATTTTTCTATGAATTAAAGTTTTATTCAAATAATTGAAATTATATTTCGACAACAAAATTTCGAAGGTTCTTTCCAAAGACTAAATGCTCTAAAAGATGATTGTATGACAGTTGCCCTGAACTTAATGGGGCAGCAAATATTAGGGGGAACTTTTGTTTACTGTGAAGTCCCTCGAAAGTTGGAATTCACACGCCTCTATAGTAGTTATTTTGCACAGCGGGGGTTAAAGTTGCGCACGCGCAATTTAGAGATACGTGACTTTGCACATCGGCAGCGTTTGGAGGTTATGTTACAGGTCTCTTACTATGACTGTTTCGGAGAAGCCTTTAGCTTGCAACTTTCTCGGATGGTTTTTGCAAAAAATTACGTGTGATACAAGTGCGCCTTCATTCTGAGAAATTATGCTCTTAATTAATTACATATTTTGTGCACTTGTATCAGAAATAGCTATTCTCAAACTGCCTCAGTTGTTCCTGCAACATATATTTGGAACCAGAAAATAAGCCCAGTAGTTTCGCAAAAAATTGGTTTTTTCAAATTGTGCTTATAAATTTTAAAATAAACATTTTTCAAAAATGGTTGTTCGCGTAAATTACTCTTATAATAGTAGTAACTAACCCCTCAAATATAGGAATCAAATACAGTTAGAGACGCAACTCAACTATGCTTATCCGGCTACGCTCTAAGGCCTTTACATTTTTTCATTTTAAAGCTTAATTTTGAATTTCTTCAATTTCAAATTTTTCCATCGCATTAAATTTCTTAATTTTTGAAGGAACGGGAGAAATAGATCTAGATTCTAAAAAGGAATCACAAGACTTTTCTCCAAATACCAAGTTCATATTTTTCTCTGAAATCAATAAGAGTCTTTTGTTTATGAAATTGCTAGTATTTTCTGAAATTACGATATTATAGTCTTGTTGAAGAAAATAATAGAGAAAGAGAAAAGGAAACTATTGAAAAGAGTCTCAATTCCATTCGATAAAGTTAGATACTCTCAACAATCTATTATTCTATTCTTATAACAGTTTAAAGTTTATTTAAAGAAAAAAGTATTCCCATTTTCGTAAAAAATTTAACTGATTCAAAATGAATATGTAAATGAATTTGTAAGAAATTTTTGTTTTTTAAATCGAAGAAGGCAGGATAACAAATATTGAATAACCCTGTAAGATCACGTTCAATCATGAAATTGAAATATACGATTCGCTTCATCACTGTTAAAGAATTTATCGATAAGAAATGTATATTGACATTAATGAATATTCAGCTGTTCCAATATGTATATCTAATACTGAAAAAGAAACTATAATTGATTTTTGGGGAAAAAAGTTTGTCGGGATTTATATTGAAACAACACTTCCAAATGAATCTCTGAAACTCTCTGAATCATTCAGATTTTACTGTTCATCAATGAAAATCTTCACTTATATGATGCACTGACCTATTTTTCACTGATTCGAATTTAGAGTGTATAGTAAGTAAAACCTTTAGATATTGAAAATAATTGATTTAATTATGAATGATTCTCAGACGTACCCCATTTTATAGATTTCGTAGTCGAGAATGTGTATGACGAGCGGCTTCTGTGATAATTAAACTTCAGTAATCACGAAATGAGTTCCTATGCCATTCATTAAAAATGTTCTTTATAATTATTGAAATTTTGATTGTTTCGTACGTATATTTGTCAAATTCATTGTAAATGTTAGGTTTTAATCTGTTTGAGTCAATATCTCCTCTAAAGTATATGGACTTTGTAAGATCTGTTATTCAATCTAAATTAAGGTATATTAGAATATTACAAGATTTAAGTATTTAACATCAATTAAGTAATTGATACTGAATCTTAATTATTCTTGTGTAATATAGATATCACGTTGTGATTGTTATGCAACTGTGTAAGTCTGTAAGAGGTCATATCCTTGATTGCATAAATATAAATTCTTCTAATCTGATTTTAATCCCGCAAGAGCAATTTGATTTGCATAATCATTTCGCGTGTTATTTTTTGCACGATTTCCCTGTAGATGTTTAGATCTTAGTTGGACACTTCAAGAACATTTTAAAATTCAAAATTGCTCAATTACGAAATCTATTTATTTGAACATTATTTAATTTTGAAGGTTTAAGGTCTAAAGTTCTTACATTTCTTGTGCTTCATGGCGAATTTCATGCCAAGTTTAAAAAAAATCTTTGAGGTAACGGAAAATGATAATGTTTTTGTAAAATGTACCTAAATATAGAAAAATTTGTAAAAAATTGATGCAGATATTCAATCCCAGATCATAATGAATGAACGGGGCTATGCAACGGGCTTTTAAATGGAGGAATGTTGGCGAAAAATGGTGAAAACAAGCGGTCACTGTTCGTTCCGGCATCACCTCCTCATCGTTACCTCTGTTTCCTCTTCTTCTTCCTGTTCCTCCTCTTCCTCTTCCACCTCAGTTCCACTCAGAAGCCCCCAGCGTCACATCCTGCAGAACCTGGGGCCCCACATGTATGTTGTACGCCCATTGGATAACGCACGACACGCACCATGCACCGCACGATCATTACTCTTCATCGGGAAAACATTCGCATTATTCCCGCACGGACACGCGCCCACACACGACTTAACACAGCATCACCAATACCATCATCATGTCACTCCAGGAACCAGACTTCTGAATCAACAAGTGAAAACAAGCGTTTTGGCTAAAATCTATAGCTCCAGTTTAGCTGGGAGGAGTTGAATCTTTAGCTGGAACCATGCCTAGTCTGATAAAAAGGATATGCTTTTTAAATCTACAAGATTTCCGAAGAACATCCATGTTATGCCTGTAAGATATAAACTATGGTCCTTGATCTTCCAAAAAAGATTGGCATTGCTGCTGATGGATTAGGGTTAAGATCACCAGTGAGGTTTGGATGAAATCTATAGATTATTTGTAAATTAGATCATCTTCTTGGTAATTTTCAATGACCATCTTCTTGCGGAATATTCTCTTGATGGATATCATATATCTTTGGAATTGGGGGTTGGAATTCAGTTGATGATGGCAATTATCTTGAATGATATGGATGGTTGTCTGCTTAACTACCGAAAAATTTGTTGTTATAGCATTTTTAAACCTTCAGGATTCTTATTCTGGAAGATATTTCTATAATCGCTGAAAGACAACTATATAGAAAGGACCCAGGGCGCCACTTTCACCCACACTTAAACACATTTCTGTGTCGATGAAGATAGATGAGAGACCACACAAGCATACCCAAAACCTTGTGCGCATGCATAATTTAACATTGGTAAATATCAATTAAAATCAACGTTTTTTTCAGTGGTCAAGGCTGTTCCAGAAAGATACATAGTGTTTTCATTTGTTTTCATGTCTCAAAAATCACAAAAAAATTCGGGGTACGAAATGTTGCAGGTAATCGTTCAAGCAGGGTAATAGTCAGCTGATTATTTCTAACTGAGATAAACTATCCGTGGTTACAGGCCTATAACGTGCAGCCTTTAGCGGTGTCTCCCGGAGATATCTGCGATTCACCACGGTGAGTTTACCCCAGTCGCAGTTACCCTGCTGGCGGTTACCCCACTTCGCACGTTACCTGCAACATTTCTTGCTCCCAGTTTTTTCTGTGATGTTGCATCTAAAAACTACACCGAATTTGGCGCACTTTTGAGGATTGGCGTTTTACAGTCTATAGATCTTCAAAATATTTAGAAAAATAAACCTATGTGTTTTGCTAATTTCCTAAAATTCCACCAGAAAATTACAATAAATTACATTTACCGATTTCTCGGTTTGAAAGTGATTATTTAAACTTCCTTTGGGCTTAAGGGGTGAATTTAGAACTGTAGAAACTTTTTAATCCATAGGGATCTACCGTAAAAGCGAACTTTCTGGAGTCCTCGGAAGGTTGAGATTCAAAAGAATTCTCTTGTCGCCTACGGCCATATAAAAGCGACTTTCTTGTTTCTCGGTGTCTGTTTAGAGACCTGTAATAATTTTTTCATTTCTTTGGACTCCTCAGGAAGTTTCAGTTCGAAAAAATCTTCTTCTAATCCAGAGAAAAATATAATTTTCTGCGTAAAGTTTTGTTACTTTATGACGCACCTGGATAACAAATGGATATCTATGGAATGATTTATATACGGAGATTTAATATCAGTAACTGCTCACTATAAAAGAAATGCCAATTAGGCAATACAAAAGGATATAAATCTCTATTCAATTTTCACTGCTTTTAAATACTGACTATAAACAATAATGATTTCTATCCCCAAGTATATAATTATCTTTTATAGACGATAAGAGATTGCAAAAGACTGTTGAAAATGATTAAATATCAGTATAGATAATATCGAATGATATAATAGAAGACGATACAAAAAATAGCATGAGATCCAAAATATAACATAAAATAAAATATAAGAGAAAAAATAAGAGAAAAATATAAGAGAAATATAAGAGAAAATAAAAAAAACACATGCAATTTCTAAGTAACCAAAATCATTTTCAAGATCAATAACATCAAGATCAAAATCTTTTTCATCCTATACTTATCCATTCTTGAAACTTCTTTTAACATAATAACCAACATTATCAATTTCTTGCAGAATTTATTTCAATAAAAATGTACGTAAATACTTTTATATTCTAATAATAATTATAATGGTTATCTCAAATCCTTCTTTTAATTTATGATAACTTTTTTGTTTTTCTTGCAGTTACTGTTTCATTTTGATCTCATTCAAAACTATAAAAATCGATATTAGACTATATTTTGAAACAAAACATACCATCAATAACAACATCAATCTTTTATACCAACAAGAATTCTATTCCCTTATTTCATTTTCTGCTTATATTCTCCGATTACATTCCTGCCTCTATTTTCTAACTCTTTTCCCTAATAAAACTCAAAGTTCAAACCACCTTCAATTATCTGATAGTACCCAGCACAACAGCAACACAAGACTCGCTTCAAACCAGTTTACACCCTTTTTATACTTCTTTGGACCTCTCTTACGTCCAGTCTATTACATCATCTCCCACATATTCTCCTCTAAGATCCAGAACCTATCTTCCTGGAAACCCTGACTTGAAATCAACAAATGGAGGAAACAAGGAGGTAATCAAGGATTAAAAATACTTTCAAGAATAGTGATGAACACTTTCCAGAACACTGAATATTGAACATTGAATGCTAAATATTGAATACTTCTAAACTCATTAAAGAATAACAAGCATCACATAGTACTCCTTTAGTCACTAATAGATGATCCCTTATCTCTATGGGTCACACCTAATCCATCAGCCGAACCCGGTTCCAGCTTGTTATCCAATATCCATACACAAGTACCAGCATCTATATTCCATAACTCCACAGACTATGTCCTATAGACTTTAGCCAATGTGTCAAGTTGGTCGAAGCACGTACCAAGCGTGTGGAAGTTGCGCGAATTAATCGCGACCTACTCGCGACAGTGGCACGCTTCCGAGCTCGCGACACGTCACAGACACGTATAACACTCTTCCTCGTCAGTTTAACTGCTCGTTGTAAATTTTTTGTTTTAACTTGTCAATTTAACTCGTTCCTATCTTTCTAATAACGAGTCACACCTGTGGTCTCACCAGGCTGATTCTCACTAAGTTATTACCAGGTCGAATATTTCCATATCAAACCTTTCCCGGGTTATTGATCTCTTCAAAGACAATCGAAGAACCCAAGAAGCTGAGCGTTCTTCTGACCAATGGACATCATCTGAAAGAGGGACCACAACACGGTTACGGTGCTTCGGTACCACGTAGGACCGTAGGTAATACGTGATCTTGGACTCGCGTGTGTTTGGTTCCTCGTCCAAAGGCTGGCTTTCACTCCCACCTGGTGACTACACGGCTGAACGAACTCAGCTGTTCTTGTCAAGCTGCACAGAACGGTTATTATAATCCTTGTTATTGTGGAGGGACTACGATAATTTGTGGGGACGATGTACAATGAATGTACATAGACGAGGAAGACGTGGTTGGTACCGGTACGCGGTGACCAGTACGATCGACGATTCCACACTACCGGTCGTAGGTACCACCGGGTAGATTCGAAGGTTGCATTCTCTGCCTCCTCTTGCGGAGGCCTCTCCACCTCCTACTCCTGATCACCTGGGATATTTACCTGGCGAACATGAGCTCCGGAGAAGCACGAGGAGTAGCGAACCTGCCCGAGGAAACGGCGCTATGAAGTTCGAATGCGTTAAGAGTTACGTTACATGGTTTAAAACTTTGAACTTTAAAACGGTTAGAATTTAGAAGTGAAGACGAGTGAAGGTATTGCTCCTGAGAGATTATGGAGCTGAGATGTGCGCTTTGCAATTTAGTGTAACGGACGTTAAGTTTAAGTGGGATATTAAAAAGTTGGATCTGTATTAGCGCATTCTTGGGGTCTGAAGAAGTTTCTACTTTCTAGCTAAAACGAAGGTGAGGTTTTCGTGGAGAGGTACTCTGGTTGATAGGTTGTTCAAGAATCAAGGGTAGGTTGGTCCTGTGAGATGGGGAATTGTTAAAATGACTTCATCCTGCGATTACTTTATTCAAAATTGAGATAGCTTTCAATCTATTTAGGCAAAAATTTTAAACTTTGAATTAATAAAATTAACAAACCAAAAACTAACAAAAATGTTGAATTCCGAAAAATGGGTGCCCATATACTAAATGGCGGTAGTATAAACTGGAAATTTAAATATATTAAAATTAAAATTGTTCACTTCGAAATATTGGTTTTTGATATCATTTCAACTATTCAACTTTTAAAAATTCCAATTTAAGATAACATTTAATAATCTTGAATGATTCAATTTCAGAACAGTAACCGTAAAAAAAAATAAAATTAATTCATATTCATAGCCTTTAAAATAAGAAAAAGTAAAATAAATTCATATGCATAGCCTTTAAAATAAGAAAATTTTTTATTGAAGGCTCACTTTAAAAGTGCATACTTTGAAAACGGAAGCTCTTGAAACTAAAAAATTTTGTACTTTGAAGTTCAAACATGAACAAAATCAGTAGTAAGCATTCAAGAAAGAAAATGCAAAACTCTAAAACATTTGCAATTTATCAATTTTAAACTAAATGCAGGGATCACGGGGCAAAAGAAGCTCAAAAAAGGGGGAGACAGGGGCATTTTCACACGAAGAAGGTGAAAAATAGGGGAAAGAGTAAACATTTATTTTGACATGTCGAAAAGAACAAACAAGCTTTTTATAAGAAATGTTATATTTTTAAATAACTTTCAATGAGTTTTCAATGATTTCTACCGTTAAAGAATGTATTTTTAAAAATTGGATATATTTAGATAGTTGGAAATCCATTCACAGTGATATAAAAAAAGTCCGAGAAAAAATTAAATTAGTTAGATACATCATTTTATTATGTTTAACATCGTTCTCATTAAATTTCTTTCCAAGATTCGAACCTGAAATTTCTTCAGCTCGAACCAAAAAACATGTTATTTTTTATTCATGGGAAACATTTTTTGTCGTGGTGTTTATAACGTTCCGAAATCGCAAAAATCCTATATCATGACAAAAGCTTTTTTTCCGAAAAAGCAAAATAATGAAATGATTCTTTGTTTCGGAAAGATTGTTACTAAGCAAAAACTTCATTTTTAAATTTAATAATTTTTTATTATTTTTAACTAGTAAAAGCTGTAAATATAACAAATTTGTCATCATTTTTTAATCAATAGGAAATATTTTAAATTTGAAATCGTCAAATTTCACTGATTTTAATTTTTTTCACTTCTGTCGAATGCCAACCCACAAGCTTTTTCCCCGTCAGCTTAAACGATTTAATTTATTTTCGCATTTTCATTCAGCCCTATACTCTTCAGTAATCTTAAATTCAAATTAAAAATTGCTCAACATAGAATATTCAACATTGCAGTTGATGATTTTGGAATATTCAATATTTTAATTGGAATTTTAACTTCGTACATTTCAACTAAAAAGTGTTCACCTTCTAATACTTATTTAAAAATTACTATATCTTCGTAACTTTTCCAACTTTTATATTGGATAACAACTTCTGTCTCCAGTATTCAAATTTTCAACATTTTTAATGGTTCAGCACTTGAAACGTGTGCCTTATTTATTCATTAATAATATATTTATTTAAATGCTAGAACTCCTTTAATTATTATTCAATAATGGGTACACTTACTAATTCCAGAGAATTTTAGCGCTCATATAGTCAGGGACCCGACCGAAACTTTCGTTCCATTTCGTTATTGATAGAAAAAAAATGATTTTTTACTAAACTTTGATCTGCTATCTCTAGATTTGGACGAAATTATATAATATCTGAAATTACATGGATGATTAGATTCAAACGATTGGTTTGAATTGGCAGTAACGAAATGGAACGAAAGTTTCGTTCGGGTCCCTGCATATACATAGTACGTAATTTCGACCCTTGCGTCGACACTTGCGAAAAATATGTTACATTTCTTAAATATTGCATTTCCAAAGCAGCAGAAAAAAAATAAACAGAACTGGCGCGATATTAAAAATAGAAAAATTATTTCAACAGACAAACGAGTGATAATGTTTATAAAGTTGCAATAAATTATTAAAACCCATAACAAATGTATCTTATTAAAAATATTTTTTTATAAAATCACTAAAAGAAGGAAAAGTACATTGAATGTAAAATAATTCTTCTATTTTGAATATCGCGCCAGTTCTGTTTATTTTTCTTCTCCTGCTTTAGAGTTGCAATATTTGAAAAATTTTAAATATCTATCGCAGAAGAAAAATTGCCCCCCGATAATTATTCGTTACGCTAGCACTTCAAATCGATTTGTTCAGGTGAGTTTTCCATGTTACATTAACCCCTGCATGAGCCTTAAGCGTAATTTAAATATTGTAGTTTAAAATATCGTACATTCAAAGAGGAACGGGGAAAAAGGGGAAGCTTGTTGAGAATAGGGGAAAAAGGGGAATTTCAAAAAAAAGGAAAATTAAGAAAAAAGGGGAAGACTTTGCACCCTCTAAAGCAGTTCAAATCTGAATAATATTAAATTGGAAGCACTCAGAATTGTACAATACTAAATTAAAATCATTCATATAGTTCCTAGTAGTAGTATATTCGGAAATGTAAAAATTTAATTTTTATGTCACCAAAATAAAAAATGTTAAATAATTTAAATTAAAAATCGTTCTAACATTAGGGTTTTGAATTTTAAATGAAATTATGTAGTAATGAAGTGTTCGATTCAACATTTTTCAAATTCAAACGCTACTATTTCTATATCGTGAAATTTATAAAATTCCAATCAAACAATTTTGGAAGTAGGCTTACAACACTGAAATAAAAGGCTTTGAAAAATTGAATAATTTAAAACTTAAAAATGAAACTGTACAACTTAATTATGGAATCGTAGAAATTATTATATAGACTTAAAGTTCGCAACGTAAAAATCTTCCGTTTAAAGAAAAATATGAACCTTAGTTAATAGTTATTCTATAAATGAAATTAACACTTGTTACTTAAACTAATTAAATGTCTTTTCTATCAAAAAAATGTCTTATCAGTCTAATTAAAATGTCGATAAAATCTGCCAATAAACTTAATTACTAAAGACTTCAACAGCTCCTCCCTAAACCCAATATATCTTCTTGGATAAATCCCAGTCTATCAATCACTTTACTTGATTCGGGGTTTAACCAAAGAGTAAAAACTTATAGTGAGCGAAGAAATAACTTATTTAATTAAACTCTCAATCACATTGGTTTATAGATCAATACCCAGAAATAAAGAAAAATCATGACGTAGATTGAATACAGAGATTAATTTAAATTTAAAAAGTGGTGCCAATATATCCTTCAAACTGAGTAGAACATTTTTATTCAATGCCGAATTTAAGTCCAAGATGAGAACGTTTTGCGATTTTTTCCCCTAATTATAATTAATCTCTCTTCTTCAGTGCTTTTCTTTATTTCGTGTTGTTTTTCTACACAAAGTTTTGATTTTGAACGAAACTTACCCATCATGTTGCCACTTTTTTTTCTTTTTACTCGAAGGCATATTGTTCTTGATTTGATGCACTGAAAAATAAAAAAACCTATGTGGTACCTATTTCTTAAAAATTGATAATTTTAAAATATAAGTTATTATAAAAATTAGTATAAGATACAGAAAATAATGTACCCCAGTTACCATACATTTTCTACAGTTTTATTTTAATATTATAAATTAAATACTTGAGTTTCGATAGTGTGCACAGATGTGCTCGCTTCGAGGAAAGAGTCGAAGTATGACATAAAAAACATTTTTTTCCTCATTATTCTCGAAAACTATTAATTTTAGAGAAAATAAACTTATAACTGAAAACATTCCTTTTTTTAGGATCTACAACAACTTTGCAGATACATTTTTTTCAAAGACTCAATATTGTTTCGATTATTCAATTAAAAACCATGAATACAATTTCATATGGAAAATATGACTTTCAAAGAAGGGTTACAAATAATGTATCATATTCTATAATAAATCACCTGATGGATGTATTGAGTCACTTCGGAATGAGTCGCATCCTCCAGGGTACGACCGTTGACCTCGAGGATCTCGTCGCCCACCTCTAAACTGTCCGCATTATCCGCAGGCGATCCTGAAACAGAAAATAATTACAATGATATATCACCCTAACTTTTCACAAAACTTAACATCCATCAAGACCAAATTTCATTCATATATTATTATTATTATTATTACGTATTAGACTTTAACATCCCTTCCACACTGAGTAAGTCACGCTTACCCCGAAAGGGAAATGGCGTAATGGTATTATAATAATTCTAAAATAAAAATGTCAGGGAAAAGTCAGAGAATTTCATTGGTCAGGAAAAAGTCAAGGATTTTGAAAAAATCTGGCGAAAGTCAGGGAATTTCTCCAAGAGACACTTGAAATAACTGTCAAGGATAATAAATTAAACCTTTTTTTTAATATGAAATTTCTTTATTCCGGAATGATTATATAAATGATTCTATCTTAAAAATGCTTCAAAAATAAGATTCTGGTCTTTGAATAATAATAATCACGGAAAATCAAAAATTGGTCAGGGAAAATTTTATTATTCGGTTGAAAATTTCAATATTTAAGTATAAAATTAACTTTTTGTTAAAAACTCATATTTTGGTGTTGAAAATTCAATTGGAATCTTTCTTGCTTGAAAATTCAACTATTTTTTTGAAATTGAACTTCTTTAGTTGAAAATTCGTTTTTTTGGTTGAAAATTAATTTTTTTCACTGAAAATTTAACCTTCTAGTTGAAGATTCATAATTTTAGGAGAAAATCCATCTCTTTGGTTGAAAGTTGAAATATTTTGTTGAAAAATTATCTGTTTAATTGAAAATTCAACTACTTTTATAAAAGTTGAACTGTTTCGTTCAAAGTGCACTTTGCTTATTGACGGTTCATCTCTTTGGTTGAAAACTTAACTAGTTTGTTGAAAATTCGTTTTTTTTTGGCTTTAAATTAATTTTTTCAACTGTATATAACCTTTTACTGTTGGTTAAGAATGATTCTTTTTTAGTTAATTATCCGCAATTTTTTGTAGAAAACTAATCTGCTTGGTATCAAATTTCCCCTTTTTGGTTAAAAATGCCACTGTTTGGTTGGAATATCCATAATTTTAGTTGAAAATTCAACTATTTGATTGAAAATTTGTTTTCTTTTTTGTTGGAAATTAATTTTTTTACCGTGTTTTGGGTTTTAAAATTCATTTCTTGCAGTAGAAATTAATTTTTTTTTCTTTAAAATAACAGCTATTATATTTTTTATTGAGAATTCATCTCTGTAGGTTGAAAATTCTACTATTTGGTTAAAAATTCAACTCTTTGATTGAAAGTTCAGCTATTATGTTCGAAATTTGTTTTTTTTTGTTCATTGAAATAACATCTATTACATTTTTTGTTGAGAATTATTGAATATCGATTATTACATTTTTCGTTGAAAATTAATTCTTTTTGATCGAAAATTTAACTGTTTGATCGAAAATTCGTCTATTTAGACAAAAAATTCGTCCTTTTGGATTAAAAATTCAACTTGTTTTCGTTGAAAGTTAAACTGTCTTCTAGAAGATTCAATCGTTTTGTTGAAACTGCTGGTTTAGGTTGAGGTTTAATCTTTTTTTCTTGAAAATTCGATCATTTGGTAGAGAATTAATTTTCTTGGTTAAAAATGAGTCTTCATTCATCTCTTTTGGCAGAAATTTCATATTTTTTGGTTGAAATATCAACTATTACTTTTCTGGTTGCAAATTCATCTTTTTAGGCTGAAAATTCAAATATTTGGTTAAAATTTCAATTATTTTGTTACAAATTCAACTCTTTGGTTGAAAATCTAGCTACTTTGTTTGAAATTAGTTTTTTTCTGTTTGTTGAAATATCATTTATTACATTTTTTGTTGACGTTTAATCTTTTTGGTTAGAAATTTGACCATTTAGTTAAAAATTCATCTTTAAGTTGAAAATACCATTTTTTGGTTGAAATAAATAGATTTGAAAGTTTAATCTGTGATTGTTTTATTTCGCTTATAGAATACTTTTTAAATGTTTTTTTTAATGTTTAATGAGAATGCGAAAAATAACCAAGAGGGGACAAAAGCAGTATTCAATCATTATTTCAAGATAATTTCTTTTACCTCATACAAACAGTTTTTTAAACCCTATTTTATAACACATTATTGAAAAATTTCAACTCAATTTCCCCTTGAATATTCAGTTAGATTAGAACTGATACAGCGACATTATATATATATATATATATATATATATATATATTTGTGTGTGTGTGTAAAGCCACGCAGTCACTTTGAAGTTTTGAAGAGTCATTCAGTCCCAGTTGCATCTAAACACCTGTGGCATTTTTTTGCATCATGAGAGAAGGAACAACAATTTTCTTTATATTTTCATATTGTAAGCACTTCAGCTAAATCTTAAGATCCTAAGGCTCTTCTTAAATCTGGAATATAGCCTGTACAAAGTGCCCCCTTCAGGATGAATTAATCAAGAAACTTTGAATATCTTCAAGTGAACCTAAACTTCACAGTTCATACCCTTTAATCTCTCCCGAGGAACTAAGTTCAGCCATTTTAGATAAGGACTTTATACATTTAAAATTTGTAAACTGAATTTGAATTTCAGATTTTAGTTTTTAAACTTTAAATAATAAAAAGTTTTATTGCCGATTTTTGATAAAATGGTTTTATGATCCAGCTGCAACTTCCAGAGAGTATAAGATTAAAAATGTCAAATAACTTCTTATTGGTTCAGAATGTAAAGGTTAATAAGGAAGAAGAGCATTTTTCCATCTTCCAGTCAAATTTAATTAAAGTGAATTCTCTGCATTCCATAATCAAGATTCCTTTGTTGAAGAATATCAGTTTGACAGCCTCGCTAGAATCGTTGAAATAATTAATGAATTTATTAATTAGGTCGTAGACTATACTTGCATATAATTATGATAATAATATGATAATAATAATTACTCTCTGGAAAGTGCCCGAAATGGATAAAATCAATTTTTTAGGCCCTTGGAATTAATATTCAGTCGATTCCAATCCAAATAGAAGCACTTGGATTTTCTCATTATTGTGTAGTACATGTATCTTCTTTTGGAACCAAAAATTCTAGAAATCGGCGTTCTTCAGTTATATGTCCATATGCACATTGGGATCGACCAAATATTATATTATTGACCCTCCTCTTTCCTTATTTTATACAACTAATTAATAATGTTTTATCGCAGAAATATATTTCATAACATTTTTAATAGAAACTAAACATTTCCATTTAAAAATTTGAGAAATAAATTTGTCGTTGTACAATTTCAAACTGAACGATATAAAGTTTTCAAGTGGAAGAAATTCTTATTGAAGTTATCAAATATATCAAATATATATAGTTAAAACTGAAAATTCTATCACAAAAAAAAAGATAAAATTAACCAATTTTATATAAAAAAGAAACTTTTAAAGTTGATCATTATTTTCATTTTCTGTATTTCACTATAATTAATCAACTTTAAACCGATTTTAAAAATGGTTCACATATTGAAATTAATTTTCAGAATATTACTTCTATCTCAGAAAAAAAATTTCAAAACTTTTTCTTGATAATTAAAGTTTTTGAATTTGAGCCTTCAGAGCATTAAAAATAAAACAATTAAAAAATTAAAATTTCAAATTGGATACATTTTATGTAAAATAAGTTTCCCAGTGAAAAAAACCTGATTTATTATTATTAAAAATGAAGATAAATTCGGGGTTAAAAAATAATTCTCAACACGAGAATGAATTTCGGAATGTTCTTAATTACAAAATAGAATTACAAACCAAAGGGTAAAAAGTGATTCTGGTAAAAATTCTGGGGATTATCTCAGGAATCAAAAAAATGAAGATCGTCAAAATGGAAGATCACTGATTTTTCATTTTACCCTCATTGATCTTCAGATATTGAATGCCGAGATTACCCGCCGCATTTTTACCTCTTACGCCTTTTTTTCCTTAATTTTTTCTGTGAAATATTTAAATTAAAAAGCAACTTAATCCAAAACAAAGGAGCGAAATCGTATAGAAAATAAAGAAAGCTGGGACTAATTAATCGAAAAAACGTCTAAATCGGAAGAATCTGAAGACGGTAAAGAAAGGTTTAGATTTGAAACACTTTTTTCATACTAATAGCGCTCTGTTACCCGGAGGAGCTTTTAAAAAGGAGGGCACTATTCAAAGAGTCTCTCAATGCAACCCTCTGATCTTTAAAGGTTATATGAAAGTAGTTACAGACCGGTGCTGTCAGACACTAGAATATCATTCTCCACTGTTTCAAAAGCTCTGTTTCAATGTTAGTTATATAGATATATATGTAATTGGATATAATTCAAGCCTCACTCAACACGGGACTCAAATTTAATATATGTAAAGGAATCGATATACAATTATACAATCTACTCCCTGCCCCATTAACATAAAATATGACCACAAATAAACCTTTTTTTTTGTAAAATCTGCATTTTCATATCGAGATGAGGAATTTTAAATTGAGAGATCTATTTCAGACTTTATATGCAGAGGCTTTATTCAAGGGTTAGATTTTTATTTGAAGTACTTTTATATTCAACTTTAAATTCTCAATTTAGTAAGAGCTGAAAAGTTTCGCATTAATTATACTTATTTATTTAAGCACATTTTCTAAATGTTTTAAATGTTCAATAGATAAAACGTAATTCCTTTGATTTTTATATCTTTTAAAATGTGGACGAAAGTGCGGAAAAATAATTACCTACAATTATTTTTTAGTCATTTTTTGAGGTCCAAAAGAGATTAATTAGATGGACTCTTCTTCTAGAAATAAAAATTTTCTATCTAAAGGATCCTAAAAAATTTCTATGTTACAAAGAATATAAAGAGAAGAGGAAAATGTTTGAAAATATGAATTAAACATTTTTCTTTAATTAAAAGTAGCTGCTCTAAAAAACAAAACTTTGTACCAATTTTCTTTGCATTTCATATTTATCCAAGTTAAAAACTTTTTCGTGTCATACGAATTCCGCCATAAAAATTGGTTACTCAAAGAAAAAAAAAACGAATTCTCTATACCGCATTCGTTACATTGCCAATAAAATTTTTTAATTTACTCTATTTTTCGAATAAGATATGTTCCATAAATAAACAGTCGATAGCTTCAACTATACGGGATGGTAGTGTGCGCAGTTGAAGCAAACGGAAAAGCTGTGATAGATTCGTGAATTTCCGAACTTCTCAAGCAATTCCAATATTTTATGTAATAGAATTTTTCCTCTCTTTTCTAGAAAAAACTTAAAGTAGGAATTTAATCTCTTTGAAATTCAAATAATGCTATTTTTACGGTTTTATTATTCACTGTATAAAACGCTGCACATGAGCACATAATTACAAAACCCATAACCAACACCCTTTAACAATGTTAGCCTTTATTAAAGCAATTTTCATTGCATTTCCAGTTTATGATGAGAACGTGATATAATTAGACAAAAATTATACTCGATATTGAATACAGCCAATACATCAACTTTAATTTACAATTTAAAACTTATCATTTGCAAATTCAAGCATCTGATTCATTTGATAAATTCAAATTAGAGTCAATAGTAGCATAGATCTTAAAAAATAGTAGTAAAATAGTGTCATGCAATTTTTAAATACTAACGAGTACGTAGAGGGGTTAACTATTTTTTTTTCCTATATTTGAATTTTGTCTTTTTTATTGGTTTTTTGTTGTCTTTATTTTCTAAAGTATTTTCTATAAGTAACTTTTTTAAATTTACTTATTTTATCTTGTAATTGGCAGACCGTATGTCAAATTCTTATAGAAAAATGTGAAACAAGTAAGCTAAAATGATTGTTTTCCTTAAAAATGAGTTTCAAAATATTCATTAAATGATGTCTGCCTCTAGTTGTCCCAAAAATTGAGGAAGTTGAAAAAGAGAATGAATACTATCCAAGCATATGGAAAATATTGGTCCAAAATTTTGGGACAATGAGACGCTTCGTTAAATGATGTATAATGATCGGAATGTAAAAGGGGATAATTATATATACAAATTTATTGCATGCATTTTTAAGAAATTGAGAAGATAAAGACAAAAAAAATCAATAAAATAGACTAAACTCAAATAAGGGACCTCTAAATCATATCCAATTTTGAATTTTTGTGTGTGAAAAATTTGTTCTCTGAAAACGTACAATTTACGCTAGTATGCTTGTTCAGATTCGTAAATCATTTTTTGGCCTTATAAAATGAATCCCCATAATATATTACATTTCCGATAAAACTGTTTGAAATCATTTTGCGGATCATTTGAAATACCCTACAGGCTTTAAAATCCGTTGTAATTCTTTTACCCCCCCCCCCCCCATGAAATCCCATAAAATCTCTTAAACATGGTAAAATTACTTGAAATCTCTAAAATCCCTGAACTCAGCAGAAATTCTTAGCCATCTCTAGAGTTCCCTTGACATTACATCTCATTTTATTTATTCCCTACAGTTTTCTATGAATCCGTTAGAAGCTTTGAAATTTTTAAATACCATTGATATCCTGAATACTTAGTACATTTAAAATACCCTACACTCATTAAAATCTTTTTAAATCCTTTAAAATATCACAAAAATCAAGTAAAATCTTGAAATCTGTAATATCATTCAGAATTCTCGTAAAATTGGAAAAATTGAATTGAAATCCCGTAAAATCTGATAAATATCCTTTAAATCACTTAAAACCTTTTAAAATACCCTAAAATCTTTTAACCCTATTACAAACCCTTGCATTCTATTGAAATCCTCAGCAATCTATGGAAAACTCTCCAATGTTGTCAACTCCCTTGAAATCTATAGAAATAGATAAAATTCCTTGCAATCCCTTGTAATTTTGTAAATGGCTGAGGATGTTCGTACGGCCAACCGTACACAATCTTGCAAAATGATTGGACGAACTGGAAAGGCGTTACATGGTGGGCGATGGCGGACAAAATTTTCACCAATTATGCCACTATATATCTCGTCAACAACATGTACAACATCTTGACATCTTTAATATCTTTTAAAAATCATTTTAAAAAATCTCCCTATATAGTTTGGTAGAAATTCTTTGAAATTTCCTATAATCCTTATAATCCGTCAAAATCTTTGAAATCCTTCGATTTCTTGGATCCCTTTTGTACAATCCCTTAAAACTGAAATCTGTCGACATTTCTTGGAATCTTGTAAAATACCCTAAAATCTTTGAAATCCTTTGAAATCCATTGAAATTCTTAAAATCTTTAACTTCGTTGGAGATCCTGTAGAATAATGTAGGTCTGGCAAAATACCCAAAAATCCTTTGATATTCTCTGAAATCAGTTAAAATACTCTAAAAAATTTAAAACACCTATGAAATCCTTTCAAATCCCTGAAATCAGTTAAAATCCTTTGAAACCCCTTTGGAATCTGTTGAAATTTTTTTAATCTCTTGTAATGTTTTGAAAATTTTTGAATTCTTTTGAAATTTCATTTTTTCTCATAGCGGATATGTTATCTTAGCCCATCTAGCGAAGAAGTTTGAAAGTATGTTTAACGGCAATGCGAAGAAATAGTTTCAATATCAAGAAATTTAAGGAAATGGGTTCATTTTTTTCAAAATAGTAGCAAAATAGTTACTGATTTCAAAAAAATTGTCAAAAAGTGTAAAAAAGTGTTAATATAACGACATGAGCCCAAGGCCTGCAACTTACACTTCAGATTTGATATCTCATTAATAATTTGTAATAAATTCAATTATGTTGATCCAGGAAGTAATTAAAATTCATCGAGAGGCAACATGATAAAATGAACGTTAAAATAATGTTCATGCTCTGCCCTGTGGTTTGTTTCATTTATGCAACTTATAATTGAGTTACTTTGTCAGCCAGAAAAAATAGAATAAATGTGAAGCTTGGGAATCGAGTTTTCACAAACTGACGGAGAAGTTTTAATAATCCAATTTCCTATATGTTAGCTCATCGCTAAAATTTGCATTTTGAAAAATATGTAATATAGAAAAATGGAGCATTTTTTTACAATTAGGAAATAAAATCCTCTAAGTATTTAAAAAAGTTTCGCAACCAACTTTTTTGTGCAATTTAAATATTTCTCTCGTGCTAATATTCAGCTCTGTGTCATAATTTTTTGCCATTTCAGCACGATGCGTTTTTTCCTCCCTGCGGATTCGACGCTGAAGCAATAATTGGAGTTACGCTACTTCTACAATGCCTCCGAGTTCATGAGTTTCAGCCAATGTTTTTCTTCAAATTCATTTACGTGGTTTTTTTTACGATCACAATTTTATTTACGCGCTAAGATTTTGTTAAAGCACCCTATTAATTTTCTAGTTCAATTTAAAAATATTTTTAATTGAATTCCCTCTTAAATCCCTGTTCATTTATAATGTCAGCTTTTAAAGCTGTGAAAATTGTATTGCTATAAAACAATATTTTCACTCAGCGTTTAAGTCCATATATAAATTGGTACGCCGAACAGTTATAAATGATTTCCATTTTTTTTATTATTAATTTGAAATGTCTGATTAATTTCGAAATAAACATGTTTCGAATACAAAATTTTCAAATTACTTTCGAAGTTATAAGTTGAAAATTTAGAATTTTAAAATGTATATTTTGACCTTCAAACTCGAACGGTTTGAAATTGAAGACTTCGAAATAGATCAATTAAAAATGTAAGACGTACAAAATTGATCAATTTTGAAATTTTTCGAAAAACTTGACGAATTTCAAACTTCAAATTTAAATCGTCGAAATGAAACTACAATTTCAAATGTAAGCTTTTAAAGATATGTAAATAATATCGCAGATTGAAAAATTTATATCTTAATCCTTGAAAATTTCAATTTGTAAGCCTTATATACATAAAAAAATTATTATAGTAAAAGATTACAATCCAAAGTCTGAAAAAGTATTGAACATTTTGGAATTTGAAGTATGAAAAATTTCTAAATATTTAAAATCATAAAAATTTGGAAATATTCAAAGTAAAACGTAAAAAAAAATATACAGGGAAGCGGTTACAAATGATAAATGTTTAATGTCCAGCGTTGAATAAAATTGCGAATTGAGTTTGTGGACGGAATGTGTGTGGCGATTTGTAATTGTGGGCGATTTTTAATTTCAACATAAAAGTCTCTCTCTAGTACATGTTTTAAGAAAGAAATTATTTTCAAAATAATACAGGAAAATTTGAAGAAAATTTCGCTTCGAAGTGATCTCAAAAAATTGGGAAAAGATTAAGTGACCGAATCCACTTCAAATCAGAGATGTGGGCATACTTCAAGTTGTAAAATCTCTTAACGACAAATTTAGAGGAAATTAGGCGACACGTATTTTTTTGATTAGAGAAAAAAATGTATATGAAGTTATGAGAGAACACAAAAAAACACCAATTCTTTCTTTGAACCACTATAACTTTTGACTTAATAGAGATATTTGAATTGTATTTCCAAACCATTTTCACAAAAACCCCAAATTTTTATTTTCTTGTTAAATTTGTACTTCTATAATGGAGAAATCCTTCGTATTTTTCTTACAAACAACGAAAGATCCGACGAAATGCTAAAAAGAGTTTGTTCAGTTTGAAAAGTTCCACAAAAAATATCTCATAATTTTGTACAATATCTTGCATTGTTTGCAAGAAAAAAGAAAAAGTACCATTTTTTGAGAAAAAAATTCTCATGGTGAAAAGACAAAATATTTGTTTGCCAAGAGAGATTCGATCAAGTATTTTGAGAGTTGTCAATAATATTAGATAAATTAATATTTTCACTATTTTTTTAATTTCAAAATAACAAAATTACGAAAATAATATTGCATATTGGGCGTAATTAATTCAGCATTTGTATACCGTTCGAATCGTTGTAAAGAAAAAAAAATTATTTGTACAATTAAAGTCAGCATGAGTTAAGCAACTGTTAATAGCAAATGATGAAATTAATATTAAAATAGACGATAATTAAAAAAGATAAATAAAATTCATCGGATTTTTTTTCAGAATCAACATACACCATAAATAGTTTCTTACCATAAAGTTTGACTTTTCCATTGTGGTTCATCAAAATGATGATGTACCCTCCTAGGTCGACCATTTTCACCCTCGTAATAAAATTTCAGACTATTAAAAAAATCCCTCACTCACGACAATCTATTCGAAACACACACTGTACACAAAACTCCCCTTTCCGCATCCACTTTATCCAACAACCCGGCAAACGCGCACTTCCCTTTTTATATAATTTTGCAAACTACCCCCTCGTTTGCCTCGAGGACGGTTTTGTTTCCTCGTAATCGTGAACCCTCCTCCAATTTTATATAATCATATATATATTTCTACCCTTCAAAATACCCCTTATTAAAAGATGAACACTATTAAATATAATTATTAAAATACAAAAAATAATAATTTACAAAGTCCCCTTTCTTATAGAATTAAATTACTTTGGCCACTTTGGGGCCCTGGCCATGGGCCCCCCTACATCTCTACAACGCTGCACTAACAATTCTTCCTTGATCGAATTCAAAGTCTCAATCGCATAGTTCCCATCTTATTGATCAAAAATTCCAAATTAACTACCGGCTCGACTGTAAGCATCCCCTTCATTTCAAATACTTGCGAGATGATTCAAAAATCTCCAAGAATAATTTTTGTTTAATGATTGAAAATCATTATTTCCGGATTCACTTCTAATTAAAACTGTGTCGTGAACTTGAAAATGAGAGCTATAAAAGGAAAAAGTCAACACTAGGTTGCAACCTAGTTAGGAATAAAAATCCATTAAAAGCTCCAGAGTTCAGATTCCACTTCCACTTGTTATTTTCGAGTATACATGTAGTAGCACTTGCTCACTTCTTTTCCTTCTTAATTCACCTCAATTCACCTAGTGCTCTCTATATTATAAAATCCATCTCCAGTCTTGACGACAATGTTCCTCCCTTATTTCCATTTATTTATCACACCCACTGGAGCTTGGAGGTTCGCGAGAAAATAAATGACCGAGTAAATAAATAAAGTGCGGAGTAAAAAATAAATAGGCGAGGATCCTCAGCGAAGGGTGTGAACCGATTGGTACGCGCCCAGGTTACTCTCGGCCCTGATCGGCATCTCGGGCTCCGGATTCCGGCTCGTCCTCGCGACTTTTCGTTTTCGTTCGTCGTTCGCGCTCCAACCGACGGGGATGGATGGTGAGGTTACGTTCGCGCCTGCGATCACGCTCGCCCTGGGTAAAAAAAGCGCCCTCACTATTCGGGCTCTGGACCTGGTGCACGGGTGCAGCCTCTTCCCAAAATCGCCAAGCGGCTTCAACGAGCCAAGACTGCACTGGTCCATACTGCGAACATGTTCGCGTATAATTCACGTCGAAACGACAACGAGGAGGTTGCGTTGGAGATCCGTCGCGCAGGGGGTGGCCACCCCTCTTAACCCACCAGCTTTCCTTCCCACCCTCGCTCACTCCGGCCTCGCTTCAGGAAGATCCAGCATCCACAGGGCCGGCTGGCTGTGCATGGAAAATAGCCCGGAAAACATTTTCCAAGCGAAAATCTTTCAACATTTTATTATTATATCAATTCAAACCCTCGACCTTATGAAGGATTTCCGACTTGGAGCACAGGAAAAAAATATATTCATTTTTTTTAACAATCTTTTATTAAGATATTTAAAAAAATACTTTTCTCTGAAAAAGGGGCTTGTAATAATAATAATAATGTGACTAAAAATTAAAGTTTGGGCATAAATATTAAAATGTCTTTCCCATATAAATGTAATATTCAATATTTACGACCTATACGCTTTTGTTTTTATTCACATTATTATTATTCTAATGAAACCTTGTTTTTAAAATTTTTGGTTTAGTTATATATTTTTCGGTCAACTCAAAACTACGTATGCATGAGAAGTTATTACCAGTCAAGTAGATATATATACAAGGTGGCCACTAAGCCTTGAAAAAAATTCCAAGCTATTTCCCGGTTTTCCCGGTCTAAAATTACATTTTCCCAGTTGATTTTCAAGAGTATATAATAATAATAATAATAATTATTATTATTATTATACAATACTATTGTTTTATACATAAAATTTTCACAGAATTTAACATATTAGAATTCCAAGGTAAAACATATCATGTAAATTATTGTAAAAGTGATTTCAGACTGCACATCCAAAAATGCTCTACAAATAGGGAAAATAGGGTAATTCTTCAAGAAAATAGGGGAAAAAATTCTTTCAAATAAATTTTCAACAAAAAATATGAATTTGCAATCAAATAGTTGAACTTTCAAACAAAAAAGATGAATTTTTAACAAAAAACTTAAATTTTTAACCAAATAATTGAATTTTAAAACTACAAAGATGAATCTTCAATCAAATGATCTCATTTTCAAACAAAAAAGATTAAACTTCAAAACAAAAAAGGCTGCACTTTCAACCAAATAGTTGATTTTTCAAAGCCAAAAAGTCGAAACTTTTAGAAGACAATTGCAATTTTCAATCAAGGAAGATGAATTTTCAACCAAAAAAGATTACTTTTCTGCAAAAAGATAAATTTTAATCCAAGAGGATGGATTTGCTATCCAAAAAGAATAATGTTTAACGAAATAGTTGAATTTTCGACCAAAAAAGGTGATTTTTCAGGAAAATACTTGACTTCAAGAAAGTGATTAAATATTCAACCAAATAGAAGAATTTTTAACCAATAATGATAAATTCTGAACCATGATATATAATAATAGATTTTTCATCAATGCAGAATTAACTTTCAACCAAAAAAGATGACTTTTTAACAGAATAGCTGAATTTCCAAAAGAAAAGAATAAAATTTTTAACCAAATAGTAGAGTTTTTAACCGAAAGAGATGAATTCTGAACCAAAAATATAAAAGTAGAATTTTCAATGAAAAATAATTCACTTTCAACCAAAAAAGATTACTTTTCTATCAAAAGATGAATTTTTAATCCAAAAGGACCAATTTTCTACACGAAAAGACGAATGTTTAACAAAACAGTTGAATTTTCCACCAAAAGATTTAAATTCTTAATCAAAAATACTGCTGTGAAGTACGATGGTAGTACTCAGTATGGGTATATTTATTTGCTGTGCTCATTTTATGAGCATTTTGCTTCCTCATAGGAATCAAATAAATTTTTTCTCCCGTAGAGGGAGGTTTTCTGCCTAGCAAAAGAAAAAATGGATACTTTCAACATTTTTCAAGCTTATCTTTCTGTTTTACCGAAAACCTTATTTTCAGAAAATCATCAAAATATCAATCTATGTGTTCTGTTAGAATGAATAACTTTTTAACCTATACGGTAGTGCTATATTCCAAACTCAAAGAAAAGTTTTCTCCATTGAAACAATGTAACCTTTTTTCTAACTTTTTAAGACACCATTGATTAATCAAGAATGGTCTTCGAAAGTTCGTCCATAGATAAACCCACGCTTCTCGAAGACGCGAAAAATTACACCAAATATAGTACTGTTATATTCGCAATATAAAAAAAGATCGTTTTATAAACGAGGTAAATAATTTTATTAAAAAATGTAAAAAAGATATTGGTTAGGTTATCGTAGGTCATGAAAGATTCTTCAATTGGGCAATCGATGCATCTCGAAGACGCGAACAAATATATCAGATACAGTACTAGTTTTCCTAATATGAAACAAAGTTTTTATCATATAAACAGAATTCACCAAATTTTTCGAAACTTCGTAAATCGGTACTGACGGGCATTAAAAGATTCAACAATAGGTCGATCGATGCGTCTCGGAGACGGGAGCAAATACACTAGATATAGCATTGTTGTATTTTGAACATTAAACAAAAATTCTCATATAAATTATAAACAGAATGAACCATTTTTTTTAACTTCATAAATCTGTACAGGTAGGTCATGAAAGTTTCAACAGTTGGTCGTTCGATGCATCTCGAAGACGGGAACAATTACACTAGATATTATATTGTTGCATTTTGAATAACGAAAAAGTTTTTCTCATATAAACAAGGTACATTTTTTTTAATCTTTCAACAGGGGCAAAAAGCGGAATTCTTTAAAAAAGAGGCAAAGAGGCGAATAGGCGAAAAGAGGAAAGAGTGTGAAGTATGTGATTTAAGAAACCGCAGTGAAAATTCTGTGCGAGGAAGCAATTGATTTTATTTCAGAATATAAATTGTGCAAAAGTAAAAACAAATCTGAATAATTCCTGGTTTTCAAACTGATTCCCAGATATTTTCCGACTTTTCTCTGGTCCTCAAAATTCCAGGCTAATTATCGGTTTTTTTATCAGTGGCAACCCAGTTGTATAAGTGTGTTAAATAACAACATAACCATCAGGGAGGGGGAGGGAATTTGATATCATTTTGTATTGTAATCATAAATACGTATGTATGCAAACTTTCAAGCCGTTTTTATACGTGGAAGTGTGTGAAAATTGGCATGTAAGATTTTACACTAAAATACCAACCCACAAAGCAAAGTAAAAAAGAACCTTGTATTAAATAAACTCATTATTTATAATGCTTATTAATAATACTAATAAAATAACTCTATGAACTAATAAAAATTGTATGTACAGTGAAAAGTTGTAAAATTTCTACGCAGTTTCAAATTGAGAGCTCGGATCAAATAAGCGGTTATAAAATTATTCTGCACGGAAGGGATTGGCCGCTGATGGCTTCAGACATTTAGGGGCTGAAATCCTATAAAATGAACCCATTTCAATTTTAACTGCATTATTAAACTGTATAAAATGGATCAATTGTCCCTAAACCACCTTATTGAAAATGTGGCAACTATACTGTAGTTTTATGACAGAAATGCTTCACGTATGTAAAAATTGATATTTTAGTTCCACTGTGATTGTCTTGGAACCAAGCTTTCAACTGTATACCTAAACTAAAGCAACAAAATTACATTTTGTATCCTTAAGGCCATGTGACGAGTGGGTCACGTGACCGGATTCCTACCTTACCGACATTTTTTTATTTGTACACTTATGCTCACACGAATAGCCACATCGAGTTGAAAATTTGGGATAATAAATAAGAAGCACTAAGAAATGCGGCTCTGGTCCTAGATTTTAATAATTATGAAAAAAGTTTTTTTTGTTAATAACTTTTTTTTGCTTTTTTCATAATTATTAAAATTTAGGACCAGAGCCGCATTTCTTAGTGCTTCTTATTTATTATCCCAAATTTTCAACTCGATGTGGCTATTCGTGTGAGCATAAGTGTACAAATAAAAAAATGTCGGTAAGGTAGGAATCCGGTCACGTGACCCACTCGTCACATGGCCTTAAGACACAGAAAAGCCTTCCTAAAGAGATTAAAAATTGAAGACTGGTCTCGATTGTAATATTCATTTGAATATTAATTATAGAGAAAAATGTAATTCTCATTTTTAAAGCGAATTATTTTCGGTCAAGAGTGTTGTCCTCTTTCCAATTGAAATCATTTTTTCTACGCTATGTGAAATAATTTCAGGTCGAAAAATGACACAGAGTTGCAAAATTTGCAAGGAAGCAAAGTGTATATATTATTCGAAATCAGTTGTCACATTAGAGGGTTGTTCTGTTTAAACAAATTTAAAAGAAAATTATAAACCCGTAAATAATGGAGAAATGTGCTTTAGGTAGCTTGATTTCTTGGTTATAGTCAGTGAAAGAGGATTTTTAATAAAAAATACATAAAATAGGTTCATGTTAGTTTTCCTGAAGTACTGCACCTGTGTCAAGTTACCCGTCACTTCGGGTCTTTTGACGCACCACTACTATTCTTTCACATTGCAATATATTAATATTTAATTGAATTATATAATTTACAATTACATTATATAGCTCACTCTGTCTATTCTGTCTATTTTGGGAAATGTGCAAAAAGATATTTGGGGTTGATACTTTGAAAATTTGTTGGTCAAGATGGGCTAGCCAGCCCCCGATTAGGGCCCGAAAAGACCGTCTAGAGTAGACACTCTAGACAATGCTATACAATTTTAACTTGAAAGATTCTGAATCGACAATTTCTTTAAATTAACTGTTCAAAAGTGTAGATTTTTTATTTAAAAGCTTTTTTTTTCATTCAGAAATTCTAAATAAATTGTTCACTCTAACCAACGTATAAAATTCATCGTCAAAGCATAGAAGTGTCTTCCAATTTTGTTCACATTTCAATAATTTTGTACGGGTTTCCAATAATCTTTTAGTAGAGACCAGGGTGTCTAGTGATCAGGCAATTTGAAATTCCCGGGTTTTTCCCGGTCAAATATTTTTCCCCCGACTAAGTTTTAGATGTCTTTTTGTGATTTTTTGAAGTCCATGTGTACATAGAAATAGGAATTTCAACATAATATACATAGAAAAAATATGCCCGCTGCTCGAGCACACAATTTAAATGTTCGATTTTTTGAAGAAAACTCGAAAAGTTGTTATGATAATCTTGTAGGTACATAGAATTTTCAACTCTTAAAAAATGGTCTTAAAAAGTTTGAAAATGCTATAACTTTTTGAATTTTGATCCAAAATAGCTGACTGACGAACTTGTCTTTTTCTTTTAGGTCTTAAAAAAGTGTGTACAGACTGCAGACAGACTACAGATAACAGACTACAGACAGATTGCAGACTACAGACAGATTTACAGACAGATTTTACCTTAGTAAAAACCGTTTTTTTCTGACTTAGTGGGTCTCAAAACATGGAGATTTGATGAAACCCGACAAAGACAAATTATACATAAAACCAATACCTTCTCATTAGGATGAGAATGTCAAAAATTACATAAATAGGTACTTAGGATAAGCGTAAGAAGGAACCTTGCGACTGTAGATAAAGTGGAAATGGGATAAAAAAAAAATTAAGTAGAAAAAAGTCGATTTTTCGATTAAATACAAAAAATTCCCGATCATAAGCGGAATTCCCGGGGTTTTCCCGGTTTTTTCACGGTCCAATAAAATTCCAGGGTTTTTCCCGGTTTCTCCCGGTATCCCGGTCTGCTAGACACCCTGGAGACTTATCGGTCGAATTCAATCCTAAAAATTGTTTCACACTGATGAAAATTACAGAAAATGCTTTTCACTTCAGATACAAGAATTTCAGAATTGTGCCTTTTTTATTTAAAATTACAACAAAAATTGAATAATTTCACATTTCAAACCCTTAGAAATGAAACAAAGCTAAACCGAAAGTATGGCAAATTTAACAAAGTAACATTTGAAATATTTTTCGTCCTGTAAAATGTCAAATTAAAGCTTTGAAAATAAAAAACGTTCAATTCAAACCCATAAGAAGTGAACAATTTGTAATTTTAGGCATTGCAAATTAAATAAATATTGGATTTCATGAATTTGCCACCGAACCTTTTTCTATCGAAACTAGCTTTTAAAATAATATTGACGAATTAGTTCCTTCTCGTTTGAACTCTATAATAATTTTACTTTAAAATTAAATTTCCTGATTTAGTTTTTTTTTTATTTACTTTATTTGTCTATTCTATTTACCACGATTAGATTTCTAGAAGAAAAGAGAAAAGGAGGCGAAAAAAAATAAAAATCAAGGAGAGAGAAACGGTAACACAACTGGATGCTGATAGTTGTGAAGGAGAGAGAAAAATGGCGGGACGGGGTGGGAGAGAGAGAGGGTCGGAGTAGAATTTGAGGCTGAAGAAGAGAGAAAGAGGACACTGCGAGATCAATATAGGGGATGCCGTCTGCCTGCCTACGTATCTCTCTCATACACAGGGCTGTAATCGAACAGGGTGCATATAATTTCGTTCTCTCTTTGCTTTTCACCCTCCTTCATTCTCTCTTTATTTTTTCCCCATTCATTCTACTTTCACTCAAGCCGGAGTGGTTTGAGGTTTAAAGAGCAAGAACCCCATAATGATTCTCGATCGAGCTTGATCATTTTCAAATGAAGGAGAACTGATGATATTTTTTGATTTGGCAAAACACTTTCTTCAGCTTTATGCCAAAACAAGTGTTTATCGCGGTCAAGGTTGAGTTCAATAGAAAGAGACTACGCGTATTTTTCTTTTGCTAACAATAAGTAAGAAGCTTAGAAAAATTAAAAATCGATTTGCGAGATGAAGATGTTTCTTTTGTGATTTTTTTTAAACGATAAGATAATTTTTAGATAAGTGGATTCATTTCTAGATTTTAATTTGTTGAGAGATTTATATAAATGCAAAAAACTACAATTTTTTTAATATTTCCCATGTAGATTCTTTTCAAAAAAAGAAACTAGTATTAAACTTCGCTTGATTAATGGGGACTTTAATTGCTGGTAAACTGTTCGAAATTGAATTAAAACTATTAAAATTATATTGAATTATAATCTTACATAATTTATTTTAAACTCATAGAAAAGTATAAAAAAGATCCCTCTTATTTGAAAAATCAAGAACTAATTTTAAATTTAGGCTGTGTCTAGTCGCCCCAGAAATTGGGGAAGTTAGAAAAGGGGTTGGACTACTCGTTCCCAAATTCTCCGAGAACGAGACACTATGTAAAATTTAATATCCAGTGCAATTTCAAAAAATAAATTTTGTTAGCTAAACTAACGCAAACGACACAGAATAAACTGCCGCGTAACTATGTCCCTCAAACTAATTATAAATAAATTGCGAGGTAAATGGATTACCAGCTCGGTTAGTGACCTCAATTATTTCATATTCGGTTATGATACTAAGAGCATTATATTGTGATCCGCTTTCCTCCATGTGAGAAGCTTTATTCCGATTGATCTTTTTTCTACATTCTGCAATATTTAATTTTGTCCTATTCTCCTTCCCATATTCTACATCTATCTATATACCCATAATATAAAAGAGCAAGCCTCTATTAAATTCGACCTCTGTTTACCGAAATATTTTACTTATTATTTCATTTTAAACACTTCCTGTAAATATCACGTCATATTTTAATACTGTCCGCTTGAATTTGGAGATAATAATAATAATAATAATAATAATAATAATAAATCTTTATTGAGTTCGTAACAAGAATGATATGTACATGGCAGACAGAGTTAACATAAGAACCCAAAGGGCGAGGTACAGCTTAAAGCTGCTTTCAAACCTAACCTAATAATTAAAATTAGGAAATAAATGTCAATTGATGATGAATTTTCCTTCAATTAAGGACGTATTATTCGACATTTGGCCTTCCTATAATTGTTCGACATTTGCTCCACTACCCTATTTTTATTTCTCGAATTAAAAATAATTCTTTTGATCAATCTGCAGACCTATTTGTGTAGTTTAATTACGAACTCAACCAACACTAAAAAAATCGTAGGAGCGCTTTTTTTTATTTGAAATTTTGATATTCAATTTTTTGAATGTTAATTACTCAGGGGATATTAATAGTGAAAATAGGGTAAGAAGGTTCTTAAAAAAATGTTATAAGATTATAACTGTCAAATCTACAAAGGTTTCTATATTCTCGTAGTGCAAAAAGCTATTGAAAAAGCTGTGTCCAGTCGTTCTGAAAAATTGAACGAATTGGAAAAGGGGATGGACTAGCCATCCCGAATTTTCGGGACGACTAGCCAAGCTTATGAAAAATAGTATCTTACTAGTCATCCCGAATTTCGGTACGACGAGACACTTTGTATAGAAGAATAACAATACTGATTTTTTTTGTAGAAATTTTTCTTCGGATGATGTCTGGACATTTTTGGTATAAGATTTAAAAAATCGTGATGCGCTTTTTTCAACAATCAATTTTAATTTTAATTTTTTTAATTTTTGGATTTTAAATATGATAAGACTCCTTTTTGTTTAAAAAATTAAGAAGCAAATACCATGAATTTGGAAAACGATAACTATATAATCTACAGATTTTTTTTGTATATTTGAAAAGCCCTCTTATCAGAAAAATTTATTGTAGGGTGTCTATCCGACGAATGATTTTGTATTCCCGCGGTCATTGTCCGGTTTTCTCCCGGTCAATAGTTAATTTTTCCCAGTCAATTTAAAAAAGTTCAAAATATTTGAATGATATCAAATGATTGTGATCATCAGTTGGAACATCAGATAATTTTTATGCAGTCATAAGAATTACAATTGTGATTTGGAACAGAAAATTCTGTAAAAGAATTGTAATTCTGAATTTAAACAGGGATTTTTCTCAATTCCCTTCTCCTAAATCAGAATTAAAATTATTTTCCAAAAATCCTATTGCATGTAAAAAAATTCTCTATTCCAAGATAAAAAATCATTCTTTACGAAAATTTTCTCTCCTAAAGTCTAAGTTATAATTCTTTACGGAAATTCCTTGTTCCAAAGTGAAAATTATAGTTCTTTACGGAAATTCCCTGTTCGAAAATAAAAATTATAATTCTTTACGGAAATTCCCTGTTCCAAGTCAGAATTATATTTATGTACAACATTTTATATTGTAATTCAGAAATATAGTAACTCCCTTTTTCTTAATTTCGGCACGGATTGTTTTTGTGAATTTCCTTGTTAGAAATAGGAATTACATTTTTTCCCAAATTTCCCGTTCTATGTCAAAAATGGCCATTTCTAAACAAAAATGATAATTCAATACGAAATTTCCTTTTTCAAGTCAGAATTATATTTATTTACAAAAGTGTCTATTAGAATTGAAATCTGAAAAATATATTTACTCCCTTTATCCACAATTTGAAGGTGGGAATTTTCAAATTGTGACGAATTCTGACTATAGGGGTTTTGTTTAAATACCTTTCTTCTAAATCACAATTAAGATTCTTTTTAAATTCCCTGCTTCAAGAAAAAATGTAATTCTTTACGAAAACTCCCTGTCCTAAAGTAAAAATTATGATTCTTAACGGAAATTCCTGTTCTAAAATGAACCTCAAATGAAAATTATAATCCTGTCCTTAAGTAAAAATTATAATTCTTCGCGGAAATTGTCTGTTCTAAAATCAAAACAATAATTCTTTACGAAATTCCCTGTTCAAAAGTAAAAATTATAATTATCCACGGAAATTTCCTGTTCTAAGTCAAGACATCTTGACTCAGAACAAGGAATTTGTTTACGTAATTATTTTAAATATTTATTTTATTTTTTCCAGTCCCAACTCAGAATTATGAATCTTCTAGAAAATTCTTGTATCGAAGTTGAAACTATAATTCTTTAATGTCCCAATTCAGAATTATCATTATTTTAGAAAATTCACTGTTTCAAGTCAGAATTGTAATTATTCTGTAAAATGCCCTATTCCAAGTGAGAAATGTGATTTTTTTTTTGCATTTTCTGTTCCAACTCAGAATTATAATAATAAAATATATGAAACCACTTTTAATTTGCATATTAGTACATTCGAGAGAGAAATCCCGGTCACTGAATTAAATTCTCGGTCACTTCCCGGTTTTTATCGCGGTAGACACCCTGTTGTGGAAAGATTATTTTATTCGCCGTTTCATCATAGGCTGTAATTCATTTGCACGGGTTTTTTTTATTGTAATAAATACTTGTATGGCATGATAAGTCAATATCCAATAGTTAAAGTTGGTTGCGGCTCTCCGAGAGTGGACACTAAAATCTCTGGAAAATATTTTGGTCATTAATACCCTGTTTTTATCATTTTCCACAGGTACTTAAATTTTCAAATTTAAGGAATTAAAATTCCTGATTCAAAATGTAGCAATTTTAAACTTAAGTGTTCAATATTGTTCAGATAGAAGCCTTCAAAATTAGAATTTTTTTAATTTGAGGCCCTTTAATCTGTTCTCTCGAATAATTTCTTTCACTTTCTAAACAAATGTTCAAAACCTGTGAAAGGGAAGTTATATTTTGGGACTGAAAATGATTGTTAAATTAAGTTGGATGGAATTTAAATTTTGAAGGATTTCTTTGGAAATAATTGCGTTTGTATGCGGTAGAAATTTATCATTCTCATGTACAAATGACCAGTTTTCACTGCTGGTTTGCAATATTCGCATCTCCCATGTAAATGTCATACGCTCATCGGAAGTTGGTTGCAAAAGAGAGAAAATACTTCGACCAATCGATTTTCTGACGCCAGAATCGATTAACTTTTCTTATACATAAATTACTTCGAGTTAGATAATTTCAAAGCAGCAAAATATACTTCACGCTTTTAGCTGATAGCTTTGCCGAGTTTTTCGAAAACAAAGTAACAAAGTGAATGAAGCGAATAAAGTGACAGATAAGAAGAGTTTCTTCTCTTAAATATACGTTAAATTATATTAAAAATCTTCAAATACAAACCGACTACAGTATCCTTTGGACCTTAATTTTCTAAAATAATTTATCAATAACACTGACTACAATTTCCATTAATTTTTTATTTTGAACAATTTCTGGATATTTTAATTTCTAAATATTGCACTTAGTTTGAATAAGTACAGAAAATAAATTGGTTGGTAAAAATTAGTTTGTAGTTTGCATTCAACAAAAATTTGTACCCTTCTATGCTTGCATAATAGTTGCGTAATTGAAGGTGCTATATAGATTACATAAGGGCAATTCTGTTTGCCTCTATTTTGTTAAAATAAGTGTAAGCACCCCACCTATTGTTACGTAATTTTCATATCACCGTGACCTGATTCAAAGAAATTAACATTTTATGAACATCATAGTGAGCAGCTATATAATGATTTTATTCTGTTTATTGATTACGAAAATTAAAAGTATTACTTTTACTCATAATAAAAAGCTGAGATGACATACTCCAAAACAATAGAGTTTTCAGTGAATAAATAAGTTAGGAAAATTTACTAGCAAGTACATTTGAATAAGTAAACTTTTTTTCTGAAAAATGTCAATATGAAAAAGACAATACAAGGTTAAATTGGAATGCAACTTTGTTCTTTGTAATGTGTGGCAGACTCTTCAATTTAAGTACACTTTGTTCTAACTTGTTGCTGTACGAGAGAGAATCTTACTAATTGTCTTTATACATTTGTACAGTTTTCATACCGCCGTTCTACAGAAAAAGGCAGTAACTGCAAAAAATCGAAAAATTAGTTTCTTATCACTGACATCGTTGAAGAGAGATCTATCGGAATCATTTGTTCAAGTTATTAAATTATTGCATCATCAGCTCAAAAGGCAGGAACTACAAGTCTCGAAAATTTAGTACATAATCTGGGAAACTAGCTCCTGAATTCGAGGCCGACTTCTACGCAAGAAGGCAGCATAAGCCACTTGCTGCCTTTCTTCCGCAGAAGTAGCCGCGTCTCCCCGCATCTAGTTATATGGAAAAAGGCAGCAACTACCACCAAACGCGATAATAATTTCACTTTCGGCCTTTTTCCTTAGAAATGCTTTGGAATTTCAGAAGCATCTACACCTTTACATATTAATTAACAATTTTTGTTAATTATTTTTTCATAAATGTGTTGACCGCATCTAAATTACCCAATAACAGTAAAAAAACTATTTGAATATCTTATTAATTCAATGGAATAGGGAACAACATATTTAGACGTTTCCGTCGTTTTTCTAATTTACTGATTTTGTAGTTACTGCTCTTCTGCCGTTCTGAGGAAGAATGCAGTAACTGCAAAAAATCAATGAAAATTATAATTGAAACCATTGAAGTCTCAAGAGAGATCTATCAATCTATCGAAATCATTTGTATAAGTTCTTAATATTCTTTAAATTACTTATCGCATCATCAGCTTAAAAGGCACCAACTACAAGGCTCGACAACTATTTATATGGGAAAAGACAAAATCTGCAAAAAAAAGTTAAGAGTAACTATACAATCTAGCATCTGCAATATTAATTGCAAATATATTTATTTTGTATCATTAGTGCCATTTATTCAAAATATATATTGATCCCTCCTAATATCAAGATATCGATTTATCAGTTTCAGTTTGGTTTGATTGAATACAGCGTATTAATACTAAATTCACCAAAATTGTTCAGATGCTACTTTCTTCTCGGGAAAGAGAGGCCCGCGAGAAGGCATCCGTTTTCTCGAAGAACTGCGTTTTACCTTGGAAACGCTTTAAAATGTCAGCAACATCTACATTTTTAGATATTAAATAAAAATTTTTGCTAATTAATTTTTTATAAACAGGTAGATCGCATCGAAATTATCATATAGAAGTCGAAAAATATTCAAATATATATATTAAGCGGAATAGGAAAAATCAGCTTACACGTGGGTTCCAGTGGGATTATGAATGGAATTCAACGTGAAATTCGGGTGGTAAATTGAAATAATCTACGTGGATCTCCACGCAGATTTCTATGTAGACCCATGCGTAGATTTCTACGTGGAATTACATGTAGATTTCTACGTGGAACTCTACGTAGAATCCCAAGTGAAACCACTTCTAGAATTTTGTAAGGAAGTACACGGACTATGTATACATACCCGTATAGTATATATTATTATACTCAAAATTTTAAAAAGCCATACATTTTTGCATATGTCATTTACAATTGAAAAGTATGATTGACGTTCCATATGGAACTCCACGTGAAATGTCCGCGTTGATTGTTTCAATTTAGCACTCGAATTTCAGGTGCAATTCCACGCAGAACTGCCACGTGTGATTCCACGTGGATTTATTCACCTGGGTACTGCCTTCTTTCATAGAACGGCGGCACATGTATTGCAAAAAAGAAATATAAATAATAATAGCAATACTTTTTAGTAATAATAAATTTTAATTTTAATCTAATATTATAAAAACTAGTTGACTGACATATATTTCAATTTAATTATTATCTGCAACTTCAAATTATTTTAACATTAAAATCAAATTAGTTGTTATTAGATCTATATATTTTTTCGTTGTTCAAAAACAGTGTTTAGTGACAAAAATACAATATGAAATGCAATATGAAAATAAAAATATAATATAATTAAAAAAAATTAAAGTTTACCTTATTGCAATTTTAATTACAATAAATAATTTAATAAAATAACTTTGAGGAAAAAGTAAAAATAAAACACCTTTCTCGACAAATTTTGTGCGACATTCCCGTTCGATTTCAAAAAACACATGTTTTAATACGTTGCGGGTATTTTTTGATTACATTTTGTAATGCAATAAAAATGTAAAATCTGAATTGAATACAAAATAATATATTATATTATTGGATACATTATATCTGAACAAAATTCTCGGAATTCTTCCGAAATCTAGCGCTTTTTCAAACTCAAAATGAGCCAAAATAAAAAATCTGAAAAATGGATCGGAGCAAAAAAAAAAAACTTTCAATCTTCGTTTATCAATAAAATGCTCATACTCAATTTAACATTTCGAAACTCAAAAACTAATTGTAATAAAAAAGTACAATCATGTCAACAGAAAAAACGGCAGAAAAAAGAGGTTATGTTGAAAACTCTCACCTTACAAGCCTGTAAGACTTCTCAGAACATTCACTCACACGATTTACATATAAAATATCGAACTTTGAGGCTAAGCACACCCGCAGATCAATGCAAAATACACTTCCGTGATCAAACATAGAAGAATATTATTTTCCGAACTTCCGAATTTCTCGCGGTAAACACCAATCGTCATTTTTAGACCAACTATCGAGATCTCTCGTCGAATTCGAAAATATTTACATTTTTGTTACCGACCGATGAGCAAAGCGTCCATTATCGGTAAAACAGGAAAGTAAGAATAAATGTATTTTGACACAAAGAAAGCAGACAAAGCAAACACGGGTCACGGACGCGAAGCATAAAGTGACAGACAGCTCACTCACGGGAAGCAAAAAGTCATTGGAAATCATGATACATAAATAATAAAAGTTAATTGTAGACAGTAGAGGGACGAGACTTGCCAATGAGTGTGTGAGTGAATGATAACATTCTTCGTGTTATTAATTCTTCACTTTGCACAAAGTGCTCGACAAAGTGTTTGTCAAATAAATATCTGTGATGCATTTGTCGTGATTTTAGAAATCTTTTGTGTTATTAAAGACTTTCCAGTCAGTTCTTTGTTGCTCAATTTTTAGGATTTAAAGACGTAAGTAAGTTCAGATTTTGTGTTATATAACATTGTATTACTCATTAACTTTTAATCCTGTTAATGCATAGTTTATAAGTCATGTTTATAAGACAAAAGTCAACTGATTGAGAGATTGAACTTAACCTATACATTTCTTCTTTGTTGTATCATGCTATATTTGACTAAATAAAAAATGTGTCTTTTAGAGATTGTAAATGAATTATTTAATTTTATACGATTTCAATTGTTATGCATGATGTGCATGATAACTTAGGACAATTTAATTATAAATTAATAAATTTTTTTCTGGTTTTGTATGAAAGTAGATACAACTTCTTACTTTTGGTTGACTTATTATACGGTTTTAATAAATTAATTCAAGATCATATAGTTCCGAGACTTTGGTCTTGAATCTTAAAGGTCATGCAGACAAGATAACAATATATCCTCCATTTAGTTGTATAAAGGTCGTAAGTCATAAAAATGCAATTTTACAGAAAGAGGCAAAACAAAGTGTAGACCTTTAGATTGAAGATTTAATGCTTGCTTTAAAACAAAATAAATATTTCAAGAAAAAATCAAGTCTTCTAGGTATAAATTTGTATGGAATTAATTTTTTTCAAACACATTATTTGTGTAATATGTAGAATTCTATTATATGAGGGTCATATTAGCAGTGACAAAAACAATTGAAACTCTCTGGATGAAAATGGGATATGCGTGGATTCAGCCTAAATTTCATTTCGCAACTTTTTTTTCTTTTGAAAATATTCGTAGGTTTTACAGTTTTTGAACTAATTAATAAAAACTATATTTTTCGAAAACAAAAAATTGTAATCTTTTTTCATTTCAACTCCCTCTCACTTAGCCTATTTTCAGAATTTATCGAGTTATCAATACTGAATAACGTTTTTAAGTCTTCTGAAACTAGTTAGAAAGAAAAATCTAAATATTTCAATTAACAAAAAAGTTGTTAATTTTTGCTTGAGACTACAAAAAGCATGAATTTCGTCCTTCAAGCGCTTCGTTTATCGGGCGAATTTTAAGCAACGGAAAGTTTCCAGTGAAAATTTGTTGATTAAGGTTAAAAGAAGATTTCTGGAGAGGTTTAGCTCAATCGGATAAATAGTTTTTAAAAATTATGAATATTTTAAATTCCAAGCGCTAATCTTAAATCCGCCCTATCCACATGCCTCCTCGGCCTTACGAACGTGTTGCAGCGGGAGATATTTTTGCAAAGTCTCAAAAAAAAAAGAACAACTCTTTTGTTTATTGAAATGAGTCAAGTTTTCTTTCTTAACTAGTTTCAGAAGACATAAAAACATAATTTTCCATTACTAAAATCGATAAATTCTGAAAATTAGCTAAGGTAGCTCGAGTTCAAGTGAAAAAACCCTTATGAAAAAGAAGTATTGGAAAGTATTGGATCTAATACTTTTTTCGCGAATAAGTATTGGAAATCCAATACTTTTTCGCGAAAAAAGTACTGGATCCATTACTTACCAATACTTCTTTTTCATAAGGGAAGATGGAAATTTTTCATTTTCGAAAAATGTAGTTCTTATCAGTTACTTCAAAAACTGCAAACCCTACAAATATTTGCAAGAGGAAAAATATGCGCCTTGAAATTCTCTATAAGTGTCAGTCTCCAAAATTATGTTCAAACGATTTTGGATATTTATTGACTTTCAGGACAATACTTCTCAGTCTGAATACACGCGTATACCCTTTTGATCCGGAGAGGTTCAATACAAACAATCGATAATTTTCACCTACGCAGCACTTTCTGTGTTTCATCCCTCTTTTAATTACAGGCTTTGAAGTTCCACACTTTTTTACTTTTTTGATACTTTTTTAGGTATGGTTTTTTGCTACTTTTTCAGTAAAGTGCGGTATTAGAAATTAACCCTGCTCATAAATTTCAGTTTTTAAGATAAAAAATTAAAGAAAGGTATGCCCAAGAAAACTACTCTACCTAAAAAATAGAAAGAAATCAATAAAAATAGAACAGTTGATAGGTTTATTAGAAAATGTAAAAATGAGAAGGCGTAGTATATAATATACATTACGGTGGGTCGAATAAACTAAATGATGGAGATTGAAATTGGAACTGTTGTGGATAAATTTGGTAAAGATAATAATAAAATAGTTGTTAAAAAAATACATCATACAAATAACGGAATTTTTTATATTTCTATTAAATTAGGTCGTATATTTGAAATTGTTGTCATAAAATCAATTGAACCTAAAATTGAATAAATGCCTTCGACTTGCGCGTTAGCAATACGTGCTTTAAAATACTTATTATTTCCATAGTTTTTATATTTTTGTGTAGGTTAATTTTTTTTTTAATGTTGGAGAGGTCCTAAACGTCTCCAAACTTATATAGCGAAAGAATTTTTATCAGGCATGTGAGTCTTTTCTGTTGATAAAAAAACATTAGAAAAAATTGTGATAAATCTGGGTAATCACTAGTCAAAAATGTAAAGTGTTTATCAAATTTACTGAATTTACATTCATGATTTCCCAGACTTATCACATCTTTTCTGATGCATTTAGATTTCAAAATCGTATTCAGAAAAAAGGGGTCCATTAAACTTAAGTTATCACCTAGAGAATGTTAATTAAAAAGCTTTAAAAATTTGGAGAAACTTTTAAGACCTCTACAAACATAAAAAAATTGACATACACGAAAATATAAATTCTATGTAAATAAGAATTCTTTAAAGCACATTTTGCTAATGCGCAAGTTGAATGCAATTTTTTTTCTTAATCAGGAAAAACATTGTTTTGTGGCAAATCGTAGTATATTAGGTTAGAGTTTCAATGTAGAATATCTCTTAAAATAATAGAGATAAGTGCTTTTAAATAGAGATCTCTGAATTCTTCTGGGTTACATCTATAATTTGAGATGATTTATAATCAACAACAATCTTCACATATATACAATATAGAATATATGAAAAATAAAGTATTTTTCATCAAATTAACCAATACATCAGTCATATTCCTCTTGTAAATCTGCACAATTTTATCTGTTGTAATTTTCTCTAAAAGCAAACAGATAATAGAGTAGCCGGTAAATAATTAATAACATTCAAAATATTGACTTCAGAGAAATTTTCAATGGATAAAAATTGTTTACAAGAGGAATTCTAGTGTTATGGTAAATTTGATTAAAAAAAACGTTATTTTCTGTATTTTCGATATTGTTGGTCATCTGTAGACATTATTGTAGTTTGTAAATCATTTGAAATTTTAAGGGAAACTAATACAAATTCATAGGCCTATATTTAAAATAACTTATCTTCATTAATTTCAGAAATATTCTTCGTTAAAACTTTAACGCCGTTCGTGGTGCACTAAGTATACTCTCATTTGTCTGTTTTCGTAGAAAATATTATTTAATACCTAGTTCAATATTTCTGTATTGTTCGTGTTCTTATGTTTAACATACATTTTTTGAATAAAAGTAAATGCTAGATCATCACTTTCTTCTTAGATGCAGTCTTGAGCGTAGTTACTTACACACAGAAGAGTATGAAAGAAATGTTGCTATTTTTAAAAACAAATTTTTGACTGATTAAAAAATGTGACTTTTTTCTTTAGAAAGATACTTTTTTTCCATAGAGCACTTCCAAGCCTCTTTCCAAGCTTTTATTATTAGCGAAAATATGTTAAATGCAATAGAAAAGTTATTTTTGAAAATGGTTCAGCTACGTCCTTACGACTTCATACAACTAGAATCTATATGGACGATATGTAAAAGTATACAAAAGTTACTCAAGGGTTTATTTATTTGACTTAGTTAATTCGATAGTTGAAAAACACAGTTCATTTAAAATTGTAATGCTGTAGTAACATTGTAAAAACAAATTTTTTAATTAAATAAATTACAATGAAGGAAATTCGTAACTTTTTATTATTTTATTTTTTCAAATGTTCTTTTTTTTCAGATTACCATGATGATTATTGCAGCTCTTGCGATAACGCTAAGTCTCCTAAGTCCCGTTTTTGGAGTTGTTAGATATCAACCGGAAGCTGTGCATATTGCTTTCGGAGGTTTGATTTTTTTTTTCTATAAATTGAATTTTAATTTATTTTTCAACACCGTTTATCTTAATGTGTTTGCTTTATAACAACCTATATTTGATATCTTAGAATTGAAAATATTCTCTTCAAAATCCGCTAACTAGAAAAATTGTATACAGAAAATATCCATGACATTGTCGTCACCTGGAGCACGAGGGAAGACACAAAAGAGTCAATAGTTGAATACGGAATAAATGGCTTGATTCTAACTGCTAGTGGAAACTCGACGCTTTTCGTCGATGGAGGTGAGAAGAAAAGTAAACAATACTTTCACCGAGTTTATCTGAAGGATTTAACTCCTAGCAGTAAATACAGTAAGTAAATGAACAATTTCTCTATTAAATTAATGAAAAAATATCCTCGAAACTAATTTATTGTTTAAATTGCTAGCATATCATTGCGGAAGCAACTTTGGATGGTCGGATGTGTTTTTCTTCACGACAGTACCGGACAACTCGTCTTCATGGGCTCCACAAATAGTTCTCTTTGGCGATATGGGAAACGAAAATGCTCAAAGTTTAGGAAGGCTACAGGAAGAAACCCAAAGAGGACTTTATGATGCTGTGATTCACGTCGGGGATTTTGCCTACGATATGCATTCGAGTGACGCCAAAGTTGGCGACCAATTTATGCAGCAGATCGAAGGAATTGCCGCTTATTTGCCTTACATGACTGTGCCCGGAAATCACGAGGAGAAATACAATTTTAGTAATTATAGGTAATTGAAAAATTGTCCTTTTTCTATTAATTTTGTTGTTTACTGTTATCAAAAATTCAACTACTTTGGCGAATTATTTCAGGGCTCGATTCTCAATGCCTGGAGAATCAGAGGGCTTGTGGTATAGTTTCAACATGGGTCCTGTTCATTTTATCGGAATAGAAACTGAAGCTTACTACTTTATGAATTACGGAGTTAAACAATTAGTTAAACAGTTCCAATGGCTCGAAAAAGATTTGGAGGAAGCTAACAGACCAGAAGTCAGGTAGATCTTTAATTTGAAGTCAAGTAAACCTTCTTTTCAATTTTAAATTTGACTTGAAATTTGATTTAAAATCTTAATTTTTCAGAGCACTTAGGCCATGGATAGTAACCTTTGGCCACAGGCCAATGTACTGCAGTAATGAAAATGCCGATGACTGTACGAATCATCAGTCTCTTGTAAGAGTTGGTCTGCCTTTCTTTAATTGGTTTGGCCTGGAGAAATTATTTTTCCAACACAAAGTCGACCTCGAAATTTGGGCCCATGAACACAGTTACGAACGAATGTGGCCAATGTACGACTTCCAGGTAATTCACTCAAATATAAAACTAAAACTCGTGTTAAATTATTATTACATCTTTAAACATTTTCGTAATTCAAATATATAAATTTAACTCTTGTTTAATTTCTTTAATTTCAGGTATATAATGGGAGTTACGAAAAACCTTACACCAACTACAAAGCTCCCGTTCATATTGTAACAGGATCAGCAGGTTGCAAAGAAGGCAGAGAGAAATTTGTTCCTAGTAGTCCATTTTGGTCCGCTTTTCGCAGTTCCGATTACGGATACACGAGAATGAAAGCTTTTAACAAAACTCATCTTTACTTGGAGCAGGTAAGAAATCCCCTTATCTCAAAAATAAATCAAGATTTGCGTCTACGAATCCTTGCCAAGTACTAAAAAAAAGTAGAAAAAATATATTATTCACCCATACGACAAAAAATCTGCCGTAAAGGAGGAAAAGGCCAAGAAGGATAATTGGCCACCGGGAATTATTATCTGTAACGTAAATGCTTTTAAGCAATAAACGTTGAATATCTCAGTCATTGTATGAGATATTTCAACCAAACTTTTGGGGGTATACCTAACCCACCAGAGTACACAAATACTGTCAGGTTGGAAGATAATAATTGAAAATTGAAGAAACGTGCTGTAATGAAATTTTCAACAACAAAAAACCGCTTAACAAAGTCGTCTGGAGGCTATAATTTTATTCTAATGATTATAAATTGTTAATTCACAATTGTATCCGTTAAGAAAAGACGAGATAAAAACATGATTATTGAAATGCATGTTTTTTTTTAGAAAGATATCAACATATTGTAAAAATATCTGTAGTGTCTAATGTCTATTCTAGGGCTTAGTGTCTCTGTTTAGTAAATTTGTAAAAAATCTTTAAAAACCTAAACGCAAAAAAAATCAACATGTGTAACAGAATTTTACAAAAAGTCTGTTTTTATGCATTTTCAATACATTGATTTATAATTCAAATTTTGCATTTTTTAGTTATTTTTTATCGATTTCTAATATGCAGACGCACCTGCAGCTAAACCCCCAGTCCATCGATATCTTTGCATAAACCTTTCTCTAAAAAATAGGTGTCACGAAAATCTCGAAAGTATTGAGTAATTTGAAAAACTCGAAGGAAGGCATGTTGCCAAATTCATACACATAACGAAGAATTAAGTTTTAGTTGATTAAGATTTATTAATTTAAAAAGTTATTACATTTTCAGTTCAAATAATCAATTTCCAACCAAGAAAAAGATAATTTTCAACAAAATAGTTGGATTTTCCACCAAACTGATGAATTTTTGATAAAAAAAATTCTAAACCAAAAGCGAATTTTCAATTAAAAAAGATATATTTTCAACAACAAACGAAAAATGTAATAGTTAAATTTTTAGTTGAAAAAATTAATTTTCAATAAATAAGAAAATAATTTTCAACCAAAAAATATGAAATTTCAACTAAGAAGATGAATTTTCTACCAAAAAGAATAATTTTCAACCTATTAATTGAATTTTCAACCAAGTGCTTTCAAAAAAAGACAAATTTTCAACAAGATAGATGACTTTTCAAATAAAAATATAAATTTTCAAAAAAAAATAGAATAATTTAAATTTAAGTTATAGAAATGATTTCTAACCAAATAAAATAAATCTTTAACGAAATAGTTAAATTTTCTACCAAACAGATGAATTTTCAACCAAAAAGTTTAAATGTCTATTCAAAAAAAAATTGATGAGAAATGGAAGAGTTAAATTTGTAGTTAAAAAAAATAATTTTTAATAAATAAGAAGAATTCTCAACAAAAGACATGAATTTTTAGCAAAATATTTTATTTTTTAATGGAATTTTCAACCAAAAAATGAAATTTCAACTAAGAAGATGAATTTTCTACCAAAAAGAATAATTTTCAACCTATTAGTTGAATTTTCAACCAAGTGCTTCCAAAAAAAGACAAATTGTCAACAAGGTAGATGACTTTTCAAATAAAAAGATCAATTTTCAAAAAAGATAGAATAGTTTAAATTTAAGTTAGAGAAATGATTTCTAACCAAATAAAATAAATTTGTAACGAAATAGTTAAATTTTCAACCAAACAGATGAATTTTCAACCAAAAAGTTTAAATGTCTATTAAAAAAAAAAAAATTTGACGAGAAATGGAAGAGTTAAAGTAGTTGAAAAAAATAATTTTTACTAAATAAGAAGAATTCTCAACAAAAGACATGAATTTTTAACAAAATATTTTATTTTTTAATGGAATTTTCAACCAAAAAGTTTAATTTTCTACAAAAAAAAGAAAAATTTGTAACAAAATAGATGAATTTTCAACTAAAAAGAAATAATACAAAAATAGAATAGTTTAATTTTCAGTTAGATAAATATGTTTTTAAGCAAATAAAATAAATTTTCAACGAAATAATTAAAATTTCAATTAAAAAAAAAAAACAATTTTCTACCAAAAAAGAATCTTTTTTAACAAAAGACATGAATTTTCAACCTGATATTTTAATTTTTAATTGAATTATTAGCCTAATAGTTACATTTTCAACCAAAAAGGTGAATTGTTCACCAAGAAGATTAATATTCTACCACGAAAGACATAGTTTCAACAAAATACAGAAATTTTCAAACACATATGTAGTTGAATTTTAAACTGAAGAAGATTGGTGTTCAAACAAATATGACATAGTTACAAATTCTGTTAATAAATTAATTTTTTAATAAAAAAAAACTAATTTTGAACGAAAAACATTAATTTTATACCGAAAAAGATTAAGTTTTTATAAAATACATGAATTTTCAATCAAGTCATTGAATTTTCCACGGAAGAAGATAAAAGTTGTCAACCAAACATGGAATAGTTAAATTTTCATTTAAAAATTATTCAACAAAAAATGTCAACAAAATAGCTAACTTTTGAATAAAAAAAAATCAACTAAAATGATGAATCATCAACCAAAAAAGTGAATTTTTAACGAAGTAGTTACACGTACTAGATTTTTATATTCTGATCAGAGAAGGTATTAGATTTATGTAAAATTTGACATCCCCGGTTTTTGTCAAATGTCCACGGTTTGAGACCCCCTGAATCTGAAAAACAGGTTCTTACGAATGTGTTTGGCTGTAGCTTAGTAGTACTCAAAAATACGAACAATTTATCCTCTTGACTTTTTTTCATTAAAAAAATTACCGGAGTACAAAAATATTTACAAAATTTCAAAAAACAAACGAAAATGAACATTTTAAGCGAAACAACGCACAATATGAAAAAATGTAAAAGAAATAAAAACGTTGCATTTTGAACACCCTACTTTTCTTGAAAAATTGAAAATTCAAATTATGATGGTACAAAAAATAATGAGAAATCAAAAATTCTATTTTGCGGTCACACTATAAAAGATATGAAAAAAGGTGAAGAAACAAAAATTTCGTATTCAAGAAAGATCTACAAATTTTTTATTAATCACTGTTTGATAGGATGCGTAGCTTTTGTTTTATTCGCAAAAAATATCATTAAAAATAGAAAAATTAAATCTTTGTAAAAACGAAGCAAGGTGCATAAAAAGATGAATAGAAAAAAATTGTGTTTTCAAAAAAGATCTACAAATTTGTTAGCAATCACTTTTTGATAGGATGCTTAGTTCGAAATTAAATTTCGATAGGACGCGTAGTTTTTGTTTTATTCGTAAAAAACAACATTGAAAATAAAAAATTTGGACAAACGACACAAGCTTAAAAAAATAAAAAGACCAAATTTGTTCACCTAAAACAAGAGCTACAAATTTTTTATCAATCATTTTTTGATAGGAGGCGTAATATACATTTGATATAAAAGTGTTGAATATAATGTAGAAAAGTTCACGTTTTTGACAAAATCGAGTGCGAAACACGAGATGAGTATGTTTCCGTCAACAAAATTATTATATGACAGCCCCGCCAAATGTTTTTTTTCCCTAAAGATTTTATTTTTATATCAAATAAAAACTATAATTAATAAACTGATTTAATAATTTCTGCAATATTTAATTTGCAACCTTCAATAACATTCCTTCTATTGATGAAGGTGGATTTCTTCTTACTCCTTTGATTCAAATATTCTCTTATTCTTAAATTTTCTGCTATTCGTACTTGGCTTAATTTTTTGCTTTTACAACTTCGATTCCCTTTAACATAAATAAATTAGTATTAAAATCCATGTAGGTACTTTGCGTGTTTTTTTCAGTTATTCTTTTTGTTGGGATTTAAATTGTATTAAATAAATTACAATTTAAAATTGAGGTGCAAGGTTCGATTTTTTGTGTAAAATATTTCTCTTTCAGGTTTCTGATGACAAAGAAGGAGCAATTATCGATCACTTCTGGCTCGTGAAAGACGAAATATATCCGGAATTCGTAAAGATATCAACTGAAGATTGAGAAATTATCAGTAGTTCTTACAGATTCTATGAGTTACTTAACTCGTATTAACTAGGAAATTTTTTTATGAAGTATACTAATCATATTTTAATTATGCTGATATGAACTCTACGTGTGATAAATTGAATCAAGTGCATTGGAACAAATAAAGTTATCTTAAGACTCCAATCTCGATATTTTTAGTTTTCTTTTGAAACCAGAATTAGGTGATAGAAGGAATTTAAATGAAAAGATGAATCTACTGTATAATCATTTACTTGTTAAAATATAAATATATGTATATATAATATTATTATAGTATATAATATGTATAATTTCTTATTGGTATAGTGTGTTTTTTCCTCTCGCATTCGGTAAATCAATGTATAATAATTAATCGACAATGTTGCACAGTGCGGGAGGACTTTGCGAGTATAAAGAGCTTCCCTTTACTTATCACTTACACTTCCTCCCGTACTTATTTTGCTACGCGTCGTAAGTAGAAATCATTACGAATATTTCATTCAATTATAGAAGGCGATATTTTGCACAGCTTCATAGATTAATCAATTTGTTTAATTTAATTTATTTTCTCACGCTATGCATCGCTCATACTTTGATTTTACAAATTGTTATTCTAGATAATCTAGATCCTTGATTATAAAACATTTGCTGCTTCTGACAATAGTTCGTGTAATGTAAGCGAAAATGAAGTGAATCTTTCTTTGAACAGGAGCTTATAAAATACAGTCATCAATGTCATAAAAAAATCGTCGACGAAAGAAAGATCTACTCTCTTCTTAAAATCTACCTGGAAAAAATTCCCCCAGACAGATTTTCTACGCTTTTAGAAAAGGAAGCAAAAATTGAAACAACCCGTTCAATCCTTTTTGGGAGCACTGTATAAAAACTTGGATGATATCTACGAGTTTTAATTTTTCTTGAATATAATCAGAAAATTGATTATTTATCGCGTGCTTTCTCTTATATTTTATTGAAATCAGAAACACTCAACATTACAATCGGTTGTAGTTCTAATTTAATTTTAGTCAGAAAGGAGAATAACGAGTCCTCACGAGTAAAACAATGAGAGGATTTCTCAATTTTTTGTAAATAGAAATTGTATTTATTTGCGTGAACCGATTCCGTTCGTTTCTAACGTTCAACATTGTAATATTATATCGAAATTATTTACAAAGTTTCAATTTACAGACCGCATGTGGTAAGTCGTGATTGTACAGTTGATTAATAACTATACCAACACCGGTGATCGTAAATTTATCAAGCTATTCCTTGCGATTTGAAAACACGTTGCAGATAAAATTACAACTTATTGTAAATATCACCCATGCTTTTCTTGCAACTTGACCGTTTCGAAGCAAATGAAAAGGATCGTACCATATGGTGAAGGTTTTCATAGCCAATTACCACACAGAGTATATTGTAATCTGTCACTTGAAGATATGTTTGTAAAGTTTAGCTAAAGATGCACAGAAAAACATCACAGACCTCGAAAAGGCCATTCACCAGCCGATCTGTTTGAGAATATTTAATCCTTGTACCCTTACGAGTGTAATCCTTCGCTCAAGAACCACTTTATAAGAATTTCACAAAACAAAGGCAACGGTTCAATTCATCTGCTGACACATTCTAGAAAGCGTAAGTCAAATAAAGTAATGTTGTGTCAGTGATTGTTCGGGTTCGAGTTCGAGGGATTGGAAGAATCAGCGGCAGAGTGACTGTCTTGGTATGAAAACTGAGGGAAATGCTCTTGCTCTTCTGCTATCGAATTTAACCCACTTCCGCTGCTTAAAACACCGCCTTGATCGGGAGGAGTTAACTCTACGCTTTCACCAGTGAACATTCTGTCGAAGTAGCGAGTGTCTATATCAGATTCTACTTGGGGCTTAAAAGGAGGAGCAATTTTTTTTTGCACTAGTTCGGACCAATCTACCGACGAGAAGAAAGCGTGGTCCATTATGTCTTTTGCATCGTTTGGCCCTCCACCGAGTCTCTTGTTTGGATCTTTTTTCAGCAATCCTGGAATGAGCGAAGATATATTAAAATTTTGTAATGGCAGAGGATATTCCTACGGCCAGCCGTACGCATGGACACTTCTGTTTGTAATTGGAAATTAAACGGCATCCAGCGGAAACCTACGATAAAGTTCCTGTACAATTTATAATATAATTTTATAATCAAACCAAAGATTTAAAAACTTATTCTACGTCTTTTTTTGGCAAATTAACTAAATTCCTTAAATCTTAGAAGACTTTTATATAATATGCACTGCTCGACGAAAGATAATGCTTGTTTAATAAATCACTGTTTCCAACAGATTTTAAAAACACCTTAAAACAGACACGAGATTATTTTCTTATACATTTGAGGACTTTCTGCTAATAAAAATTTGATATCTCTAGAAAATAAAAAATGCAGTAAATTTGTAAAATGGGCTGTGTGTTGAAAAAAAAATACTTTGTATATTTGCGGGTTTTCTATATGTGTCAAACTACACTAGAAAAAATCGACAAGTCGATAGAATCAATAATGAAAAGAAAACGTGTTTCCACATAGTAATTTTTGGGATTACATTCTTCTTCTACCTAGCTTTAAAAATTATTTCAATCACTTCTGAATGATTAAAAAAATTGGGCTTTTTTAAATTCTGATATTCATCTATTTTTCATTCCTTTAACTTCATACATTTTTTTAGTGTCCTATTTTTATCATCTGAAGTTTTCATAACCGAAGGAATTCAAACTTTCTTGTAACTGAACATGGAATATAAAACGTTGCGTTTCTCTGCGCTTGTTATGTCTTGAGCTTGTCAATTTTGTTTAGTGATTTCTTATCGGTAAAAGGCCTTGAGTTGTTCAAAATATTTTTCCAAGCCAACTAGAAAAACATGATGAAATGCACTACATGGGTGTTCAAAATATTGTTTAAGGTTAGCAAAAGAAGAAAATTTAAATAAGAAATACAACATTCAGCGTTTTATTTTTAATTCATCTTCTTGCCTTTTTTTCATAGTTTTTTTTTTTAATAGTAAGTTCCAAAATATTTAAAATAATGATTAAATCTAGCTGGAAAAAGATAATTAAGAAAACCATGACAATGACTGTGGAAAACGTGTTTCCTTTCGGTTTTCGATTCCTTAGACTTGTCAATTTATTCTAGTGCATTTTGATAAGTAGAAAACTCTCAGATGTCCAAAATATATTTTGGGCATCTGAGAGACATCCTTTGTAAGTTGAGCTAGATAAATATAATTATTTTTTAAATACACACCTCTGTATTCTGAATATGTTCTGCACCTACATAAATTTTCTATTCTCTACGCACATCAAATTTTTATCAAAAAAATATATGAAAATAATAAGTTTTTCAGAAACAACAAAATAATGTTTGTAATTTTTAAATAGGTTTTACTTTTTAGTTTCAGTTTTTGTTGCCAAACCTTCCCTTTCTTATTATCAGGCTTATGCTTTATCTTTCTGATATGTTTGGAAATTTCCACAAAATTCTGAACTTTTTGGTAAAAATATTAGTGAAAATAAAGTGATTCAAAAAACAAATGAAGTTTTCAGCTTGCTCTGTGTACAACACAAAACAATTCTCGTTTAAAGATAAAATCCCGTACGATTCCCACTTTTCCCACGCGCTACACACCCTGGAGAAGATAGATGAATCCTTTATTTTTGATATAAAAAAGAATAGTTTCAGAGTTAAATTGTCAAGCTTAAATTGTTAATTTATAAAATTAATCTCACCAGTTAGCATGTCTCTCGCCTCGAGGGTCATTCCCTTTGGGAATTTTACGTCCTCCAGCAGGATGAGGGTAAAAAGTTTCTCGTGATCCGTATTATAAAAAGGAAGTCTTCCACACATCATTTCGTACATTACAACACCAACTCCCCACCAATCCACAGCTCGTCCATAGTCATTATCTTCGAGAACTTCAGGCGCTAAATATTCTGGCGTTCCGCAAAACGTCTTCGTTGTCCTTCCTAATTAAGATTTCATTATTCATTATTAGTATCTTAATACATTTTCATTTCTTAAAAATAAATTGCAAACCCATACCATATGTTATGTCTTCTTTACAAAGTCCGAAATCGGCAATTTTAATGTGCCCGTCCTTGTCGAGAAGCAAGTTTTCCAGTTTGAGATCTCTGTAAATAATTCCCTGTGAGTGGAGATAACCTAGAGCCGAAATGATCTCAGCTCCGTAAAATCTAGCCCGGTCTTCACTGAAAATGCGGGAGCGACTTAAGTGGAAGAAAAGCTCTCCTCCGTTCACATATTCCATCACAAAACACAACCTGTCTGCTGTTTGAAAACTGTATTTCAAGGACTAAAAAATAAATTGAAAAATTTAATTAACAATTCAAAAATTATATTAATTAAATTAATGTGGATTCGTGGAATTGGGAACGGGACTTACAATTAAAAAAGGGTGATTCGTGGTTCTTAAAACTCTATTTTCCGTAAGCGTGTGCGCCACTTCATCCTTTCGAATAATAACTTCTTTTCTAAGAATCTTTATCGCATAGAGGTGCCCCGTCGCCTTTTCTCTGCACAAAATAACCTTTCCAAAAGTACCTTTGCCCAAAACTTTCAAGAATTCAAAATTCTCCAACGTCTGTAAAAATATAGAATTGCAGAATAAATTAATAAAATCTCAACTAATAAAGTAATTACTCTGTCGAAATTTTGAGTATATCGTAAAAAGGAAATTGGAAACTTACAACTTTCTTTTTCCCGGAACTTTTACTATTCGAAGTTCCCTGAACACTAAATTTGGCGGATAATTCATCGATACTTCCACCATTGGAATCTGTTTGAAAAACACCGAGGGATCCGCACGAATTCGATCGGCCACTTCCGCTTTGTTCCATGTCCACGTCTTCCGACGACGACGATTGTTGCATCTGTGATTGTTGTTGTAGCTCCACATTTTCTATTCTTTCGGCAACAAATCTGCAAATTTATATAGTAATTAGTCGAATACAATATGGAAACGTTTTCTTTTAGAATTGCTTCATTTTAATTAAAAATATTAGAAAATGTTCAGGAGCTTACTTAATAGCTTTTACCCAGTCGTCCCGTTCTTGTTCTGTATAAACGTGAAACGTTCTCTCAATAACTGTCGTCCATTGCAAACCTCTGATCACAAACGTAAAAGGCTTAGGTTTATCCATTGGCATTATTTGACAACCACGAACGGTAAAGCTATTTTGGGGCTGAGCTGCAGCTGCCATTTCTTGATCTGGCTTGGACTTAAATCCAACCAAGGTGCCATCGTCCCTTAAGACGAAGTATCTAGGTCTCCAATTCTTGATATGCTCACCTGAAATCGTAAAAATAAGTATAAACAGGTTATTTACAGGTTGCTTATCAAATTACAAATCAATTCTTTCGTAAATTACGATGAAAAAATAAAAATTCCAAACATGACTACAATATTTTAAAAGATTCATTTTATTGTTATGCCAAATCATTTGCGTAAATGCCAATCACAACATTTACCATAGTGGCTCATTTAATATATTCACCTTTATAAATACAAAATAATAAAGTTTAAAGCTTATCGTGCTATTGTTATTGTATTAAAGTATTTAATCTTCTTTAACATAAGAATAGTCTATAAGATAAATTAAATCATTTGCTTGTTAATGAGTGCTTAAAATATAAATGAATAAGAAATATGTAACACGATGGGTGTGCAGATAACTAATATTACAAATCATACTGATCTATTCGATTAGTTGAAAATCAACCTTTGATCCAACAATGAAAAATTGTCTGCTCTTTTTTTCTTAACCGGAAAATAAATTTAAAGAGAAGAAAGAAGCAATAGGTATGATGATTAATAATTCTTTAAAAGGTATCAGGTGACAGTGTCAGACACAACACAATAATACGTTGACTTAATCCTATGAATCTAGAAAAAATACCAGTCTCTTCTTTTTTCTGAATTTAGCCAAAACAGAAAAATTATACATACAAGTATTAAAGTATTCAATACTTAATTATACCGTGAAATACGGAAATCAAAACAAAATCGGTAACGCTAACAAGAAATGATTTTATGTGAACTTTTTTTAAATTCTAGATTTCTAGACATTTTTACGAACGAAATCTCATTACAATTATGAAATGCAAGCCTGAATGAATATAAATAAAAAAATTTCAAGTATTCAAAACTGAACCACAAGTTAAAAGATTAAAAAGTGGAACAATGATAAAATTGGAGCATTTAAAATAAAAACATTTAAAAATGCGTAACTTTTTATTTGGAATATTTAGAAGTGTACAATATCAAATTTAGGGTCCTTGAATATCCTGAAATTAAAAATTTAGGTCTTTTAAAAACTTTGAAATTAAAAATTGAAGCCTTTAAAATGGAGCAATTTAAAATTTCAAACTGTGATCTCTCAGATCCGCCTCGAATAAAAATAATACTATCAATCAACAAAAAAGAATCGCTATTTTTTTGTTTTCTAATTGAAGACCGTAAAGAATGAGCGAATCTAGGTAAACACTGAAAATTTGCATAATAAAGAGTCACTTTCGCAACTCATCGAACCCCCAACCGAGTAAGCTGCAAATTGCAAGCCAAGTCGCAGAAGCTTTCTCATGGGAAAGACGATGGAATGACACTGGATCTCACCGTGAATCTCACGAAATAAGGAACCGGCTCCATAAGCTAAAAAGTTATCGACGCGATTATCAGTAAGTGCGTTCTAAATTAAATGATCCCTGAAGATGAGAATCAAAAGAAAAACACTGACTCAATTACGAAAATCCCCGTTGTTTTTAAACTACTTTCTACAAAACTTAAGTCTGCAGTTAGACTCCAAAAGGAAGGCAAACTATTTTTTTCAAGAAAGGAGAAAAATATAGCAAATAATAATGAATGTTGTCAATATACATACCGCGTTTTTGGACCCATCCTTCTCTGACGATGTGAACACTCTCACTTGGGCTGGACGCTGCGACGCTCATCGTTGCGTCCCCCATCACTGGGCCACCAGATTTTCTTAAGGACACTATAATTTTCACGATTTCAGGTAATTAGTTCATGTAAATCAACAAAAAGACTCAATAAAATGCACTGAAACGCACTAAAATGAGAAGTACACACACAAGCTTGAAAGGTCATTGATTGGATTCGGCATGTCAGGGATTAGACCGGCAAACTCCAAACGAATTTCATCCAAGTGCTTTTTTTCGAGCATATAGATGGCTCTGCTTTGGCGGGCTTGTTTGCTATTTTAAATTTTATAATGAGTGGTCAATAGAAATTTAATCTATTTTAAGAATAATTCAGTGGATTCATATTGTTTTCAAAATAGTATAGATATTTATCATAACAGAATTGGACATATTAAAAATATTTCTTTGCATGTGCTTTTTCCGGTTTGAAGTTAGCGCTACATCGTTTACGCGTCAACGTCAATGGGGTCAACGGTTTGCGGAATGCAGAGTTTTAATGGGTTTAAGGTCGGAAAACTTTCGCTAATTTTGGGGTATTGAAGAAATATTATTTTTGTGATTCCTGAAGTGTATTATGATCGATTTGTACTCAATAATTATCAATGAGTGTATTTAAACAACTTGAATTTGAGAATATCTGATTTGCCTGATTTGAGTTTCGTATCCAAACCTAGCCTATCACGAGTGCCGCCAATCGAGAAACGGCAAAATACTTAAACATCTGCTGTCACCTGTCAATGTTCCTCCGCTATATTCTTCATAAAAGGTAATTAATTATACTTGTGTATGCTTGATATGAAATATTATTCAAAACATGACTTTATTAAACAATTTTGAACTAGCACTCGTTTTCCAAACTTTTTATTTCGACTATCTTTTTATAAAGAAAGCTTGTTTCCCTCTTTAATAGGTTATGTTTTCTGTCAATCTCTACTATTTTCGTTTAGTTTGTGTATCGTATGTCTATTATTCTCTAGTATAAAGTATACAAGTAAAATCAGCAATTACAAATGTACGAACATAAATTGCGTGTCTATAAATTGGTTATAAAAGATTGTTTTCACGTTTTAGTCGTTTCACTATTCAAGAGGTTATTAAGGTTGTGCTGTCCACAAAGTTTTCGGTTTTGTTTTACCGTGATTTAAATGAATAATATAGTTAATAATGTGGTTCGTGGGCCCGACCTACTCTGAAGAAGTCGTATTTAGAACTTGTCAAGCCCCTACGTCTTCTACTTGCCCATGCAACCAAAATGGATTTTCTGTCCCTGATAATTTCCCCGCTGGAAGTAAAAAGATAGAGATCCTATCTTTTTGAGTAATTTTGAATCTTTATTCTAGAAATAGGTAGAGAAAATGCACTCCATTCTATATCTTTTTGAATCTAAATTCACTTATGTCTTTTTCAATACTGTCTTCTCTATAACCTCTTTCTTTTTCTATCTCTTTTTTCTGTCTAAGTTCACATTCATCTTTTTCAATGCCTTCTTGTCTATCTCATGCTATCCTTTTTATCTCTGCCAATCTAAATTTCCGTCTATCTTTTTCTTTCTCTTTGTCGTTCTAAATTTACGTCTATCTTTTTCAATCCTCTCTGCTCTATCCCATCTTATCCTTTATATATTCATGTAAATCTTTTTCTATCTCTGTTAATCTAAATTCTCGTCTAATCTTTTTCAATCTCATCCTATACTACATCTTTCAACGTCTATCCTTTTCTATCTCATCTAGTCTTTCATTTACCCACGTCAACTTGAATGGGTTGCCGCTAGGTGGTAAGATTGAAACAAGTGAAATAAGTTTTCGGACCTATAAGTAGAGGCCCGGCAAACTGTCTTGCCAAGTTCAGCACAGTTGTCGACTAAGGCATTGAAATAAATTTCGAGTGTGTAGGTATATAAGCATGAACGTCACGTTGTCTTTCTGATACATGGTCAACTTTAAATTAATTTTTTTAGTAAGTTCCCCAACATTCGGTGGATTCTCGAATTTCAGGGATATAAAATGATAAGAATACTCAATCGCGGAAGATAGAAAAAGAGATAGACAAAGATTCAAATTTATTTTAAAGCGATACAATTACGTAAAAAAAGATAAGGGCACTTGGTTACGAAAGATAGATGAAAAGATTGAATTTAATAATAGATAGATAGACTAAGACTAAGTGATATAAAAAATATAGGTGCCCTCGGTTACCAAAGGTAACGAGAGATAGAAAATTATTATGATTGGGGATAGGAAAAGATAGCGTTTTAGGGATACAAAGTGACCCATTGAGAGAGAAAGAATAGTTCTATCTTTCCCTATCCCAAAATTTGTATCATTTTCAATCTTTCTATTTCCAGCAGGGTTAAGGTAAATGTCCCAGTAATCGTGATGGTCTCACGAATCGTGAAACTTTGTTATAATTTCAATATATTGTTTATAAATATGTTAAAAGTAACATTTAATGATAAAATCCATTTATGTTTAGCATTTTATAGTAGCAAATAGAATTTACATTCATTTAAATTAAATAAGAAGTAAGAAAATTGGCATCACGATTACTGGGACATCTACCTTATTTATAGAAAAAACGAGAAACCTTCATCTTTTACGAAAATCCATTTTAGTTATTAGTTTTTGAATATTTAATTCGATTGAAATCGATTGAAAGCAATTGCGAAATGCAATCTTCAGTCGATAATTCTGACGAAACGCAATTCAGTTAAAACCTGGTGAATTGTATTCAATGTCCAACTGCTAAATTGCAATTATAAAATTTTTCCGTATTTTATTCTGCTTAGAAATAACAAAATTGTAGTGATTTTTTCATATTTCTTCGGCATGTAATTTTTCTTTTCAATTTTAATGATAATATAGAGAAATTGTTCTTAAAAATTGATTGGTATAATTAATTTAGTTTTGACATCTTTAATCTTTTGAACATTCTAAGTGAAACTTTTTCGTAAATCTCAAAACTTCTCGAACTTCTCGAAGAAATAAAAAGCCAATGTTCCAGGTTTTTGATACCGACAAAGTGATTGTCTTGAAGTTGCATGAAGATTTTTTTTTTACTATTTGAGGTTAGAACTTGCATTATAACCATTAATGACTTCGCGTGAAATGTTCTCTGTATTCTTGCCTTAAAATTCGAAGAAATTTGACCTTAGTTAGTTAGAATTGTCCTAATAGGTCATTTCCTATATTATCTCTTACATTAGAATCACCTAAACTGCTCCTATTATTTTGAGAAAAACCTTATATCTCCCAGTTATTTGTCTACTAGAGATTATTAATAAAAAATGCCCTAAATATCGTGTCATTCCTTGAGTTTTGCGTTTGGTTGTGCAGATGGGTAATGACGAACATTTTCTCAAAAATCGTGAGACCAGTTATAGTAACTCCACTTATGAACGCTGAGTTTTTATGCTTCCTATATGAAAAATAATGATCAAATATTTAAAAAGAAAAACCATTAAATAGTAACTGCATATAAATAAATTTTTAAGCTCTGGATAGAATAAGATCCTAAAAGAAGGATTGTATAAAATATACAAATACATGAGCATGAAATTTCTTTGTTATATTAATTTTGATGTTAAGGTTGTTGACCAGTGAAATACTAATTTATATGATGTTAATGTTTTTTGTCTTACTTGGTCTAAAATCAATATTATTTGAATATTGATAATTGACTTTTTGAGTTTTTGAAAAAGATCTTTCTAGCTCCGGTGGGATTCGAACACCAGATCTTTCAGAAATGTGAAAGATCTGATGTTCGAATCCCAGCGGAGCTAGAGAGATTTTGTTCAAAAAATGAATGATCAATATTCAAATAATATTGATTTTAGACCAAGTAAGACAAAAAACATTAACATCATATCAATTTCTTTGTTATAATTCTAAATATTTCCAAATTGTTCTAGGAGGGTGAATAAAGCATTTACTAAATCATCTAGAAGAGACAATGGAAGCTAGTGACATTTATTACAATAGGACTGAGTACGTCGAGACGGCCTCTGGGAACAAAGTCAGTAGACAGACTGTTCTTTGTGGCTCACAAAATATAGTCTTGCATGGAAAAGTAATTGTACAATCCGATGCAATTATTAGAGGAGACTTATCCAATGTAAGAACAGGAAGATACTGCATCATCAGTAAAAACGTCGTGATTCGCCCTCCCTTCAAAAAATTCAGCAAAGGAGTCGCCTTTTTTCCTCTGCAAATGGGCGATCACGTTTTTGTTGGAGAACGAGCAGTTGTCAATGCTGCAATCGTCGGATCTTATGTCTACATAGGAAAAAATGCGGTTTTAGGAAGACGATGCATTTTGAAAGACTGCTGCTACATTGAAGATGGAGCAGTAATTCCACCCGAGACCATTGTACCTTCCTTTACTCGGTTCGCCGGAAATCCAGCGACTTGTGTTGCAGATTTACCAGAGTGTACCTTGGACCTTATGTTAGATTTTACGAAAAACTATTACCAGCACTTTTTACCTGCAGCGGTTTAAGTTTGCAATATTTTCCAGGTGCTGAGATTAATATGCGTTTTATGTATAGTTATTATAAAAGATTTTGTACGTTTAGAAAAGTTGAGGAAAGAAAATGCAAATCTGCCAACTAGTCAATTTTTTCCACGTTTGGTAACTTAGCAGAAAATTAGTTTTTATCTCTCTTTCCAGATTAAATCTCTTTTTCCATATTTTCGAAAATATTTCAGTTATATTTCAGACTTAAGTTTCCCCTTGAGTAAGTGGATTTATTTAATAATATTGAAAATTAAAAGTGAAGATCGGGAATTAGAAACAGTTTGGATAATTAGTTTAAGGGCGAGGTTTTCTATATCACTTCTAGAAGTATTATTTACTAGGAAAATATTTCTAAAGCTCTGATTATATCTAAGTAATGACTTATGTATGTATCACTTCTGTAGTGTTAGGGCACTACTGAAGCTTTATTAAAGTTGTTCAAAGGAGCAATAAATATCGTTGATTGTCTAAAGAAAGCGATGTTTTGTTTCCTTCTTTTTAATTACACGGTTTCATGAAATTACTTTTTGAGACTTAAATTTGACTTTATAATCATCAATTTTCATGTTATCGATTACACTCCAAGTCCTATAGAAGCCGGTCCGGTTTTGTAAGTCCTAGAACCGCTGGAACACGCAATTTTTCAGTCGGCAGGTCGAGATACGGTTGCGACGGTCGCTTCGGAAGGGCCGCAGTTCGCGAGTACTTAGTCGTGTATATTGCGCAATATTATGAATATCAATTGGGAATAGTGCAGACGGCCCTGCCTGATTACGTTTCGAGGGTACCGATTTAGTAACAAGGCCAGTGTGAGGCAACCCCCGAAACTGTTATAATATGTAACCTGGAGTATATAAACAGGGTTGGTACAGGTCAGGGAACGTCATGGAAAAGCTGAGAGAGTCTAGTCAGGGACTTTCGATATTCGGTATTACTGTTGTCACGAAGAGTGTTCAAAATAAATTTAGAAAAAATCTTTTTTTTGTCTTATTACTATTATTTTTATCGTACGGCTAAGTTTTTTTTTATACCTGAAACAAAAATTTATAATAAGGGACAGGGAAAATAAGAAATTCGTTACGTAAAGTTAAAGTAATTTCGAAATTGGGATTTTGTGGCAATCCTGATGAAATAATATTGAGTTCGTTTAGGTATTTTTACAAAAAAGATGTTGAAACGAAAATTTAGATCTTTCCTGTAGATAAGTTTTGATTCATTTGCTATATTCTTTTATTTTGTATACATTTTAAACCGAATTATTCTTTATCGAATTATATCTTTCCCAGAAGAATAAAATATTTTCATTAATTTTTTTAATTTAAGAATATAATAATGAACTGTTGATAAAGAAGCTAGTTTGTACAAATAATAGAAAATTCTACTATTAGAATATCATTCATTGAAATTTCTTTAAAATTTGGTAGATTTCATTACTGCATAAAAAGATAGATGAAAATTTTTTATGATTTATAATCAAAGTTTTTGTTTAAAAAAATCCGTCGATGTAAACAGTGCAGGAATGCTTGTAAACTTTAAAGATCTCGTCTTCGATGAAAAGTATCGAGACATGCAAACATAAATAATTTTAGTATATTATTAATTCAAAAATTAAAATTTAAAAATTGTAAACGCTTAAAGTTTTAAGAATATAAAATATTACAATTTTTCTAACAATTGATTCTTTTAAGGCTCATGCACCATTTTTGCGAAAATGAGAATATTAGCTCACATAATCTAAAATACCTAAATTCAAAAACAATTGGCAATTTTTTTTAATTTGTTGTGTTTATTTTTCTCAATTTAAAATTGGATTTTAAAGCACCGACCAAAGTTGTGAGAACTTCAATTCAAGCAAAAAAAACCTCCCTGAATTTTGTCGGAACCTAATCATATTTTTTAGTCAGAATTTTCACTCTTCAATTCAGCACTCGCGTTTATCCTGTGAGCAGATTTTGTATTTTGTATCTAAATTGAAAATCGATTTTTCGGATTTTTTTTCTCCTGGAAAAAGGTTAAAATGGTTAAAATGGCGTTTGTGGCCATTTGGAACGACAACCCACAATTAAGAAGACTTTTAAAAGTCTTAATAATTCTTAAATAATTCCAAACAGATTTATTTGGAATGTGATCATCACACTGTGTAAGAATTTTATTTTAATGGTTTATTAATTTTGTTATTATTAATTGTAAGCATATTTCACTGGTTGTACACTGATTTGGAATTTGTTTTCTTTTTTGTATTAAAAAAACATACAAACAAAGAATCAAAAAAGTCAGATCTGGTGCAAAGATATTCGGATGCGGATAAAACTGAAAAATGCAAGGATGTTAAAGAAAAAAATTATAGCTGAAAAACTAAAAACTTTTATTATAACGCCTTTGCACTTTTCCAGTTTTTTCCAATCGTCTCTGGTCAAAAAACGATTGCACTGTGTAAAGAACTCGCACTAAAAAAATGAATGTGTTAATGTAAAACTAATAATATGAAAATAACAAATAATTCCGTACCAGTAGACCGGCGTTTCTCGACCCTAACGAATATTTACTTTTATGTCTGTTTATTTGGTGAAAAAATAAATGAATATTTTTTTTCTTTTAAAAATAATTTTGAAACGGTCCCAGAATGATTAAAATGATTAATTAATGTTAATTTTTGTAAATATAATAAATATTTGCCAGGGAATTCAAATTATGGTACCATAACGTAAAAAAATTGACCCAATCAGACCAAAAATATTACCCCTAAGCGTAAAAAAACTACCCTATATAGAGGTTAAAATATTATATTTTGAATTTTGAAGATTTTATACGCCATTTTTCGGATTTGCTGGTACTTAAATGAATAAAAAGATAAATAAATATAATATTTTGGCCTGGGGTTGATCTCGAAACAGCTTTTCTCCAGGAGGACCATTGCTCAGTTGCTCAGGTCGGCGGCAATCTGAGATTTAAATCTACTTCTATTTCCTGCTTTGTGGAGTTTTCTACCTTTCCTGACGAGCGCAGTATGCTGAAAAGTTACAACAGTTTCATTTCTAAGTACTTTTATGTAAGCCACGTCGGCGCCATTGGGAGTTCGCGACAAACTTCACATTGTTGTCAATTAGCTATTAGCGCCGAAAAACACGAAAAAACGTGTTTTGTTTTTCTTGTGTAGCGAAGAAAAACTATGGAAAACTAAGTTTGATGGTATTTTTGCTGATTCTTAATTATGGTAAACTTAGTATCTGAATATTGTAAAGTTTATGCCTAAAGCATAAAGCCAGTGTCAGTGCAATGAATCAACCCTGTTCACCCGGGATCCCCGGGATTCCAAAGGAGTTGGATATACTCCAAATGGCCCTGGAAGACGTTGATGTCATGAATCACGATGATCGGGTCGATGCCATCAACCACGAAAATCAGGTGGATTATGAAAATAGTTTTCTGTCTGACCAGGAAGTCCCACTACAGCAGCGTGCCATCGGGGACCTTTCCCAACAAACGTGCACATTCACCCTTTTGGTGAACGGACAACCGACATCTTTTTGGCCACAATCCCAAAACGCCGTGTCCGAAGCCCATACAGTATCGTAAGTAGATTTTTAATCTAATTTTGGTTGTATTTTCCTCAAATTTATCGTTTCTCCTGCTCTCAGCCAACAGTAAGCTTTCGGAAGACATCCACCATTTCACGAATTTGCATTATTAATTAAAAGTTTGAAAGATAATTAAAGTTGCAATAAAACATATAATGATATCAATTCTAGTTTGGTTGTAAATTATTTGTTAAAAATCATTCTATAAATCATGGATGGATTGTTTTGCCGCTCCAATGTCAGATGAGGCACTGATTGGTTCTCGAGATGCCGCCCTGTTTCAAATCAAACAATTGTATCCAGTATTTAATTAAAATCTAATCTCATTTTTCAGTTTTAGTAAACTGAGTGTCTCGTCGTCCCGAAATTCGGGACGAGTAGTCCAATATCTTTCATAAGATTGCCTTTTCGGAACTAGTCTGTCCCCTTTTCCAGCTTCCCCAAATTTTTCAGGACAACTAGATACATCCTTAAATAAATGAGATTAAACGCTTTTTCTATTACTTATACTTTTATACAATTTTTTGTATAATGGATTGAATATTTGATATAATTGCTTCATTTTAAATGCATTAAAGGTGAAGAAGTTTCAGATCTTTAGAAAATCGAAACCTTTGTTCGTTGAAAAAAAAACTCAGAGCGAGAGAAAGTGCAAGTAACGGAATTCGCTATAATAAAAGAACCTCTCAGATTTTTTAGTTTGTCCCTCGTTTTAGTGTACGCATACCAACGCGGCAAACAGCAGACAGGTTTTGTCATTATTACTCCTTGGTTTTATATATTATTTTGAATTTAATTGAATACCGTTTAATTGTTTCGACTTCTTATAGATTTCTATCTAAGATCTATCGGAATTTCTTTATTTTTTCTAAATTCATTGAATACGTCTAAACCTGAATTCATGGAATTATTTGAACTCGTGCAATTCTCTCAATTCTTGGAATTTCCTAATTCCAAGGACTTAAAAATAATTCAATGAATTTAGGTAGTTCCGAAAAATTCAGAAGATTTCAAGAAAGTTAAATTAAACTGAAAGAGTTTAAAAGTATTCCAATCAATTCAAAAGAATACAAAGAATTCAAAAGACTAGACTGGGGACCAACAAAAAAAGCAAAGTGGTTCTTCTAGATTTATAATCTAGATAACCAATTTCAGAGTGGACCTTTTAGTCGCACACTCCGAGAGAGGTTCTTAACATAAATGTATGGAAATAACCTTTACTTTTCTTTTAAATTTTTCTAATACTTATGAAGCTGCAACATTTTTTCCCTGCCGAAACTTAAAAATTTTTAATTGTATAATTTTGAACACTTTAAAAATATTTTTCAATCGTTTTTAATTACGTTACGTATACGTTACCATTAATTTCCGACATCATCGAACCTTAAGTAATTTTATTTGTGATTATTTTTATTTTCTCTAATCTCCATTTGACCGAATTTATATTTTTTTCGAATTATCATTGGCCGTAATATTCCAATTTTTCATTTCACCTCATTTCCATTTGTCCGAATTGAAACTTGTCATAATTTTCATTTTTCCGAATTGGGAACATTGGGTCGAGTAGAATTCGAAGGACTGAAAGTTCCGTCAAATGATGATTCGAACAAACATATCTACTGTAAATACGGAATTAGCACGTGTCATGAATACGAAAAATAATTATTGCATCTTGTTTATTTTTACAAGAAATAAATTAGTGTTATGTTTAAATATTTTTTACGGCGGTAGCTGCGTTTACCGAAATTTCGATACAAAACGGTCAGTTTTAATTAAATTTTCAAAAGACGATGATGCACGATTATTCCTAAGCGGATTCGCAAAATCTTCAATCGCTTGAAATCCTAAATAATTGTCCATGTTTTTCGGAAGCTTCAGTTGAACCTTTTATTCATAACATTAGAAAATAAAAACTTAGATCCATATTAACATGAAATATTACGGTTAACAGTCGCCAAATTTAAAAATATAATAAAAAGTCTGTGCACTGATTCAACTGTAATATTCTGAATTGGCATTTTCAACCAATTTTAAATAAGCTAGAAGTAATTACAATTTAAAAAAAGCCGCTTCTATTAACGTTTTAGATCATAAAATTTTAAATAAATCAATAAGAAAATACATGCAAATTCTAAATTATGAAAAATATCAGTAAAAACATGTGAAGAAGTGACAATTAATGTACTTCGTAAATGAACTTATAAAAATATAGAAATATTGCGATCAAATGAATTTTGAGGGAAATTTATGCGACTCCACTTTTGGTCTTTTTTTTAAGGCAGTTCTTTCATTTTTTAAATAGTTTTATTCCTTTCCCTGTGACGCATGAATATTTGTTAAAATGCACTTGCTGTAATTTTCATTTACACAAAATTGATATTATTTGCGTACAGCCACTTGATGTGTAATGTTCTGCGAATATTCATTTACGAATTGACATTTAGGAATTGACATTTACGATAAACCCAACTTTACGTAAAGGGAGTGTGTCTATACGTACCGTAAAAGTGCTCCTATTTGTACCAAAATTTTGGTACAAATAGTCCCTTTTCCAGGTCCGACTATTCGTACCGAAGAAGTCGGGCTATTCATACCAAAGTTTCGATGCACGTAACCATGGCCTTACTTAATCATCATTCAACCTGAATTTAAAATCTGTTGAATAAAAAAAAAAGATATTTTTAAATTAAACTATTAGAAACTAAACTATTTCAGATTGAAAAGCTCAGGCCTGTACAATTTTCATATTATATTAATTGTTGAATATCTTCAGGTTGAATCACTCAATGTTGATGAATTTCAAGTTTGAACGTTTTAACATTTAAACGATCATAAAAGTAACAATTTTAAATCAGAATTATTGACAGTGTTCATTAGGGTGGCCCTCAATTTTCACTTTCGAATTTATGTGACCTCACCCCCCAGATTTGTTCGAATGCCCCCAAAAAAATCTCAAAATCTGAGCAAAATCGGTTAATAATTAGGGGTGGCGCAAAGACCATGCAGTTTCCCATTGATTTAACATGGGAAAAAGTCAGCTTTTTGTAAATCTAATATTTAAACACAATAATATGTTACAAATGATTCCGTGTTTCAGTATATTGTTCAGAATTCGTCAGAGAAAAAGAATCAATCATAAATTTCGAGGTTAAATAATTTTAAACCACTCTTATGTGTCCCCAAAGAAAACCTCATAAGTGACAAATTAGAATTTTACATAATACTAGCGGACCCAACAGACGTTGTACACACGTCTTAAATTTGAAAATTTTAAACTTTTTACATTTTTCAGTAGACTGAATTGTGAATCTAAACCATTCTCGAATCCACTGGAACACACACAAAAAATGTCATCAAAATCGGTCCAGTCGTTTAGAAGGATTTCAGTCACATACACACGGACAGAAGAATTATTATGTATAAAGATTGCGGTTTATTGACGGGTTTTAAAAGTTAAAAAAAATCAGTCATTTAAGAATACCCAGTCATTTGTTAACTAATATTCAATTGTTTAAACAATTTTAATTCGTTTAAATATTGTTTTTTTTCGCTAACTCGCGAAATGAACGTAATTTCTAGAATATATGAGTTATTTAATCAATGATAACAATCAAATAATTTTACGATTATTTAAATAATACGTTTTTGTTCAAGTATATATTTTACCTAAAAAAAAAAGCAGGAGAAACATTTTATCTCACTAAATTTTCGACAAATGTTCATATTTTTAAGTAATAATTTGTTTATTATGAATAATCGTACATCTTTAAACAAATTTTAATTGTTCAAACCATTTTTTTTGTTTACATATTTAATTTTTGCCATTTTTTGAAAGGTCGAAATATCTTTGTTCTACTTTGCTTTTTAAGAATACACTTAAGTGTTTAAACAAATTAAAATTGTGTTAACAATTGAATATTATCTAAAAAATTACCATAAGAATGGCTTAAAATTATTCAACCTCAAAATTTATGATTGATTCTTATTCACAGACGAATTGTGAACAATATACTGAAACACGGAATTATTTGTAACATATTGTAGCCTTTGAATATTAGATTTACAAAAAGCTGACTTTTTTCCATGTGAAATCAATGGGAAACTTCATGGTATTTGCGCCACTCCTAAATATTAACCGATTTTGCTCAAATTTTGAGATTTCGTTGGGGTCATTCGAACAAAATAAGAAAGTCTAAATAAGTATAAATCAGAACCACCCTAGTGTTCATGATTGGATATTTTTAAGCTGAATTATTTACAATTTCAAGAAATAAGAAGCATTATAAATTGTACAGTTTCGAGTAAATTTTCTAAATTGAAGATCTTAAAAATGTCATTTTTTTCTGATTTTTCTCGACCTCCCTTAGACATTTGTTTGAAATGCAAATATTTTCATATTTTCAAGTTGAAACGTTAAAAATTGTGCAATTTGATATTGAAAATGGTCATCAACTGAACAATAATTTCAGATTGAAGTTGAAAATGATTGATTTTAAATTAAAGGCCCTTTATGTAGATTCAGCTATCATAACATTTCACTTCAATCCTTTAAAAAATGGTTTGATTGAAGGTAACCATTTTTTTTGCAGGCACAATGAATCTTCAGCGGCGGCCATGCATCAGTGGCATCAGTCCGAGGCCTTCTCCCAAAACACCACGGCTACAAGTCTCTCAACGGAAACCATTGACATGCCCAGCAACGAAAGCTGCAACCAGGATTTCTCGACATTTCAAGGTTTGGAGAAATCAAAACACATTCTGCAGCAACACTTCGACAGTTCTCAAGTCACTACTCCAGAGACCTGCGAACAATTCGTTACCAACGCAGCAAGTCCACGTTTAGTATACTATATCCCTAACAATACCAAGCAAGTTGTTAAATCTTCGACTAAGGTTCCGCACATTATCAAATCCACTCTCACCAATGCTAAGAAACTGCTTCAGCCACGCAAAATTACCACCTCCAATAACATCACTCGAACCATAACGAGTGGTGTGACTTCGAACGCTTTTGTGTTACCAAAAACACAAATTTCCAACATAAACTCACCGATTTCTAACACCATCTTAAGCTCCGCCTCAACGCAAAAAACCACTCCGGTATTTACGACTTCTAAAATCAATTCAGGAGCGACTACTGATCTCTTCTCTAATCAGATTCCCATCACTAGCCGCAGAAAGAGTCCTAGCCCAACGGTTCTTAGTAATCTAAAGTGTATGGTACCGACCTCAATAATCCAAACAATGAAGAACGTTAACCCCCACGTGATCCGGAAAACCTCTTCGCAACATTCTCTTTTGAAACCTCAGCCAGTAAAGACTGTCGCGAATTCCCAATTTCTTCACAATTTACAATGTGCAAACAAAATGAGGCTTCTTCCTAACAACCAGCTAGGAAGGCCATCTCCAGGAACATTGAATGGCACGAAGCTCAGTGTGATAAAACCTGCCCCGCAGCCTGTTATTTCGAAATCGTATTCTCCAACCAATTTTGTTATCATGCCACCCAACTCTCCAAAGCCTGCAAGACAAAATTCCCCGAACGTAAAAGTCATACTTTTACAACCGTCTGGGCAGTCTCGTAAAGTCGCTTGCAACCAGGCCCCAATTAACGACTGGACAAATGAAGACTTGACTAAAATGCGTAACTTGAGTTTTGAAACTTCTAACGACGCAAAACTTATGAGTAGGAAACCACTGGCTCAACGTCCGAAACTAGCGGCGAAAAGGGGAAGACCCAAGAAGGATAGCAACAGGCCCCAGGTGGCTGAATACAAGCAACCAGTTTCTGAAGAAGACCAGGATGATTTTAAAGAAACGAAAACTCGATGTGGAAGACTCTCGCGTCCTCCAGCCCATATAATTAATAATTATAAACACATTCACCCTGCGAATTTAACTCAACATGACGTAGATGATACTAATGGAGATGCCCAAGCAGACGCGGAATCGGCGAAAGAATTGTTACCTGGACTGGAAGGTCCGAAACGAAACATCTCTGATCATTTCAAATGTCCCACTTGTAAAAAAGTCTACTTAGGAAGGGGCAAGATGGCCATACACTTTGAAAAGAATCCAACTCATGGAAGTGTTGACCAGCTTCCACCTCCCAAACCCATTCCATTGGAATGTAAAAAGAATAATCTGAAACCTAAGGGGAAAAAACGAGGACCTTGGGTAACTCCTGAAGAAAAATCAGCGCGTCGGCAAGCGAATTTGCAGAAAGTAATTTCTGATTGTACTGAAGCTGAAATTTCGAAGATTGCAACCATACCTGTTTTAGAATCCCAGTCTCTTTTCGATTTAATGTTCATAAAATCGAAAAACAGTGCACAGAATTTCTTAGATGAGCTTAATAACTTAATAAAGGACGCAAGGGAGAAAATAATCCCGGGGATGAGAAAGACGAGAGACGAGGATCGAGGTAGTGAGGGCACTGTTGATCTGACTCAGAATTTTGTTTGTGATGCTTTGGGTTTGAGCCCTGGAGTCTACAGAATCAGCAAAAATTTCCTAGGAGGAGAAGAACTTTCTGAGGACGAGGAACCAGCGATAAAGAAGCAAAAGGCTGATTCGGAAGAGGAAGAACAGCCTCTTTTGGAACACAGAACCTCAAGTGGATTTTCCGAGGGTTCGGATAACAGTTCGAATTGTGTAGATTATCAGACAGCCTTACCCCTGCTGACGGGGAATCCAAGCCCGAGCAACGAAATCCATAAACCGATAGTGATTTCCAATCCCCAGATTCAAAATGAGTTGAATGAGAATAGTGGATTTAGAAAGATAGATATTAATGCGAGCTTTAACAATTCTTTCGAGAAGATGTCCGAGTCAAGCCAATCTTTTTCTCTCTTTTCTAATTTAAGTAGCAGGTTTGAAAATACGAGTGGGATTAACACGACCCAACTCGAGTCTGAAAATGATTTAGGTAATGAGGCGTATCAGTATGAGAGAGTAAAGACAGCTGAGGATGTTGTCGATATTTTCTCTAACATGTCGAATTCGGCGGAGAATATGTCCAATGTGGATCTCTTCGAAAATGAGTACAAGAGGTCGTTTAATGTGCAGAGTGGCGCATACAACAATATGGACGATTTAAGCAAACTTTTATCAGTTTAGTTACATATATTTTATGTAGTTCACAAGTCAAACTTGTTCGACGGTCGATTTCTTAGTCCTGTCATCGTTTTAAAAATTAAAAATGTTTTTTTGTTCATTTTAAAGCTGAAGATTGAAATAACTTCAGGAAGGGCTCATTCTATGAGAAAATATATCATAAGCTTTCCAACAGCTTTTTAAAATTATGTTTATGTTTAGATTTAGAGGAGATATCCACAAATAAAGACTGAGCAGTTCCGACCCTTGTATTCAGAATATTGACGATCTCGATTAATTAATAACGGGTGGATTATTTATCTTAAAAAAGAGGAAGGTATAATTTTATCGTGTGCTTAAAAAATCTTGTAGATAAATTTATATCAATTTTCTAGAAATATATATGTGTACAGAGTAGTTTCGAGGAGATCTACATTTAGAATAAAAACTTTTAGTTTCCAATGGAATGTACAGTTAGAATTGCAATGTTTGTAAGTTTTTGAGTAAGGTAATTTTTGAGGGATGTATCTTTGTTCATTTATACAATTTATTATTTAATGTTGTTGGAAATAGCCGATGTATACATTCCGAGCTCTGTGCTCAGAATTGACGAATTTGATTAATAACGGGGGAATTATTTATCGCGCAAAAATTAACTAACAAAGAAATAATTGTAGCTTGTGCTTAAAAATTTGCGCAGAAAAATTTATATAAATATATATATTTTTTCTAGACAAATCTATGCACAGAACTTTCGTGCAGAATCTTTTCGAGTGATGTATTTCCGTTCTTTTTATATAATTATTTTCTGTATACCCGCAGTGTAAATATTACAATAAAAGCATTTTGCTTGAAAATAAAAAGGAAGCTCATAGTTTTTAATAAACCTTTAGAGATAAGATTTAGAAGTAAGGGAGTTTTCGAACAGGTAATAGATGTTTAGAATTTTTTTCTATTGATGACTTTTTTTTAATTTGTGAAAACGATTTTCCCTTTGATAATATATTTACAAAAAAATTCGTTTGTTAGAAACAAATTAAGTTTATATACATATACACGCATTACTACCTTTATCAGTACAAGTATTTCTCTTCTGCGTTATCGTGAGAGGAATAATTTCTTAATATGATAAGGCCTTAAGAAACAACAAGCTCAGCATTCTTCTTAACGAGTAATGCTCTTAACTCGCTCAATTTGTAAAACTGGGCGACTGCGTAATTCGTACTTTGCTCTTTGTGCCAAATAGGTCGCTTCACTCAGAAACTAAGTCTATTTTATGAAATAACTATAGAACCATTAATTGCCCCTTCGCTTAAAAAATTTGCTTATTAGTCTTCTCAAGAATTGAGCTTATATGCCACTTTGCCCAGAACGTGTACCACTTTGCCACAACTTTATAAGTTTATACTACTAATCCCCAAACATATCCAACTTTAACCAACCTTATACCAATTTGCCCCAGACGTATACCACTATGCCCCAAATGTATACGAGTTGGCACCAACATTATCCCAATTTGCCCCAGCCGTATACCACTTTGCTCCAACTGCATAACAATTTGTCCCTGCCACTTTACCCCAAGCTTATACCACTTTAACCCCAAATTATACCATTATGTCCAAAACATACACCACTTTTCCCCAACCTTTGCCAAGTTGCCCCAGTTGTGTGCCACTTTGCCCCAACTTTATATCAATTTGCCCAAAACGTATAACACTTTATCCCAACCCACAGTGGGCCAGCAGTTGACGAATAGTCGAGTTTCCGAACTATGTTCCCAAATTAAAGTTTTATTTAATATAGGGGATCCCACCCTACAGTATATAATCATTAAATATAAGCACAAATATGATACATGCATATTAGTATTTTAAATTAATGACTATTTACTGTATGATCATTATCTACTGTTGGGTGGTCTCCCCTACGTCTTACTGTATATTTAAATTATATTTTCTTAAATTATTGCCTCTGTAATATGTGTATTGCCATATTTAGGGCATAAAAGGCGCAGATTGAAATTTAACATTTTGCGACGTGTATGTAAGATGAACATGATATGTGCATCTGAAAATAATTATGAGGCTTTGGTCTTGTATAAAACAATTTCAGGGTGCACAGTCTTCCCCTTTTTTTCTTAGTTTCCCCTTTTTCCCCCATTCTCAAAAAAACTTCTCCTTTTTCCCCTTTTCTCGAAAAATTCTCTGAAATTAGTAAGTGTACCTATTATTGAATAATAATTAAAGCAAGTATAGCACTTGAATAAATTATTCATGACTAAGTAAGGTACCAATAACAATACAAAACATACAATACTTTTTGAATAAGTATTGGAAGGTTGACACTTTATATACCTACCTAATGAAAAAATGGAATATTTTAAATTCATCAACTGCAATGTTAAATGTTCTAACTTCAGCCAGTTTTAATTTGAGTTTAAGATCACTAAAGAGTAGGGCGGAGTTAAATTCGAAAACAAATCAAATCGTTGAATCTGAGGGGGAAAAAACTTGTGGGTTGGCATTCGACAAAAATGAAAAAACAAATTTTAATCAGTAAAATTTAACGATTTCAAATTCAGAATATTTCCTATTGATTCAAAAATTATGATGAATTTGTTATATTTATTGCTTTTAATAGTGAACAATAATACAAAATTACGAAAAAATGAATTTTTTGCGCAGTGACAATTTTTTTGAAAATGTGGAGAAAACATTTTTTTTTTGATTGAGTCATATGCACACATTGAAAAAATAGTTAAATATATCAAACCTTCAATTTATTCAGCTTGAACCAAAGAAACATTTCACCACTTTGCTCTCTCTTAATTTCAGGTTTGAATCAATCCAAAAAAACATGTTTTTGTACATTTTCAAAAAATTGTAAAGTAGGCAAATTTGTTTTAATTCTTAAAATGTTTAATTGTAAATTGAAAAAAAAAACAGAACAGAAGATATTAACCGATTTCGAAAATTTTTTTTATACTTGTTTTGGATGTCGGCCCACAAATTGTTAACCCTCAGCTCAAACGATTCGATTAATTTTTTACATTTTTACTTCGCTCTACTGAAGAGTTTAGTATTAAATTTACATTGAAAGTATTAATTAGAGTAAGAAAGAAATGACAAATCCTGGAAATAAATATTTATGAGAACGATGTTAAACATATCAAAATCGTGTATTTAACTAATTTTATTTTATTTTTGGACTTTTTTATATCACTGTGAATGGATTACCAACGACCTGAGTATATCAAATTTTCAAAAATAAATTCTTTAATGGCAGAAATCATTGAAAAATCATTGAAAATTATTAAAAAATATAACATTGCTTATAAAAAGATTGTTCTTTTCGACATATAAAAATAAATGTTTAATTTTTCCCTTATTTTCCCCTTTTTCGTGAGAAAATCACCCTATTTCCCCTTTTTTAAGCTTCATTTACGCTGTGCACCCTGCATTTTTTTTTCGTTGTGGCTTATAAGAACTGAGAAAAATAGTCTCTAAGTTGTTGTTCTTGGTGGTTTAGAGCCTATATCTTAATGTAGCCCCCCCCCCCCTCCAAGTATGTGTAAAAGGAATAGGGGAGAGGTAAAAGGAAAATGTAAACCCTCAGGGGACACATTAGAACTTTCCACTAATAAAAAATGTAAAATCGTTTATTTTAATATCCTCACAAAAGTATTTCAAATGAAGCCAAGGTCGCTTTCACACCTCTACTTGCCGACATGCCAAAATCAGTCCCTCGCAGCAACAGGATATATACCGGGATATCCCATTCGATACCATTTATCTCCCAGGTTGTCACAGGGATAACCCGTCGGATATCTGTGATGTCTATGGGACGTTTCCGGGATATTCAAATATCCCAAGTAGGATATATAAAAATTTTAATATCCTACTTGGGACATTTGAATATCCTAGAAACGTCCCATAGATATTCTGGGGATATCCCAATTTCCGCCTTCGTGAAAATGCGACGATGGTTGTCCCTGGGAGATAAATCATGTGATAGAATAGGATATTCATTATTCAGTTTTTTATCTTTTCAGAAGTTACATTTTTTATATCTTTAGATTTATCATCAAAGTTCATATATATATTTGTGCTGAAACTATATGATATCTTGAAATTATTTCCACTCGGTGAGAATATTTTAAGAAAATGTATATTACACTATAAAGAAATTATTGAACAAGAGTTATTTTTTGGGATTGGCAATGTTTATAGCTCATAGTAATCCAACGTTTTGTTATAAAATATGAGAGAAAGTAATATTTAATTACTATTGATTGAAAATGGATGCTATTTGGCAATTTTTATAAACTAATTCACAGTTTAGATATCTTTGAACGAACAGGCTCAATTTTTTATGGAATCAGCTAAGAATGTTTTTCCGATGACTTTTTGTTATGATACTTTGAAAATTTACAAGAACTATTATTTATTCAAACTATTTTCATAAATAAATTCAGAGTTTTACTATTTATAAACAAACACGCTCATTAGGGTGAATCGAAAATAAATACTTTCGGAATTCGAAATCGCTACAATGCGGAAAAGTAGCGTATTGGGTACCTAAAAAAGTATAATTAATTTGGAATCGATCGACATGCGTTACCCGCGCTCGCAAAAAAGGTTTCAAAAATTTCTTGTTTGCAGAGTTTTTAAATTTTATTGAGTTTCAATTTTTTTTACATACCTGGAGGTCAAAAAAGTCTCCCTAATTTTTTTCGGATTTTAATCTATCATTTTCTGGGAGATAATTCATATTTAATTTACCATTATTTTCGGATATTTTTTTAACACGTTTGCAAATAGGAGGAAAATTATTTGAGGTACATGAAAACTGTTCAGTGAAAAAAATTCATTAGAAAAAAATCCCCGAATGCTAGGAGTCAAAATTGGCAGTACAGCGAATTTAAAAAAATTGTATTTTGGTATTTATTGAACTTATCTTCATAACTCGTAGTTTAAACATTTTTGTGAGCATGTGTGGGTTTTTTAAAACATAGCAATACACTAGGAGAAAAATCCACAAGACCCAGGAGTCAAAATTGGCAATACAGCGAATTTTGAAAACATTTTTAATGTTTTTTTTTATTTTTTAATTTTAAATTAATTATTATATTATATTATTAATTACAATTTTATTTTTTAATTTTTAACATTTTTAATGTTTAATTTTTAATTTTAGTTTAAACATTTTTGTGAGAATGTGTGGGTTTCTTAAACATAGAAATAAACTAGGAAAAAAATCCACAAGACCCAGGAATCGAAATTGACAATGCAACGAATTTTTAAAATTTTGATTGTGGTATTTTGTGAGTTTATTTTCATAACTTGCAGTTTCAACATTTTTGTGAGCATGTGTGGGTTTTTCAAACATAGATATATACTCGGAAAAAAATCCACAAGAGCCAGGAATCAAAATTAGCAATACAGCGAATTTCAAAATTCTGCTTTTGGTATTTTATAAACTTATCTTTAGAACTTGTAGTTTAAATATTTTTCCAATTTTCCATTTTCAGTTTCGATTCCTGAGTCTTGTCAATTCTTTTCCTAGTGTATTTCTATGTTAAAAAAAATCCCACACATGCTCACAAAAACGTTTAAACTACAAGTTATGAAGATACGTTCACAAAATACCAAAATCAAAATTTTTAAAATTCGCTGTATTGCCAATTTCGATTCCTAAGTCTTGTCGATTTTCTTCCTAGTGTATTTCTATGTTTGAAAAACCGACACATGCTCACAAAAATGTTTAAACTACAAGTTATGAAGATAAGTTCAATAAATACCAAAATCAAAATTTTAAAAATTCGCTGTAATGCCAATTTTGACTCCTGGGGTCCGGGGATTTTTTTTGTAATGCATTTTTGTCACTAAAAAGTTTTAATTTACCTCAAATAATTTTCCTCCTATTTGCAAACGTGTTAAAAAATATGTCCAAAAATAATGGGACATTAAATATGAATTATCTCCCAGAAAATGATAGATTAAAATCCGAAAAAAATTGAGAGGACTTTTTTGACCTCCAGGTATATAAAAAAAATTAAAACTCAATAAAATTTAAAAACTGTGCAAACAAGAAATTTCTGAAAGCTTTTTTGCGAGTGCGGGTAACCAAGCTGCATGTCGATCGATTCCAAATTAAATATACTTTTTTAGAACCCCAATACGCTACTTTTCCGCGTTGTAGCGATTTCGAATTCCAAAAGTATTTATTTTCGACCCACCCTAACGCTAATTTTTGTTTGCGAATCATTTAAGAATGTATCTGCGGTGACTCTACGCTATGATACTTTTCAAATTAGAAACCATTGTTAATTATTTGAACAATATTCATATAAGCAGATTCAGAGGTGGCTATTTTTCAACGAATACGCTCAATTTTTGTTTTCGGAACGAAATCGCGGAATAAGGATGTCTTTCCGATGACTCCTTCTGATGACACTTTCGTTGCTTATAAGTATTGCTTAAAGAATTGATAATTATTGTCAAATTGAAACGTCCTCGCATCCAGACATTATCGGCGGATGAACAAAATATCAAAAAAGCAATCAACAAGGTTATTATTCGTGAATTATTCGTTACGGAAAAAAAGTTAGTAATACTTTCAGATAAGCTTTTTATCTCTCTTTTTACATATGGGGCATTCCATTTCATATGAGCAAAACATATTTAAATGAAATGTTATTGCCTAAAAATTTAACCAAATAAAGTTTGTAACCAACGGATCCGAAAGGAAATTTGACTAGCTTTACGATGGTGCTAATCACTTCTCAAAAATATCTGTCCTTTCTATAGTTTTTGGAATTTAGAAATTAAAATTCCGGATATCAAAGACGTATTCTCAGATTTTGATCCTCACGGCGGTCACCACGTCGAGAAATGCTTATTTATTATTTAAAATAAGTATTTGTTTTATTTAAGATTGTTTACTAGTTTCTTTCGTAACTCAAGTCAAATATGAAATTAAGTCTAATATAACTAAGGATTTGTTTTTACTGTCTGTGCCCCTAAATTTTACCAAACCCTTAGAGCAAATAAAAAAATTACGAAAAATGTTTAGAAAAGATTCAGGTCCCTTAAACCTTGTGAGACCATACACACCATTTTTCCATGAAATGTTATCACGTCAAAATCAAACCGAATAAAGTTTGTAACAAATAGATTATGAATTAAATTTGACCAGCTTTATTAAGTGGCAACCATTTCTCAAAAATATATGCCCTTTCGATACTTTTTTTATTTAGATTTTGATGAAATGCATATAAAGAAGAAAACTTAGACTTTCTAGTCAATATAACTTTTAATGAATATAATAGTCATTTCAGGAAATTCTGAGATGATAATCAAAATAATTATTTAATTGCAAAACTCGAATCTGGATTCAGATCCGATTTACTTTTTTCTTCATTCTGTTAGGTTCTGAATAGAGACTTCTCGAGTAATGCAATTAAATAATTATTTTATTTAATATCTCAGGATACCCTGAAATTTCTATTATGTCCTTTCACTGGAAATTCTAAGCTTTCCTTTAATATGCATTTTATAAAAATCTGAGGATACGTGTTTTCAAATTTTCGGAATTAAAATTTGTGATTTAAAATAACGATATAAGGGACGTACATTTTTTAGAAATGGTATGCACGAAATAACATTAAAGTGAAACAAAAAGAAGTAGTCGTGAAGAAAAAGTAGTCGAGGCGCCGCAAGGTACTTTGTTGGAAGGCCTGACGGTGCCAGAGGCCACTTTCTTGCCACACGAAAAATTGTTCTCGTTAGCATTAAAAGGTTTAGAACTGTAATATTTTACCCAAAATAATATAGGCACCTTTTCCTTTCTGATTCTGATATAATTTCTGGTCCTCTGTCGAAAATCGTTAAAAAAAAAAATTTTATGTTCAAAAGTGACAAAATGCCAGTTTTTTTTCTTGATTTTTTTTCCAGATTCGTCCTAATGTAAAGAGTATTTTTCATGATATTTTTCCCTGTGTCCGTGTCTTGGAGAGAAGAGCAATTCTTTCTTGACTGAAAAACGAAAATGCACGTTTTTTTTTTGCCAAAACGAAACAAAATGAGAGAAAAGTCAAAGGAATACAATTTTTTCTCTAAAAAAGTTCTAGAAAAATGTTTCCTGGTACTTTTTTCTGTCTCGCGCTATTTTCGAAATTATTGCGAAAATATTTATTATTAAACTTTTTCCTTTGACGTCGGCATTTTCTAAATAATTGATATTCTCTATTTTTTCAAGCTTACATAATTATTTTTCCACGAAAACGTGATGTTAAGACGGTTAAATTAAGTACTTTTTAGTTTTTTTATTACAACATAAATTTGTATTGTTGAAAAACAAAATCTTCCAGGATTGTGTACATATTCTCGCAAAAATCTCGAAAATAACGCGAGATAGGAAATAGTGTCAAGAGACATTTTTCTAGAACTTTTTTAAGGATACAATTTTTTTTACTTTTGCATATCTTATGCCGTTTTGAAAAAAATGTGAATTTTTGGTTTTCAAACAAATTCAAATTCTCTCTTATCTCTAAGCCTCGGGCACAGGACAGACTATCATGGAACATAATCTTTACATGAGGAAGAAACTAAAAAAATAGAAGAAAAAAATGGTGGGGATTTTCAGTAAATTGACTTGGAATATTTTCAAAAAACCCGTCGCTATTTTGTAACTTTTGAACATTTCGGAAATTTTCTAACAGATTTCGAAAGAGGACGATAAATTTTATCAGAATCAGAAAGAAAAGGATAAATGTCTATATTATATTAAAAACTATTACACCGTTAAAAGAAATTTGGATCATTTTTTGATAATCCGCGTTTTCAATTTTTTCAATCTTTGTCAATCAAAATTTTTCGACAAATCGGGAAGACAGGTGTCGTCTTATTCCTTTTGAAAAACATATTTGAGTGGCACATAATTCTGTGATTTGAGCATGAACAGCTTGCCCAATTTGCCCAATTTCTACTTTTAGTAGAGGAATTTTGTCAGTAAGCAGGTCAAAATTGTGACATTAAAAAAAAAAGTGATTTCAGAATGAGATGTTTGGAACCTGCTATTTTTTCAATTCCTCGCTTATGTAATTTGTCCAAAAAAGTTAAAAATTTGATAAGTTTAGGGAAGATAACTGAGGCGCTGAGACCAACTAGAAAAAGCCCAATTTTGTCGAAAATAATTTATTTATAGTTTCAAGTACTTTAGGTTTTAACTTATTATCGATAAATACGAGAAATATGTAAAGAAACCAATTTTATTTTGCTGAAAAATGTGGTTAAGTTTGAGGGAGTTGTTGAGAAATGATTATGACGACTGGCATTGCTCATTCTGGGTTTTCTCCATTCTACTTTAAAAATAAAAATATTTTCAAATCTTGTATGTACAGCTCATAAAAACCACTTGCTTATACCTAATTCTCATTCTCAGTGTTTTTATTTATTGTCTGTCAAATTTAAAACTTTTTTAGACAAATTACATAAACGTGGAAATGTAAAAACTTATAGATTCCAAATATCTTATTTTTAAACAACACATTGCAAAATTATATTATTTTAAATTTAGTAATTTTGGCGTGTTGATGAACAAAGGGTACCTGTTGGGAAGGTTCAGTTTGTGATGAATGATCAACTTGATCAACGATAAAGCTTTATACCCCAGCATCACATAATTATACTCCAAATGTTGTAAATATTTGTTGCTTCATATAAATATTAATAAATGCACAATAATGACCATAAATTTCCAGGAACTTTGAAATAAATGTCATCATTTTTTCTGACAACTTTAAAGAAATTATCGGTAAATTTCAAGATATTTTTGGCCAGTCTCAGGTAATTTTTATGAATTCAATTCCCTGAGTTATAGACCATGTTTTTTAAGAATATTTAATATTATTGATCAGTTGAATCATGAACCTATAACAGCGGAAGTCTATACAATAAAAATATCTAAATTGCGAGTTTTTTTGGACCATCCATTTTTTTAGAGAAGAATAGTATAATAAAAATTAAGCTTTTAAAGCTTAAGGTCAATTTTCCTTTTTTTTTACACCTGTTCTCCTGTTTTATACTTATATTCACGTCAAATTTCCAGTTTAAAAATTTAATTAAGTTAATGAAGAGCAAAAACAAAATAATTTTTCTTCACTTAAATCTACATTTTATTTTGAATATAATTCATCTGCATCTTTTCTTTAAATTTCAACTTTTTATCAACGTATTTTATTTATATAACGTATTTTGTATTTATTTCCATAGAAACGGGAAGTAATCATGGCCACACGATGCGTTGTTCGAACAACAAAAGAATGCTTGGAAAAAATTACATACTAAATTAGAATTTTTGTTTCTTTTGTAACATTACACACTTTTTAGTTCAATAAAGAGTTTATTGTAAAAATTTGAATTTGTACTTACTAGTAGAATTTTTATTTTACTTTTTAGAAGCTTTCTAACTTGTAATTTATTATTTTTGTAAATTAAAATGAAATAGGATGGAGTAAATTATAATAGGACTTATAATCAGTGTGCAAGTCCACGAATGAAACTCGATATACTTTTTACGTAAATATGTATCGAGAAACTGGTAGTAAGTGCGCTAATCGTTACCTTGATTGCACCCATACTCTGTAGCGATTTAGTTCGAACTATTTGCGATTAGTTGCATATGTGTACAAACGAAAGTAGGTAGATCTTGGAAAATTCTTCATTTAGAACAAATCTTATTGCCAATTTTAATGTTTGAAATTTAGGAATGTTTTATTTTTCCGTTTTTTTTTTGTTTTAAATTAACTCAAAATTTGACATTATTTTTTATTTCAACGAATTTTTTGTTGGTTTATCGTAATTTAATTTTATCCAACATAAATGGATTTCTATGTAAAAAAAAAACTATTTTAAAATATTTTTGTTTTGTTTTATGGCTAATCTTAAGAATAATTTTCTAGTCCTGTTTTTTATTGAATACACATTTTTTAAATTAAAAAATCTTTTCATCCGCCCTGAGGGAAACTGTGCGTGCCTGTTCACACACATTCTGGACTTTTGGTAAAGTTCCACTCTCGATGTGTGAATGAAAGTGAACCGTGTGACGAGAGTGGAGTATTGCGTATATATTTATGGGAAACAATACTGGAGACTGCCAGTTTCAATTCAGGTGTTTACTACTTTACTCCTATCGCACCGAGAGTTTTGATCCAAACCAGTATTTTCTTTTTAAAAACTACGTAAGTATAATTCAAAATTTATAGTATTTTTATTTTATTATACGTTTGATTGTTTCTTTTGAAGATTATGAGAACTATAGGTTTTTAAATATATATTTTCTATCCCGTGAGTAAGTTACGAAATTACGAAAGAGAACAAACGAAAGGATACCTTCAAACTTAAAAATTGTTATTCAACATTCGTTTCATTTAAAATATTTACATTTATCAGTTGTAATTATTCTTTGACACGTTTAACGATTACAATTTAACTGACTTAAATTTAAAATATTTTATTGATTTGGAGATAATTTGCAATTTTATCAAGAATTCTTCAGTAAATAAATTGAACAGTGACAATTTAAAATAGTGATTATTCAAACCAAAGAATATTTATAAATAGAAAATATGAAACTATAATTCTTTTCAGCATGACTCGCTGGATTGCCTTGACTCTTTGCTTTATTTTAATGACTACGGTCATCCCTATAAAGGCAGCCTCAAGCGCTATAAGTTGTATTAAGTCCACCAAGGATGTAAGAAACTACTTTTGCAACATTAAATTGAACTACAGTTATTTTTGTCATTTGCATTAACATCTTACCATTTTTTTATTTCAGTGCATTCGAAGTTCTGAATGTTGCACCGGCTGTTGCCACATTAGCAAATGTGTCGAGTGTAAGGACTTATTTATTCCTTCGAGATTTTAATTTTATACTCATTATTGATTTTTTTCTAATCGTTAAACCTATATATGGAATCTTAGTTTATAGAATTTTATCCTCTGTGATTCAAATATTGATTTTTTATTTAATAAAGTAAATGTTTTTTTCAGACAATGATTCTTGCCTAGGAGACCTGGAAAAATTGGGGGCAGGACACGGAGCATTGTGCAATCCAAAATGTTCAGCGGGTCAAACTTGTCAATTGCAACAAGTCCAATGTATAAGAGCTCCTTGTCCACCGATTGCATCTTGCGTTTCTGATGATTATCGTGACTATGACAATTAAGAATATATTTTCCATTGCATTTATTATAAAATCTGTAACAAAAAATAAAGGATTCTATCTAATGAGTTTCATTTAATTTTTACTGTGAATTCAAAAATTAGTTTCTTTACAGATACGAAAGACAGTTACAATCATTATTAATACTATATAGCTCGATTCAACATTTTCAATGTTTCAAGTTAAATTTTTTTATTTAAAAAATGTATATATTTTTACAATTAAAAGAGTGAATCTTTATCAAAGAAACTGCCTGAAAAAGATTAAATATGTATGAAATGGATATTGCTTTATTGGTTTGTTACCAGTAGGTGCGAGAAGTCTTATATAATATGTAAATTATTCATCATCGCAAACGTAAATGTAGGGATGACGTTCTATGAACTCTATGTCTTTCTCGAGTTGCTTTAGGTCATTTTCCAATTTTACTTTTCTCTTGACCTTCGGAAGTGTATCCGTGAGAAACGGCAAGCGTTGAAACTGATTCATCTTCTCTTCCCAGTTTTTTTTCATGCCCTATTATCATTCAAAAAGCATAAAGATTATTATCACTAAACAGGAAGAATTTGAAATTGCGCCAACAGAATAAACTTTATATTTAGATTTTATAAATTTTTATACGAAATGTTGGGATGACCTTATATTCTTCAGATATAAGAATATTTTTCTAAGCGCTTGTACATACAAAGAATTTAAAATTGGTTTCAATTTAAAATTCTACGAATGCATCTGCAATCAAGCCTATAATTAACGCCGTTTGTCAAGAAGGGGCTAATAAACTCTTATATATCGCGTTTACTAAAAGTTTACCTTGATTTGCTATGAAAATGAGAAAAACATTTGTTACAAAAAAAGGGGACTTGACTAATATTATGGAATTATCAGTAAAACTAACCGGTCAAGTATAACGCTAGGGCTAGAATTACGGATTTTTCTGTAACGGGTTCGTTCAGGAAATTAAGTATAGTTTCCCGTAGTCTTTATTACTGAATAATATCCATTGGTGTAGTACTAAAAGAAAAAGTGACCTGGCGGTACTTTCCGTAA
>CAKNXH010063347.1:142786-157213 GCA_932178445.1 Andricus quercusramuli
CCCCCCCCAGTGGAAATAACGTTACGAACTTAGATAAAATTTAGATCTTAAACTGAATAAGAAAATTCAACTAAATTTTTGGGTAAAAGTTCATTTTTTTATTGAAAAGGCTACTTTTATATTTTTGGTTCGGAATTCATCTCGTTTGGTTAAAAATGTAAACATTTTGTTGAAAATCTTGTTGAAAAGTCATATTTTTTATCAAAAATTTAAGTACTTTGTTAAAAATTATTTTTTTAGTTAAAAGTTAGTATCTTTGGTTGAAAAATTGATTATTTTTATGAAAATTAGTTTCATGTCTAGTTGAAAATAAATTTGTTAAACTGACAATTAAACTATTCCATTTGTGGTTGAAAATTTATCGTTTTCAGTTTCGACTATTTGGTTGAAAATGTATCTTTTTCAGTTTAAAGTTCAACGTTTTGGTTGAAAATTCATGTATTTTGTTGAAAATTCGTATTTCTTGGTAGAAATGTAATCTTCTTGGTTGAAAATTTATCCTTTTTGGGTAAAAATGCAATTGTTTAGTTCAAATATCAACGGTTACAGGCTTCGTTGATAATTCATCTTTTTTGGTTGAAAAGTCGATTATTTGACTTAACTACTTAACTACTTTGTAAAAAAATTAAAATTTTTGATTAAGGAATCATAACTATAGTTGAAAATTTAACTATTTGCTTTTTAATTAACTTTTATGATAAAAATTCTACTGTTTTGTAGAAAATTCATCTTTTTGGCTCAAAAATTCAACAATTTGGTAGAAAATTTAACTTTTTGATTGAAAAATCATATTTTTGGATTGAAAATTCAACTTTTTTGCAGATAATTCGCCTATTTGACTTTAAAATTAAATGATTTTGTTGGAAATTCATGTATTTTGCTCTAAATTCTTCTCTTTTTGTAGAAAATTAGTCTTCTTGGTCAAAAATTCAACTTTTTGGTTGAATATTTAACAAGTTTGTTGAAAATTAATTTGTTGTTGTTGTTAAAAGTTATTTTTGTTATCAGAGTTTTTATCTGAAAATGTAACTATTCCATTTTTGGTTGAAAAATTATCCTCTACACTATATAAGATAAAAATTTAACTACATATTGGGTTTAAAATTTAACTATCTGGTAGAAAATTAATATATTTTGTTTAAAAGTCGTCTTTTTGGGTGAAAAATTATTCTTGCTTATTCAAAGTTCAACTTTTGGGTTGAGAATTTAACTACCATGTTAAAAATTCATCATTCCTGCTTGAAAATGTTCTTCTTTGTTAAAAATTCATTTTTTTTATTTAAAAGTCCACTGTTTTCTAAAAAATTCGACTTTTTAGCTTAAAAACTTTACTTTTTTGTTGAAAATTCACCTTTCATGGTAGAAAATTCATCCTTCTTGGTTGAAAATTTATCTTTTTTGGTTGAAAAGTCTTCGAAATAATTCGTCTTTTCGGCTTGGAAATTGTAATATTTGGTTAAATCATGAACTAATTTTTTTTGTAAAAACACATTTATTTTACTTTATCTATTTTACTATTTTGTTGAAAATGCAATATATTTCGGCTTTAAATCTTAGGAAGTTAAATTGTTTCATATTCAATGTAATATGTTATCTACATTAAATTTATTTAAAAGAATTTATAACCGTAAAATCCGTCTTTAGCCCCAAAATTGGTCAGACCTTCAAAAAAAGTACCCTGGCGGCACCAGGCCTTTTTTTCATGGATATCTCAACAAAAAAATTTAATTTCGCGTCGATTGATGCCGGCTTGAAGTATTTTTGATAAATGGGGGTCGAGATTTAAAATGAAAACAAGAACTTAATGAAATATTTACTGGTTCTCGAATAATCATGAAAAATGTAGAAGCGTGCCCACGATTAAAATTGGTTCGTCAAGCGGTGGACTTTTGTTAACACATGGAAAATAAGAGACGGAAGACTACGGTCACCACTCGACCGACCGATTTTCGTTTTGATCACGTTTCCAGCTGCTTCATAATAATTCGAGAACCAGCAAATATTTAATTATATTTTTAATTTTTAAACTTTAATTTAGCAAAGTTTCAATTTTATCCATTTACTTCCCTAAATCATGAAGAAAGTGGAAGTTAAGAACCGAAAATTGGTCAAAAACGTAAAAGAGGTCGGTCTTTCTCACATGCTATTTCGGCCCTTATTTATTCAAAATACTTCAAGGCGCAACATTTAAGAAGCTTTCTAACAAACCAAAAATTTTTAGCTAAATTTTTCGTAGAGATTTTATGATACTTAGATCCGTTTTCGACAATGAAATACAGGCCATCATTTAGCTCGTATTTTTCTTTCCTGACGGGTGTTTTGATTCATTGTATTTTTTATTTTATAAAATTATTGTCCTTTCAAGTGTTTGAAATTATTGTAAGCTTTTTGATTAGGCTTTCCATATTTTCATAATAAGTTATATTATATTCCGACAATCATCATACATTGTGATAAATTTTAAAATTAGAGATTATTAATATATTTTTGATTGCAGAATTCAGTAGAGGACACGTAATAAGGCCTTTTTCGCGTGTTAAGTTTCACTTGGACCAAAAGACTACTTAGGGCTTCTTGACAATCGGTTTTAGTTCACAATTTTCAATTAGGGAACCTTGTTGAACTTGACACTATTTCAAATTTAAAAGTCCTCAATTTCCTTAACTCTTCAGATTTTAAAAACACGAATTTTCTCATTACAAAATGGGTTTAAAAAATTGTATTGGCTTACGTGAAGCAACTCAGCTCTTTCATCTTCTGTAACATAACGGCCTTTCGGTTTATTTGGACTTTCTTCAATTTCCGAATTCCCCTTTCTTGAGTCCGATCGTTGCTTCCACTCCCTTACTTGCTTGACTTCCGGTACCTTCTTTGCTTTCGGCGGCTTTTTTCCAAAATACTGTACAAAAATTAGGAGGATTTTGCTTTTTCTGTGTATTTAAATATGATTTTTTAACTTATAAATGACCTTAACTGAGCCATGATTTTTCAAAACATTTACACACACTTGGAACAGTTTGAAATTGTAATAAAATTTGAAATCTATCAATTGGAAAATTAAAAAGTTTTTAGAGACTAACAAAATTAAAAAACGCCTGATTCGAAAATTGAAAATGCAAAGGATTTTAACGTAAAAACAATCCTCGAAACCACCAGGGTTGGATTCTGGAAACGATTGAAAATTTAAAGATTTTAATTTGAAAAATAATGTATAGATTCGACTGTCCCGAAGAATAAGTCACAAGTATCAACTGTATTATGTTTCGCTAGCGTGTCTTATCTCTATTTAAAATTACATAGAGATACGACACTTTAGCGACGAAAAATACAGTTGACACATTCTGTATACGGAAAACTTTGTTAGTGATTTATTCTTCGGGACAGTCGGATTATTAAATTAGAAAATCTTCAAATTGATAAGCTTTAATATATTTATTTTCTAAATCAGCAGAATCAAAAATCATCCAATTTGAGAATTATTTAAGTTGTGAAGTTCTATTTTTCTGGCTTCTCTTTTTGAAAACCAGATTTACTAAAAAATGTTTTCTCTGGTTAAAAAATCAGAATACAAATGTTAGAAAATCACGAATAAAACCTTTCTCCGATTCTTAAAATTATTTATTAAACAATATCTTCAAACCATAAATAATGAAAAGAAAATAATACCTTTTTGGTGATATACATTGGCATTAAACCACATTTTCTCAAGTCCTGTACATCTCCAAATCTAGAATCCACAATTCTCGGCACGGGTTCCGGCGGTTGAGATTTTTTCACATTTAAAATATTTTCTTTTCTAAAATTAACTCTCCCCAAAGTTGTCGGATCTTTGGGTAATTCCTCTAGTTCAGGTTTTCGAATTATTTTCATTGGTTTCCATTCTGGAAGTTTGTGCTGATACCCTGGACGCCGATAATGTACATGTTTAACATGTTTTTGAGGAATAATTCGACTTTTCTTTTTCAGAAATTGCGAGGGTGGATTCAAGGGAACACTCGGCAAACCCAAAGTTCGATGAGCATTTTTTGCACTTGCTACTTCAGATCGAATCCTTTTTTGGTGCTTTGATCGATACCTGTTGAAATATAATTTTCGTTAATTTAGTAAGTATATTTATATTACATTCATCATTTGAATTTTTAATATTTTGACATGGTAAATATTCTACCTTGGACTTGGCACAATTTTTTCTTCAGGTTTAGGAATCAGCCTCGTTATGTCTTCTGCGAAATTTTGCATAATTCTTTTTAAATATTAAATAATATTTATATTAATTATTAACAGTTCCGAGGACAGATAAGTATTTAACATAAAAAAATTACTCTCGCAAAATAAACGTCAAAAGCGGATGTTTCAGAGTTGAGGTTTGGGTTCGGATTAATTTCATGACATTTGTCGTTTCCAAGCAACGGTAAAAGTTTGTTCAATAATATAAAGCAATATAAAGTGTACTGGGTTTCATAATGCATTGCAAGTTGGTAAATTTAAATAAAAAGTACATTATTACAGAATAATTCTGTTTTATTCATTCATTTTAAAATACACTTTTTAAAATTTCTTTTCTTCGATAAATTTTTCACTATTTGAAACGTCTAGTTTCTATTTCATAGAAAAATAGTAAATCATTTTTATTCACGAAATTCTATTCTATAATTAACTTAAATATACTAATACTGACTTTTATTTAACATCCTAACATTTTTCTTTACATTTTCATGGCTCAAGTCCGTGAATATATTTTTACAATAAATTAAATTACCATCTTCTCCACCAAGCTTCCTCGTTTCGAGAAGATTTACTTTTCTTTCCATTCCTGATCGTCTTCCATTCCCTCTTCCTGTTCAGAACCACGGAACTTGGCAACTCTTCTTTGAGAAAAGTTTTTTCTGTCTCTATCCGCCGATCCAAAAACTCTAGAATCGTATAGAACTGGCACATCGCAGAATAAACATTTTGGTCCCTCGGGATATTCCTCATCCAAAGAAGAATGGAAAATCTGTTTGCAAATCGGGCAACATCGATACCTAACAGATGTAATTTGCAAAAGAGTTACAGCACATCTCGGTAATTTATGACCAGAAGGGCACTTTTCCATTTTCCAAGGAAGGTCGGCGATTGTTTTCTTACATAAATTACAAGTTTCTGGCCCAGATGGCTCGATTTTACAAGAGAATTGCAAAGCTCTCTGAGAATTTCCACAAGCCGGAGTTTCCTCTTCGTCAATTTCTCCAGCAATATAAACTTCTAAATAAGTCCTTAAAAATCTGGCAGAGAGTCTGTGCTGAGCAGAAACCTGAGATTTGCCTGATATTGAAATTAAATGAGCGGAAGCTGTATAAAGCGATATCAAAGATCGAATTTCTATCAATTCGTCAGAGACGTTCGAAAAATCTGGTAGGGACTTTTTATTTTCAAAAACATTGGACAGGACCGAAAGCCACATTAGAACTCTAAGTTTATAGACAGGCAGAGACTCGAAATTGTATGGGATTTTTTTAATGGAATTGACAGGAATGAGTGACTTGTAAAGTTTCATTCCAATCGCTGATAAACAGTCCCAGTAATTAAACAACGACGTGGTTTCGTTCTTTTCAAGAATGTTGAGGGGATCGAATTTCGGACTTTCGAGGCTGAAAATGTGGAGGATGCTTGGTTCTCGAACAACGAGATGATCGTACATCGAATTCGGACTTGTTAAAGTCGCAAATAGAACTTTATTCCGGGAATTTGTGAGTCCCAGGAATTGAGCATGAGTTTTTGGTAAATCGGTAGTTATCGCTTGACTCGTTATTTTCTGATTTTCAATTTTGATCAGGGAGAGCTTTCCGTCTTGGGTGTAGATTAAGGTTTCATTTTCGCTAATGACGGAGAGACCTGCAAATGATAAAGTCGGTTTGAGTAACGAATTACGTGTTAAAAGAAGATATTTTGAAATATACATTCGTTAATCAAATTTGACGCAGTTCTCCATACTTTTTAGTAACTTGGATAAAAATTCTTATTTAATTAATTGATCATCAGCCCACCTGTTATAGAAAAAGCAGGAACTCTATAGCAATAATGGCTCAGTTTCTTTCCATCCAAATCAATATGGATCACAAAAAGAAACGTGCTTTTCGCGACGACCAATCGCACTTCGTTTTGAGATTTCAAAATACATTTAATACTTGAAACTTTGATCAAATCCTCTTCACTGTAAATCTCAATATTTGTCGATGAGATTTCTCCCTCCAGCGATACTTCCAAAATCAAGCCATGAATTTTTCCATTGGAAAATCCTATCACGACCAAATTTTTTTGGTGGCTAATGCTTATCCATTCAAGAACATCTATCTTCACATTAATATTTAAATTTGTCCTCAAAGCAACGGATGGCATTACTTCTCGACTATGATCCATCACAGCTGGAATTCTCCAGACGATTATGTCTGAACTTCGATAAGCAACAACGAAATAAGAGAACGATTCTTCCATGCTAGTTTCTAAATCGCTCCAGGTTATCGCTACTGCTTGTAAACGTCTGATATGAGACCTCAATTCCTGGCTTGACACCATTGAATAACTTTCAGGAAATCCTTCAATAACGTTTCTGAGCCAGTAAGATTGTAAGTCGCAGGCTGAGAACCATTCGTTATCGTCTTTGAGAAGTATATCCACTGCACCTGCAGATGATATCATTCCAAGCAAACATCTGCAAGGATGTAACATTCCTTGAGAAGACCAGGCGACGGAGACAACTTTTGGAACCAAGTCAGATATAACGTTGATTCGGGGAAGAAGGATTTCCTCTAGAAGAAACGTGTAGATCTCTTCCCTTTTGCACCTCCATATTACAGAGTTTACTTGCGGGGTAAAAGCGTCAGTGGGTAATACGTCTGACGGGTAGATGAAAGTACGAGAAAATTTGACGGCTGAGCCGTAAGTCATTGGAGATGGCACCAGTTCCTGCGAAAAATCAAGTATAAAATTTTCAACAATCAGGTTAAACGAGTGTTAAAATTATACTGGGGCTGTACCTACTGGGGTGGTTCTTGTTTATACTTGGTAGATTTTTTTTCTTAGAATTTCTCTACTCTCACCCTCCCAGTTCTGTTCGAATGCACCCAAAAAAATTTTACTCAAAATTTAAGAGAAATCGGTTAATATTCAGGGGTCGCGCAAAGACCATGATGTTAAATCATTGCTTTAACATGGGAAAAAGTCAGCTTCTTGTAAATCTTATATTTCAACGCGATGATATGTTACAAATAATTCCATGTTTCAGTATATTGTTCAGAATTCGCCAGAGAATATTAATCAATCATAAAGGAGGGGCTTCGATAAGGCCCTTTATCGCCCCCCCCCTGAATCATATTTTTTAAAGTTTATTATGGAGATTCTTATTTATTTTATAATGTGGAATATATGTATAAGGCTTCCAAAAATGCATATACTTTTGTGTGAATCGATTGTGTACTCGAGTGCGCTCTATACGAAATAACTACATATATATCGCAAAAAACTACAAAAATGGCGTATTTTTGTAAAACAAGCTAAGTTTAGCGTCGTTTTTCAAAAGAGTCCTATCGATTAACACCAAAAGTATATTTATTTTTAGAAGCTTTATATTTTCCACGTCATCAAAAAATAAGAATGATCTCGATAATAAACTTTAAAAAATATGATTCAGAGGGGGGGGGGGGGGGGAGAATAAAGGGCCTCATCGAAACAAGTGACAAATTTGAATTTAACGCAATATTGCGGTTTATTTACGTTTTTTGAAATTTTATTTTCATAAATAATCACTGATCGGTTACGTAAGATTACCCAGTCGGTTTTAAACTAATTTTCAAATCTTTAAACCACTTTAATTTCTTTAAACATGTATTTTTTCAGCTAAGTCGCGAAATGACCGTATTTTCTAGACGTTATGAGTAATTTAATCAATAATAACAAAAAAATAATTTGTTTGATTAATTTTACAATTATTTAACTAATAAGTGTTTCTTAAAGTATATAGTTTACCTAAAAATGCAGCAGAAACATTTTATATCACCAAATTTTCGACAGATTTTAATATTTTTAAGTATTAAATTTTTTCTAAGAATATTTGTGAAGGTTTGAACAAAATTAAATTGTTTTAACAATTTTATTTTGTTTAACTATAATACGATATAAATATAGCTGTAACATTATTTTAACAAATTACGGTAATGTTATAATTGATGAAAGAACTCATAACATCTAGAAAATACGTTCATTTCGCGACTTACCTAAAAAAACAAGTTTGTAAACAAATTAAAATTGTTTGAAATAATTGAAAATTAGTGGAATTAAATAAAATTCAAATTTGTCACTTATGGGGTTTTCCTTGGGGACCTATAAGAGTGGCTTAAATTCACTCACCTACGAAATTTATGATTGATTCTTATTCTCTGACGAATTCTCAACAATCCTACTATAATAAGGACATGCATTTCGGCCAACTTATGCGTAGTCCCTAAACCCTATTGGTAAATTCAAAAATTAGATTTATTAAGTAGATAATTTAAAAAAGAAAAGATTCGTTAGCGCCATAATTCCAGTAGGTGCAAATTTCAAAAGGGTCAACATGTCTGGCTCAATTATTATAATGAATTAATAAAATAGTTAACAATTGTGAATAGAAATAAGTGTGTTCCAGTCGAGTTAGTAATAACTTAGGTGAAATTCATTGTTAGTTTCTCTAAACGTAGAGGAAAGAGAAGAAAGTGTTTTTAAAATTAAAAACAAAATTAAAATTTTGATTTATCTCGACAACGGTGAGAAATATGCAAAAACTGTCCTTTTGAAGTAGAGTAAAGTAGATATACGCGAAAACTGAAAAAATTCGGGGTTTTGTAAAGAGTGATGGTCCTCGGCCACCACGAATAATTCCAGTAAAAGTATTTTCAAAATTATACAAAAATGTTGAATGAACTCGAAACCCGTGAGATACGCAGAAACTGACAAAATTTTCAGTTTTATACAAGGGGTGGTCCTCGGCCACCACGAACTAAGCCAGCAAAATGATTTTCAAAAGGAAAAAATCCAAATTTCGAACTATCTATAATTCTATATAAAGATGATACATACGCGAAAAACTTCAAAAATTAATGATAAAAACAATGAATATTAATATCGACGAAATTTAATGCATTTTGAAATTTTCAGAAAACGTTGAAAGATACTTCAAAACTGTCGAAATTTGCAAGAATGGGTTGAAGAGGATTTAAAACTTGCTTATGATTTTTTCGGTTTAATTCGAATTGGTTCGAACTGCAAACAAAAATTTCAAAGATAATGACAGAATATTCCAAATGACGAAAATACGCGCGTTCAAGCGCGCGATTGGTTTCGTATACTCAAATACAAGAAAACATTTAAAGAATAATAATATGGGTGGCTTCTGCTTTTTGTTTAATTTTGAATATTTTTTCTTCGAAATTTAGACGCTTTAAGTTGTAAAAGAATTTTTAACGAAAATTTTTATTTATATTTCGATAAAAATTTCAAGTTCTTGGAAAACCAAATTAAAACGCTCTCAAATTGGGAATCATTAGAATTAAATCGTTTATCATATGAATAAATGCAGTTGAATTTAATGTAATGTTAACAAAATTCAAAATTTTTTGTTCTAATTTAAATAAGTAAAAACTATATAATTTTAAAAAGAAATCCTTTTGATACTTTACCGACAATAGAACCTGTATAATTGAAAACAATTTTAAATTGAAAACATAAAGAATAATTTCAATTAAAATTTATAAATTAGAGAATTTTAAATTAATGCGTTTGAAATTCAGGAAATAAATCATTATTTTCAATTTGAATCATACAAGCTTGTTTTTTTTTTTAGTTTTGAATTTGTAGTATTAAAAGAGTTTTCTAAGGGCCACGAAATAAAGTGTTCAGCTAGGGTGGCTTCTGCTTTGTAATTGTAGGTACAATTTCAAATGCTTTTCGATTGGAAATAGCCACGTTTTGAGTTGCACACGAATTTCTAAGGGAACATTTTAATTATACTTTGTACAAAATTTCAAGTTTTTGAGAAAACCAAATTAAAATGCTTTAAAATATGAAACCATAAGAGTTAACTAATAAAAATTACCAGAAAACGTTTTATTTCTCAAATTTATAAGTTTCAAATTTTTAATTTAAAATTGAAAAAAGACGAAAAACTAACGAATTAAGTATTTGAAAATGTCTAAATCAATGCTTAAAACTATGGATGCAGGGATGCTGTAAGTTGGAACATGTAGTTTTAAAAGGTCATAAAAATGTTAGAAAATTCGAATTTCAATTTATCTGTCTGTCTGTCAAATTTTGAATGTATTTATGTATATAGATATATATATATATATATATATATATATATATATATATATATATATATACCAGGATTTAAATTTAGTTTTATTAGAATAGTAACTAATATATCAATTTTTTATTCGTTTATACTAATTTTATCATTTTCAGTGAAGAAACTATAGAAGAAAATTGATAGAAAGGATGGAAGGAAAAAATTTGGGAATTGATTAGGATTTGTAGGTTATGCCACGCAATGTTTATAATTAAACATTTTTTAAACTTACAAAAACGTGAATTCCTTTTTCAGTAATAATCGATACATGATTATCGTGAGACCATTGCACAGCGAATGGATTTGTAATTGTCGGGGAAAGTGAACAATTATACAATTCTTTTCCTGCGATTGATTCCATGGTGACGGTTCGATGATCCATTTTTTGAGGTTAGCTTGCCGCAAAAACTTGTTGACATGCAACAACGCATGCGCTTTATTTAAGAACTGATTTTAAATATATGTATGTATTTAAAATTAAAATTAATTAGTTTTCAGTGTTGAATTGTTTATCTAGTTATACCTATTTAGATTTTAATTCCTTTTACTGAACTTATATTTACCAAAATTTATCAATTTAAATTCCTGCAGTTATGCAAACATAATACACGCTTGTACAACGGAAGCTTATACACAGGGGCAAGAATTTTATAGATGATAACAACAAACAATATGGCGGAGCCAATCAGGAGTTATGTCAAAATGAAATATTGAATTTGAAGTATTTCTTGTATTTCGCCTTTGTTTCGTTCATTGTTGATTGTTTTTACTTGTCATTGCTTGTAAATAAGTAATGCCATCATTGAAATACTCAAAAATTATACAGATATATTCTAAAAAAATAATCGGTTTTAATTCACTAGGAATATTTGTATGATTACTAAAATTTGAATCTGAATTGTAAATAACGAACGAATTTCCTATTTCTCAGATCACGCAGCTACAACATTTTTAACTTTAAGAACTTTTACGTTCCAAAACATCTTTATTTTTGTATGTAATTTTTCAATTATGTATACCGAGGAAACGGTTTCTCGAAATGGCAGATTCACGCAAACTAACGTTTGATTTTGTTTGCGAATTTTTCAGTCAGTCAGCTTTTGATTCATTTGAATCGTTTTTACATTCTTGAAATATACTGAATGAAGTTTAATTGGTGATTTACGATTGACAGAACAAGATGGTCATGCATCGTTTCAAGTTCTAAATGAGATGTTTGGTTGAAAATGATCTTTTTTGTTGAAAATTCATATTTTTGGTTGAAAATACAAAGATTTTAGTTGAAAATTCAACTGTTTTGTTTAAAACTAAACTAATTATTTAAAAATTTAACTATTTGGTTGATAATAAACTTATTTCATTATTAAAAAATCACATTTTCGAATGGAGAATTGAAAGTTTATGTGTTTTGTTGAAATTTGTTTGTTTGTTTGTTAAAAAATAATTTTTTTATCTGAAAATTAAACTATTACACATATTTTTCGTTGAAAATTCAACGATTTTAGTAGAAGATTCAACTATTTGGTTGAAAATAATCTTTTTTGTTGTAAATTCGTATTTTTGATTGAAAATTCAACGATTTTCTTAAAAATTAAACTATTTGAAAATTTAACTATTAGGTAGAAAATTAACTTTTTCGTTGAAAAATCCTATTTTGGGTTGATAAATCCAACTGTTTTGTAGATAATTCGTCTTTTGACTTCAAAATGTAACATACTGCTTGAAAAGTCATGTATTTTGTTGACAATTCTTTTTTTGTTTAAATTTAATTTTTTTATCTAAAAAGTTAACTATTCCATTTTTGTTTGAAAACTCATCCTTTATAAGTTGAAAATTCAACAATTTTCTAGAAAATGAAACTATTTGGTTGAAAATTATATTTTTTATTAAAAATTCATATTTTTTGCATTATACTGAATAGGAAGTGATAGTGAGTAAATTTGAATAGCACAATGCAGATAAAGGAACTAAATTAAATCGTATTTTTATAATTCATCGTTATTAAACTTAGAACCTATTTTACAAGTAGTATGGGTGTTCACTTTTAAATATTTATTTAATTTAAATCTATTTGAATATTATTATTCTATTATTAAAAAACACGAATAAACATCGCTATAATTATATAATTTATTAAGAAATCATTAAAATCTGAATAGTAGCTAATAAACCCAGTCTGTAAAGTTATGCACTTTTTTTTAAGATTGGGAAAATAAATGTAATGTAGTTGAGTGACGTTGTTTTTAAAAAGAGTAGGCTTGTTACAAAGCACCTTAAAAAGGCTTACAAAAGACTTCAATAGATAATTTGTATGAATTGAAAAAATATTTTTATTTAAAAGTTTAGGGCCTCTAAACTTAAACATTCCATAGGAGCGCTTGCTTGATAAATTTTTAAGTAGACTTATTACTTATTTCAGATTGTTTGAAAATGACAGTTTATAATACTACATCTGTTTTGTTTCTCATCTGACGTGAAAATAATCTCAAACATTCTGTGGCTTTCATCTATGCTGTTTTATGTAATATTCCTTCAATTATGCGGTTCCTGATTTTATCAGTAGATTTTACGAAAGTGTTCTTGAAGTCATTTTCTTCTATCATGAATTAAAAATATTTGACATTATAAATATTAACCAATGTTGACACACTAAATAGATATAAACAAATGAAATGCGATTTTTTCAAGAATGCTGATTAAACATTCGCTGGTAAAGACAAACGAATCAAATAAATTTAACTTTTGGAAGACACTTAGAAAATATGTAGAAATTGTTTAGACCAGAATAGTTTTTATGTCTCAGTAATCGTGTCTCTCCGAATATAAAACTTAAATATGGTACACAAATATAATTGAAATAACATTTAATGAAAAAAATCATTGAGTACTTCACATTGATTTACCAATAAGCATACTTTCTAGTGTAAAAAGCAATTGCAATTCATCATAACTTAGGTTAAACGTAAAAATTAACATTCGATCATGGTTTTGAATAAAATCGGCTGAACGAAAAAAAATGTGGACTGGCATCCGATAAAAGTTTAAAACAATTGAAATCAGTTAATATCTTCTATTCGTTCTTTGGATTTGAAAAGTTAAAAAAAAATATTTTATTTAAAAAATGATGACATTTTTGAAAAAAAGTTGAGTATCGATTGCTCCCTCCAATATTGAATCAAATTCAGGTGAGTCCGTATAAAGAATCTGGTTTCAGTTGTTCTGTATGTAGACTCAAGTCTATTTGTTGACATCTTAATTTTTGCAATAAAATAAATATGTATACCGTTTTACAGGACGCTTAAACATATTAACAAATTTTACACAATAGTAAATATTGCAGAGAATGCCATACAATTGTATTACGTATAGCAGAATAGCCGGTTTTTGTTTACCTTATTACCAAAAGTCAAAATGTCAAAATCGATAAAAATAAACTTGATTCCCTACATCAGTCATCACAGGTTAACCTCTTCCCTTTTTATCACCTATTTTGAAATTTGTCACCTATTGCACATATTTTGGAAATTTGCCACAATTGTCACTTTTCAATTTACAGAGTAGCATTTTATTTACAATTGTTATTGATATAACTTTTTAATTTAATAAAATAAAATATAATTATTTCAAATCTTATAGTTGCGAACTCTATTTGGTTTAGTTTTGATGCAACCTCTCAGCAACCATGCAGTATGGTGGTTTATGTGCCCTAATATGAAATGGAATTCCAACATATATATTTTTAAATAAAAACTCACCTTAAAGAACATTTTGGACAATTTTTTTATATTAATTTTCGTCATTAACTTTTAAAGTTAAATTACTCAAAACGTCGCCAAATTTTTTGTATAAGACTGGAAAAATACGTGCCGTTTCATTTTCTTTGAAAAACCACAAATTTCGTCAAGCACGGATTATGTGACTCAAGCATAGGAAATTATTCAGCGGTAAGATTTCGTATTTGATGACTAATAGTTTGATGTATTTGAATATCGTGTTCATAAAAATTTGATCGAAAACAAAGTTCTATTAATAGTTTAACTAATGAAATGTTAATAAGCATTGATTAG
>CAKNXH010063347.1:157223-245835 GCA_932178445.1 Andricus quercusramuli
ATTAGAATTTTTATTTAACTTATACAACTTTTTTTACCTATTTGTCACCAGTTTTGAAAAAAATTCACCTTTTCATTTTTTTTAACGACAATGCATAATTATACAGAACAGTTGATTCCTTTTACGGACACCTGAACTTGATTTCATATGGAGTAGTCCATATGTCGAAAATAAAAATTTCTTCATGTTGTATCAAAGCAACATGCTATTATTTTTTTAACATAAAAAAATGTAATGGTGTTTGAAACATTCCGAAATCCAGCATTTTACCTTTTTTGCTTTTGTAACACCATGAAAATTGTTTTTTTGTTGAAAGTAAACTAATAGCATGTTTTTCGATTTTGACATATTTAAGTTTTCAAACAAAAAAAAATGTGTAAAAACTGTACTTACAAAAAGTTTGCCGCAATTTTTTAGAATTTTCAAGTACAAAAAACGAACTGTTTAAAACACCATTTCTAAATTTCATACTTTCAATTTTGGCTGTGTAGTCGTCCCAAAAAATTGGGGGAGTTGGAAAAGGTTATAGTCGTCCCAAAATTCGGGACTGTTAGCGAAGTTTATGAAAAATATTTGACCACTTATCCCGAATTTTTTGACGATGTGACACTTCGTTTAATTTCATTATATTTATTTAATTCATTATTTTAAACAATCACACACAATTATTTGTTCTAAAAGTACATTTGTTTAATTCTGCCCTATCGTATTTTTCTATTCTGCATAGGATGATGAAATTTCACCAATGTTTTTCAATCAGTAACGAAATATTTTTGGTGAATCCTAAAATAATGACAATTCACGAGACCTAAAATTACAATTGAAGCGCGGCAAATCGTTGATTGTTTCCTAGGTAGTTAAATTTTTTAACGTATCACTTCTTCCCTGATTAGAGTCCTCCAGCGGGTTTCACAATTTTGTTTCCACTTTTTTTCCGTTTACTTATCAAACCTGGAACTTATTCTGAAAATTTGGTTTGGCCTTAAATTGTGGATTTAAAAAATGTATTCATGCATATTATAATTATTGTTTTGTCTTCAAGAATAAAAAAGTAAAATTTGTTGAAGCATTGAATTTTGAAACTTTTCAGTTTGAATGTTGGAAGCAACGAAAATAATTCAAGAACTGGCCTATTTAAACTGACCAGCTTAACTTGAAACATGGCCGAATTGGGATTGAAAACCGTCCCTGCACAACATGTTTGAAACCGGCCCACGGTAAATTTTTTAAATTGTTTATCAGAACAGGAATATCTTTCAAACGCCTGTTTAATTCACTCAGAAATTAAATTTTAATATGTTTTGATTTCTCCATCAGACCGGCCCACATGATAACCGACCCATATGGAATTTTCAAGATTTATAATGCCCTACCGTCCCTGATTTAAAATTAAACTTGTGAGGTATCAAAATATGAAGTTATTGAATTTGAAGACCGTTTCAATTTCAATCAATTTTGTATTACACTGATTGAATGTTTTTTAATCGGAAACAATCTTAAACTTTAAAATATTTTTAAATTCACATATCTCCCTGTTAGGTCGTTTTTCAAATTGAATCGTTTCCAAGTAAAGCTTTCAAATGTCACTGCTTTCAATTTATATTTGAACACTTTCTACATAAACTATCAAGATTTCATAATGAAATATTCGCAAATTGCAGACACTTTCACATCGAGTCATTTTTTAAATCGCTGGTTCCTTTCCAAATACATTGCATGCTGTCAATTTTATAACTATTGTTAAAAAAATTAATCATATACTTAAGTTCAAGTTTATTTTTCTTATTCTTTGAAATTCTATTTTCTTTATTGTCTATGAAAAATGGCATTGAAATATAAATGATTTAAAATGAAAATATTTCGAAACTAGATGTCGTAGATCGAAAACAGCTAATTATGAATTTCAGCGATTTCCCATTAGACTGTTTCTGTACGAAGACTTATTTCAGCATTAAAATAATAATTTCAATACTTTATTATTCGAAATTTCGATTTGTTCATATTCATAGTCCCTCCAATTGAGTCATTCTTAACTCTAGATTAGAATTGGATTAATTTACTCTTTTCATTAAACCTATTTAAATAAAAAAGGTGATATGAAAATCGCATATTAGATGCTTTCCAATTTTTTGGACACTTCTTTTACTTTTGAAAAAATACCTGAAATTAGATACATTTAAAAAAATTACTTTTACATTTTATAATTATATACAAATTGTATAATATAATTTATATCCGAGAACTTTCTACCTGACAAGACTTAAAAGTGAAATATTTGCAACTTACATCGCTTTCACATTAATTAAAATCTGGTTCCTTCCCAAACACATTCAATACTTTCAATTTTTCAATCAATATCTTCAAAATGAAGAATGAAATTCAAATTTATGCTTCCCACTCTTTAGAATTCAGTTTTCGTTAGTGCTTCTTTTGACTTATTCATTGAAAAACATTAAACTACTTTTCAATGCAAATCATTTCTAATCAATATAAAAAAGGTATTGTAAGCATATATAATTTATTCCACAAATGAGAACTCATATGTCTGAAATATCTATTACGTTGTTGGTACCTCTTTATTAATTTTCAAGGTTGTTCTGACAGTTGTACACAAATAACAGTCTGAAATATTAACATAACAATCTTTCGAATCCATTAAGGTTCTGCCAAAGGCGAAAAGAAAGTCAATACAGACGAGCCGATAACCAGACTGCACCATTTAAGGCAACAGATGACGAAAAGTTCGTCGGGTCGGTTGTCTGTTTTTTTGGACTGGAAGCCTGGAGAACGCTCGAACTCGGAGAACAAGGTCACACCAGGTAGACCCAGCACAGCATATGGCCGCTACGGCTTGGTGCGCGCTCTACAAAATGCTAACAATCCAACAGATCGTTGCTTTCCTGTCTGAGAAGGCAGTCGATGAACCTGAAGTCTCTAGAACCTAGTGGCACGTGACCTATTCACTATAAACTCAAGATTTCAATTTAAATTCATAACACCTTTTCGAACCCTAAATTTAAAGAGGTACCACAACTTGAAAATCTTCAAAAAAGTCGGTTTCAACTTCGGGCAGTGATCGGGACGATCGTGAGCACTGAACATCCTGTCGACACGCTTCCGCACCTGGAGGATTCCCTCGTGTGTGTCACGCACACAGATTTAATTCTCGCTTCGAGTTTGAAAGAGTTCAAACGTGAAACTCGCACTCTTCTTCGGAACTTGGAATAAACTTTTTTATTTTGCGGTCTGTTTGTGGATAAATAGTCGGTGACGTGTGATGTAACTAGGAATGGTAATATATCGAAGCAAGCGTCGCTCGGCGCTTTTACGATCTGATAAAACTGGCTAAAAATACCGACTTTTATCAAAAACATCTACGATAAGCCCTTCAGTTTTTGTGAAACTGCGCTAGGTGCAAGACGTATTCGGGCAGCTATGAAACCGGAGGTGAGTAGTTAAAAACACCGAAGTCAACGCGATTTTTTAATGTTTCCTGCGGATTATATAGCGAGCATTGAACCGGTTAGGAGTTATGAGATCGGCAAGTTCATTTTAAATCACAGTTTTGTAGGAAACTGGAAGTGGTTTTGTAAAATGAGTTCTGCTTGAGTGCTCTGATTTTTGTTTAATTAATATTTTCTTTGGATATTCTGAGAGTGATATAATAAGAGTTCTGCTGGGATTTTAAACGGTTTATTTTGTGGGAATTAAATAATGAAGGTGCGTGGGATCGAGTGTGTGTTAGTTCCCATCGCGTTGTATAATAAAATGGCAATGTGATTTGAAAATGAAAATTTAACTGACTGCCATTCTACGCAGTGTTTACTGTTATCCAAATTTTGTGTATGTCATTTGTGCTTGAATTAGATCATTTTTGTTTTTAATTTTAATTAGAAATTAATTTAAAAGTTATTAGGAAAGAGGAATGCTTTTTGCCGAACCTTTTTAGTTGAAAAAATAAATTTCCGAATTAAAAATATAAAAATTGAGCAATGTAAACTTTTGTAAACGACCCAGAGATTAAGACATTCTAATTGAAAAATGTCCTAGTCTTAAAGCTACCGATTTTAACATCTTAATATACAAGTTTGCAAATTTGAAACATCGTAGTTAAAAATTTCAAGCTGATCTATTTTAGATGTTTTTGGATTTCAAAACTGACAAACCTGATTTGAGCCCTAGTTTCGATTGAAAAATTCAAATTGCATTCAAATTTGAAGTATAAAATTGTAAATCAACCAAATTGAAAACACTTATTATCTTAAACTACTATTGAAAATCAAGTTTTTTTATAAGCAGATGACAATTTCAAAATTTTTTGTCTTCAAAATTTTAAGAATAAATTTTCGAAGCGTTAAAAATTTTAATTTAGCCATTTCGAATTTTATACAAGTTGTTGATGAGAACAAAATTAAATGAATCCTATATTGTTTAAAATTTGTAGGGTTGTTTTCAATATATAAGAAGATTTCCAACAAGTTGACCACTTTAAGTCCCATTTATTTTCCACTTTTCATTCGAAAACTAACTTTTTTCTAAAATTATCTCAGTAAAGTACTAATAACAAAGCACAATTCAGTAAAGATTTAATAGGTTATACTTGGTTTAGAAATGATAAATGACAAAGCAGGCAAAATGTCTTGTCACGCACCTGTCCCAAACTACAAATTTAACATAAAAATGGTTCAATTATAATAACACAGGTTTTTATCTGGTTACGCTGCATTGCTATTTTAGATTAAAACTAAAACATAAATATTTGAACTATTCATAATGCGAGCTAAAATGGTTAATTTTATACTCACGAAAGTTAATAAAGGTCACTATGTTTATATAATATTTTTCATAAAATATCTAGTAATGCTCGATATTAATTTATCAAACTACAAAATGAGAGCATGTTTTGAAATGCTTAAGTCAAGATCAAGTAAATCATTTTTTAATATTTTTATCTGTTCTGCATATATTTACAAAATACTTCTGGAAATTGATTTGACATCACTTGATCTTTTAGTTTTATATTTTCATATACTCTCTTGCGTTACCCTTTTTTTAAATATATATTTCAGGTGTATTAAACATTTTTTGTGTTTTCCAAAATCTCATGGTCTAAAATGGTCAACTTTTTGACAATAGCCCAATTTAAATATTTATATTGAAATTATTTAAACCTAGATTTCATTAAACGAATTGCCTCTATTTTCGCAAAAATGATTTCCGTAACAATTGTTATCATTTTCTCATTATGTGAAACTATAAATTTAATATATCTTGAACGCATTTTGGTTAAGAATTGGATTTTTTTTTGTAATTTTCTGCATGGGGATGTCCCGGTATATATCATCAGTCGCGGGCGCATTTTTATAATGCAATTGAGTGATCTAATAAGAGCAGTATGCCTAATTTGACATATTGGGCATAGCCTGATTGTTTACCCCATCATCCACGGGCTGGGTTACAGCCAAGTCCATTATGGGGGGACCGACAGCTTAAGGTGGGATCCGAACCACCAGAACCTCGGTAAAAGTATAGAAAAATTTCCTAAAAAGAGGTACCGGCTCAGCGATCGAACCCCGGACCTCTAACGTGAAGTCCAAACGCCTAACCACCTGAGCCACCGAGGCTCTTATTATTATTATTTTTTTTAACATCTTGTTCTCGGGTAAACCCGACTTTTCATCATAGCCACGGACTAAGTCAAGTGACTGATGTATAAGGATGTTAGAAGTTAATATAATACGATGTCTGAAATCTTCTGCGCTGATGTTGTAGGTAAAAAATTAAGAGCATAGTGTAGTTTGGAGTTCGTATGTTACCGCTGTTATCCAGACACAGCAGCCACAATCGTTGGAGGTGACAACAGTCGCCTCTGGATGCTTTCTCAGAGCTACCATCCTCTTATTATTAATTTTTTTTTTTCAACTTGTTCTCGGGTGAACCCAGTTTTTCACCATAGCCACGGACTAAGTCAAGTGACTGATGAGATGAGGATGTTATAAGTTAATATAATACGATGTCTGAAATCTTCTGCGATGATGTTGTACACGGAAACAAAATGTCATTAAATTTTATAGAACTAGTCCTATAGTAGAGGATACGATGGGTAGTTTATTAAAAGTTAAAATCTTCTTGGTTTTACATTGCATCGAACTATTCTACAAAATTTAATACAAAGTTCTCTAAAATGCGAAAAACGTAGAATAGTTCTAGAAAATCTAAAAGTCCAGCTAATATACAGTCTACATAGGAGAAGTCTCGAAACTATAGAGAACAGTTCTATAAAATCATGGCCGATTTTTAGCCTAAAAAAAATCTTTTTTATTATCATTATTATTATCATTATGCTTTAATATTTGTTCACATATTTAAGTACATAATTATTTACTATTACACAAACAATCACTACACAAATAATCGCACGCTATTAAAATTATTATTCGCTGTGGGCTCGAACCCCCTACCTACGCATTTGGAGCTCCTGAGAAAACCTCGCAGCTAACATAACTTGTAGTATAAACAAAAAAATCTAAAATATAAGCTACAGCTGTGAAGGGCTGTTTGACAAATTTTTGTGATTTGAAAATTCTAGGTTAATGATTTCGGAAATTTGAAATTTCTGGAGTTTTATATTTATAATGTCAGTAATTTCAAGAATATCATATTTGGAAAATTTAGTTTAAAATTTAGGTAATTACAAATTTCGGGATCTTTAACATTTTTAAAATTTTGGAAACTTTAAATTTCGAACAAATTTTTAATAGCAAATTATTTTTTGGTTATAAATTCTAGTAGGTTCAAGATTAATAAGATGTTATATAGCTATATAGAATAAGTTTATATAAGTTATATGAAATTAAAGGCTTGCATTGCAAATAATTTTAAAAGTTGAATTCCCAATTCCATATTTTTTTAATCGATTAAATAAGATATGACATGGAAAAAGTTGAATCTATTTCAATTTTTAACGTTGAAAATTAAAATCTTAAGCTTTCCAATAACCGACACATCTCTAAATGGCAAGTCCACTACCCGGGTGCACCGGAACGTGCACCAGGTCGTTCAAGACGTCATCTACGAGAACTTTTTTAGAATCTAAATTTTATCAATAGCCAAAATAACTACCATTAAGAAAATATGAGAGAAAACAAAGTTTTCGTATTTTTATTTCGGTCTTACGATACATTTAGAAAAAATTAAAAAAAGAAATCAAGTCAAAATTCCTTTTTATTGACGTTTCGGCCTCATCTGTGGGCCTTCATCAGGAAGAAACATCTTAGAGAATAATCGAACTCAATCATAAATATACGTCGAAGCGAATGACAACATTTTAAAATTATGTAAAGTCAGATCATTCTGAAGTTTTAAAAATCACTATGAAGTTTGCAAAAAAACATCAGTTTGTTAGCTGTTTCACAGCATTTTAATTACAAAATATGAATCTTTTTTAACATATTGGGAAAGTTCCTTGGACTTTATAGTTTCCCAATACTTCTTTTACAAACTTCATAATGATTTTTAAAACTTCAGAATGATATCTGACTTCACAAAATTTTAAAATGTTGTCATTTGCTTCGACGTATATTTATGATTGACTCCGATTATTCTTTAAGATGTTTGTATCGATGAAGGCCCACAGATGGGGCCAAAACGTCAATAAAAAGGAATTTTGACTCGATTTAGTTTTTCAATTTTTTTTTAAATGGATCGTAAGACCGAAACAAAAATATGAAAACTTTATTTTCTCTCATATTTTCTTAATATAAAAAAACGATCGAAGGAAGCTTGACTTGATGATTTCTTTAGAAATCTTGAGGTTTATCTACCAAAATAACTACCAATGGTGAGTCGACGGTAGTTAATTTGGTGGTTGAAACAATTCAAATTTCTAAAAAGTTCTCGTAGAATACGTGCTAAACTACCTGGTGCGCGACTCGGTGCACCCGGATCGTCGACTCAACACTTAATTATTTTGGATGTTGACACAATTTGAATTTTGAAGCAGTTCTCGTAGAATACGTGCCAAACGACCTGGTGCACGTTCCGGTGCATCCTGATCGTCGACTCACCATTGGTAGTTATTTTGGCTATTGATACAATTTAGATTCTAAAAAAGTTCTCGTAGATGACGTCTTGAACGACCTGGTGCACGTTCCGGTGCACCCGGGTAGTGGATTTACCATTTAGAGATGTGTCGGTTATTGGCAAACTTAATATTTTAATTTTCAACGCGTGCTAATGTTCTCTAAGACTTGAATTCTTTTTTTTCACGCGGGAGCCATGCGGAAAAGTCGCTGCCTGCGTACAGTAGCGACTGCGCAGCTACATTTTAAAGAACTGAAGTCTATAGATCTTCGATTGAAGTAGTTCACAAACACTCAATACTTCGAATCGAATTTCTATGAGATTTTTCAACATTTTTTGAAGAATTTTTCTATACATTTGACTGAATTGAGGTATTCAAACCTTATAATTATGTGATTACAAACTTTCAATACCTCAATTGTGATTTCTACGAAAGTTTTCAGCATTCTTTCATGAATTTCTCTATATATTTTATTAAACTTTTTCAAATCGGAGTTCAATATAAAGTTTACAGAATTCTTGTAGAGTTATTCTAGGTTAGTTCTATATTATATCCTGAAAGTTATACAGAATATAGAAAATTCGTTCAAGGTTCGCTCTCATCCCCGACTCTTGTAATACTTCAAGAAAGTTTAATGAACTTTTTTTTTCCGTGTAGGTACAAAATTAGGAGCATGGTGTAGTTTGCTGTTTGTCATTACCGCTGTTATCTTTACACAGCAGCCTTGAGTATTGGAGGTGACAACAGTCGCCTCTGGATGCTTTCTTAGAGCTATCATCAATTATTTTTGATTATTATTATAAATTTGTTTATTAATCTTGTTCTCGGGTGAACCCGGTTTTTTATCATAACCAAGGACTAAGTCAAGTGACTGATGTATAAGGATTTTAGAAGTTAATATAATACGATGTCTGAAATCTTCTGCGCTGATGTTGTAGGTAAAAAATTAGGGGCATAGTGTAGTTTGGAGTTCGTATTTTACCGCTGTTATCCATACACAGCGGCCACAATCGTTGGAGGTGACAACAGTCGCCTCTGGATGCTTTTTTAGAGCATATTTATTATATTAACATATTATTATTATTTATATAATATTATATATATATATATTGCATATTAGCAATATTATTATTTAAAACTTTTTTTTCCAAATATTATCACAATTTTAATTCTGAATTAAAATAATTTTCCCACGATTCTTAATAAATAATCTCGGGATTTGAAACTACATGCATGAATTAATTAAAATTCTTGCAAAATAACCTTGTTTTTATAATAATGAGCAATAACAACTCAACATTATTTAAATTTGCTAAAGACGCTTCGTGGGAATTCGAACGTAAACGTAAATGCCAACTGTTATTATTAGCAAAACATTATTTTAGTTAGTGAAACAGATGGGCATTTTTTCTTTAAGAAAGACGATGATTGACGTCTTCAATATCAGAAAAATTGTGTTTGGAGGGGTTTCTGTAATACACCTAACACCCTCTCTATAAAGGAAGAGATCTTCTTTCTCATTATGTACGAGCGAAGGTTTCAGAAACCTAAAGAATGCGCCTTTTATGCATTAATGATACACCTTGAATGCTAGCAACGGAAGGAGTAAATGCGTGTGAAACCTCAAGAAGGGAATGTTGAAACAAATTGAAACTCCATTGCCAATATTTCACCGCAACCACGCAATCGAACGTTTTACTTTCGTCTTTTTTAAAAATAATACTCAACATTCAAATTAATTAAATTAAACAATAAACATTCACTTTATTTTTGCACTTTAATTCATGCTTCTACATTATATTGTCATCACCAGATTTCATAATAAATCTTTAATTATATCAATGTTATTCAAGATTTTCAGCTTTATTATTATAACTTTAAAATTTATTTTTTATTTTGAAACTTGCCTTTTAGGATCAGAAAGGAATTTTTTCATTGTCGATTTATGTCTCTTAATTTTAAAACCTGACCCAGAAAATAGAATTTTATAACCCTAGGCTCTTGTCTAGTAACTGTAGCAGTAAGTGGATAATTATACTAGACCTAATAATAACTTAGGTTCTTAGGTGCATTATAGCAACGCTTGCTGTAATTGAGTACTTAGGCGCAAGAGTTCAGACTATAAAAATTGCATGGGCCTCATAACACCATTGTTGCAACTGGGTACACTTATATATTATGTGTTAAATTATGACTCTCGTAACTCAGCCTCTAGCACCATAGTCTCCAGTCACTCAATTGTCAAGCTTTATACATCTCATCTTAAATAGGAGAAATTATATTACCTATATTAAGTAAGGGGGGCCAATTTTCTAAACATTTCTTAGGTCGAGAAGAACTGGGAAATGACTGGTTCCAATAACTTTAAATCATGGTGGATTCCACGCAGGATTCACACAAACCAGGTCATTACTTCATCGATTTTGTTTAAACGGTGGCTTCTTATGAGTTTAGTAGAAAAAATATAGATTGCTAAAAATTTCACTGAAAACGTTTTTTTTCTTTGGTAAAGTTTATCCAAGTTTTCCATTTTGAACACTTTTTAAGCCTCTAAAACACGTATTGCACCAGTGCACTAAAGCCTGTATCGCTAGCTCTTGCTTGTAGCATGAAAAGCCCAGGAAATCCAAAGTTTAAAGTTCCAATCGATTTTGAAAGCTCCTTCATGGTTATTTTTCATGTTTTCAAAAAAAAATTTTGAGTTTTTTAAAAACTCGGTTCCCCAAAAATGCCTATGCTTATTTTCTGCAGACTTCCCTATTTTATACTTGAAAATATTTAATTCAATTTTTGAAAGTAAAAGTGTAAATTATTATTTGATGGATTTCGGTATTATCATCAGTTAAGGGGCATTTAACTGATTATAGTCTCAACTATATATCAAATAAATTTCCTTGCTCACAGATATGTAAAGGGTTTTCTCCAATAAAAGAAAAAAATCGCAATCCGCAGCTTAGCCTATTCCAATTTGTGGTCAGTGTCACTTTAAGATTGTCAGCTGATACATCTATTTCCTCGAAAATGGATGACTGTTTCTAATCAGATTTTTTTGGGCTTAAATCAGCAACACGTCATCTCGGAAGTGGACTTCTGTGATTCTGTCATTTCGATTTTAAAAGAATGTCTTTTCACTCTCCTGGAAAATTCCTATTTTGTTCGTTGTCTAGTTATGTGCTGCCACCTATCAATTTAAGAATTGTTCCATTTTTAAACGAAGTTTGGTATTGTTTAATTTTTAACGCTTCAAGTGTGAATTCATTAATTTTGTAACTTTCCAATAGGGAAGCATATAATTTTCAAATTTAAATAATTAAACTTTAAAGGTTCAAAATATTTTTTGTAATATTTAAAATTCCGTAATTTTTATCGGTGAAAAAGACTGTGATTTTTTCACAGAAATCACATGTTTCAGTAAAAAAATCTATCCAATCTACAATTTTATTTAAAATCGAAAGCTTTAATAATGGAAAAAATTTATATTGAAAACCATTCTAATCGAATAATTTCAAATTTCAAATTGAAAGTTATAATCTGATGGGAAATGTGAATAAACTATTTAAAATTGAAACCGGCTGAAACAGAATAATTACTGATTGAAAATAAGTATATTTGAATAATTTCAATTTCAAAGTGTTGAAAATTGAAAAGGTAATTTCAAAAACTTAATACATACATTCACAATGAAGTGTGTAATTTACATATTGAGACCCTGAATATTTGAACAATTTTTATTTAAGTACGTTTAAAATGAAATAATTTTGTATTGAAAAAGCTTCAAAATTGGTCAATTTCGAATTAAAGTTGTTTCAAATCTGATAATTTAAAAGTAATTAATGATCACTTGAAAAAAAGTAAAGTGACCTTTCTTCAACCTAATCATTTCGGCGAATTGCCTTTCTTTAATTTGTGTTGCCTGTAACACTTATTTTTTAGTTAAAGAACTTTCAACTGTCGAACATTAGGATTTTCTTTTAATGTTATCATTGTTTACCACTTTTTATTCATGCTATGAAAATTTATTACTTCGTCTTATCTTCGGTTTTGTATTTTACGATACTGTAGAAGCAATTTCAGTTTCCTCAGTCTTCCATTTTCTTTGCTATAAGAAAAAACTCTTCCTGAACATTGTTACAAAGTAAGATATTGCCAATTTACTAAATGTACAAATTATTAAGGTGTTTTTAAAAAAAATTCCACTCAGTTTCTTGAAATTTACTTCATTTCTGTTTCCTTCGAAATATTGAAGTTAAATTGAAATGGTCCAATTGGGTTCAAAATTATTTTGAAAATTCGATTTTATTCGGAATGAATAGACCAGGATTTACTAAGAAATAAGGATTAATAATATTAACTTGAAACTTTGACAAAATATAATTTCAAATAGAAAGTCATACAAAATTGTGAGCCTTTCAAAATAAACTGGATTTCAATTAAATTCATTTTGAACGCTTTCATTGTACAATAAGACAGTTTTCACAAATAAGAAAATGAATTCCTTTTATATTTCAATTATACTCCTTATCAAGGAGGAATGGGAAAAAGTGCTTTTCGCAGTAATCTCTATTAGGAAAGTTATGCCAGAGGGCGTAAGGATCTTTAAAAAAACCGGTTCGACTGCTTCACAAATTGGTTGATCTACATTTTTCAACGAACATGCTCGATCAAGCGTTCCATTTCACACAGAATATGCCATTCGCGCGTTGCGCATCATAGAAGTCGATGGGAAATTTTGTGAATTTCTACCCTCAGGAATTTTCCCAGAAATGTAGAAAATCCCAATTTCAGAATCTAGGTAAAACTGTATCCTTGGCTGGAAAATTACTCTCACCACAAAATTGTTTTTTTGAAATACGAGTATCTGTTCTGAAAATAGGACACTTTTTATTCCTTCTATTTTTTCAGAAATATTATTATTTATTTATAAACTATTATCATTTTTTACCAATCTTAACTGCGCCATGAAAATTGAAAGGATAATCTCTAGAAATCCGCACTTTCAAACCTAAGCATCTGGTGATTGACGTAAATTTAAATTCGTTAATTGGACTTCCATACTTCCCAGGTTTCTATCTCAGATTTCTATTACAGTCTCAGAAAGAATAAATTCACTTTTTTCTGTTTTTAAATAGTTTTTACGTACTATTGTTTATTTACGCCATTCTAGAGGATATTTGAAAACAGCGAATATTTATGACGTTCTATCATGATTTGACACTTTAATAAAGGATGCTTAGTATCTAATTTATCCGTCTCATAATTGTTAGGGGAAAATGATTATTAATTTGAAATTTAATTCAAAGAAAAAACATTGGCACGAATTATGTAATTTTACCGTTATTGCAAGAGCTGTAATTTAAGCCTACAGAATTGTTTTTTAAATTAAAACAATCCTGAAAATGTACTATAAAAAGCAGACAGAAAACATTTTCTACCATTATTTTTTAGTATAATTATAGAAATTAAACATTAGGTCCTTTTTATTACTGAATATTTATGACCTTCTTTTTGTAACAAATTGAGATTGGATCATAAAAAGAAATTCCTTGGTTTATTGGATTCTTAAAAATGTTGGCATTATATATATATATATATATATATATATATATATATATGTTCTATGTTTTGACTTTCTCCTATACGTAATTTTCTCTACGCGACGATTAGTATAGTTAGTCGCGAATAAAATCACGTTTATGTTCGGTATTTTCCAAACGAATGAACTTTCGGTCAGTCTTCCTGGGGCATAAGGAGATATAGCTTCCTTGATTATTGTTGAAGTTTCAAAGTGCTGATAGCTTGCATATTCTACAAATAAATTTGTATATAAGGTAATTAAATTTATTTTCTTTGAGAATTTTTACTTCATTTTATATACCTTTTTTTCTAGATATTTTTGCTTTCCCTGAGCACTGTGCGTCACACGCTGATTACGAACATAATTATGTACGATTGAAACGTGAGCGACATATGCAGAATGTTAAGCCATCTTCAGTTCGCCATTGGTTAAAATTTCACTGACATTCCCAGGTTTAATTGTTCTTGAATTACCTTATGAGCAACGAGAGAGTTTACTACATTACTAGGGGAAAAAGAATTAATCTGCTAGAGAAATTGGTGAAATTTTTCTTTTTTATTGACTACTATTGTCTTTCTGGGACTTTTATTTGAGCAGTGGTTTTACAAGAAAATTATATATATTGTTGTTTTCTAAGTTTGATTTAGCATATGAATATTCTTAAAATAAATCAGACATTTGAAAATGTTTGCAAATAAAGTTTAATCAGAAAATATTAGCTTAATTTAAATATTAGCTTATTGTTAGTTGAGAAAACAAAATAAATTTAATTTAATAATCTTATGACAACAAACACTATTTTATATTCTGACAAAGATAAACAATTTCATCATATCTTATTTGTCATATTAATATTATATTTATACCTTTGATTAAAAAGTGTTTTATGAAAAAAAACATGATATGTATGTGATACGAATGGAATTAAAAAAAAAGTTTTCTATGTTTTTAAGACTGAAATAATTATTATCAGTCATTTTTTGTGAAATAAAAAACATTTTTCTTTAAGTTTGACACTTACAAAAAGTAATAATTTAACAATGGTTTTTGTAATTGCATTTTTTTTTACTGTCGCGTCTTACCATTTTTTTTAAACGGTTGAATTTTAATCTATCACCGCTTATTTTTCCGGGGAACATTCCGTCAAACTTTACTGTTTTGAATTTTTTAAATCAATAAATGATCTTCAAATATAGTTGTTTGTTTAAAAAATGTTTTCTTACAAAAATATGGTTTTAACGAATTCAGCCAGAAAAAAATTACTTTCAAAATTGGAAATAGTACAGTTGTATAGAGTGTTTACCTCAAACTAATAAGCCATTATTATTATTTAAAATTCAACAATTTTTTAAAAATTGGTGAAAAGCGATAGTAAGGAAAAATTCAATTACAAAAAACATTGTTAAAATCAATGTTTTTTGTAAGTTAGAATTGCTTTCATCATAATGTTTTTTTTATTTGAAATTACATCATCAGTAATATTATTTCGATTCTTAAAATCATGGAAAACCTATTTTTTTTAAGTGATATGATTCTCAGTACAACTATTTTAAACTATTCGATGCCTTAAAAACGACATTTTTTTTCTTAACAATAAAAAATAGGGTTTTTGTTCATTTTCAAAAAATTGTAACTTGCACAAATTTTCTCTTTTCAATTATTTATAATTTTTTTTATCATCAATAAAAACTATATCTACAGAATATTCATACCATAAGAATGTACATAAACGTTATCAAAATGTGTGCTGTATGTGAAAAAATAGAGCAAAATGTTATTACAATTCCCATATTCTGAAGATGTATATATATTGGAAAAATTGTCCAAATTTGGCACTTTTATTCATTCTATGTTTTACTTTGAAATTCTATAATAACAAGATTTTTCAAAAGCAAATCAAATTTTAATGTCAGCAATAAAATTAATCGAATCATAAATAATGAGCGTCTCTGAAATATTTCAAAAAAGGAGAAAAAAATTAAAATGAAGAAAACAAGAGTTCCCCATGTTTTAGATATCATTCTTTTTAGATACTAATTTATTGTTCTCATAGATTGCAATTACAGTTTAAACTTGTTTAAATCATGTAATTGACAAATAGGGACATATAAAATTATATATTTTCTAAAATCGTGGCACAGACCATCCTATTTTTTCTTTCGTCATGCATATCATATTTAAGCGGCAAGAAAGTTTGTCGCGCATGAAACGCTCGTTGAAGTGTTCAAAATAAATTGAAGTCAAATTAATACCGAATCATACAGTCAACATACAAATTGAAAACCGCATTTCTTAATCATTTTTATGCTTAAAATGGGTCTTCATATTTTTATGAAATGAAATAATTCGTACTTTCTCAAAAGAATAAAAATAAGATTTCTAAACAAAAATTTGTATTTTCTAGCAAACATCTTCAATGTCTTCAAGGAAGATTCAATCTCTTTCATTATTATACCATTAAGCCATTTCCCTTTCGGGGTAGGCGTGACTTGCTCGGTTTGAAAATAGTGAATGGGTATATAGGTTTAAAGTAGGTCGGTATATGGGTATAAGGTATATATGTATATAGGTGTTAGGTATAGAAGTTTTAGATTGATCTGGAATTCTCGTGTTATTTATTCAAATGAGACGTTCATTCCGCAACACTGATCCGACCCAGGTTGCTGATCAATCTTTCTAGCGATCACCCCAAGTGAGGACCCTCACAAAATTGTTATGTATGGTTTCTTACTTGGGCCCATTAGTATCCAAGGTCTTTGTTTCACGCATCATTCACTCTATTGTCACTCTGTTCACAAACTATTTGTCGCCACACTTTTCTGTCCTGGCATACTACTCTAGCTTCCTTCACGTCCATGCATTTTTTCATGCAAGCTCTTGTATTTCTATGGCTCCTTATGTCTCTTCGGATTCTTAAAACATATTCCAATGAAGACTAAACTTTACGAAAAATTGAATGAAGGAGGCTAAAATCCAGATGCAGTGGATCTCTTACTATCATCCGGATCCGAAGAGTTAGCAAAGTCATTCTAATACGTTTCTATTTTGCCAGTCGTTAAAGTGTTCATTTATCACTTGACGTTTAATTACTGGAACCCAGGAAGGACTTGTTGTACATCACAAGTGCGGAGGCAATATATCATCCTCTCAGATCCTCAGGGATATCTGCAGGTGTTGATGATAGGGAGAAAGGCAAAGGCAACTTTCTCCATTTTTTGAAAACCCTCTCAGGATCTCCTTGCCAATTTTAAGAAACTGATGAGCACGTACGTCTGTCGTCTGAGCAGATCCATGGCCCATTTTTTTTAGAAAGGAAACAGTCCCAGGTTACAGTTAACCAGCGCTCTGACTTGCGAGCAGCATTCCTTGCTCCTCTCTTTTCAGTCTTTTCAGTCTTCGCCAAGTAGTTAAACAAACTTCTTTCCAATTCAGTTCTCTCGTGGAAGTGAGCACGTGCGTTTTGACTTCAAATTCAAATTTTTTATTTAAATTGTAGTACGTATACATAACATTAAAACAAATTCCTTTTTTTCTTTGAAGTCTTCTATTTTATTTGTTTTTGTTCGAGTGTGTCTACCAGTTTCAAATAGTTACCAACTTTCAAGGGACTCGGTCGTAACACTCGAGAGGTCATGAACGCTTGGGTTACAGTACTTATAGTACTTACAGTACTTACAGTGGCTAATCGCCTGGACGTGTGCAGCTAGTTTTGTGGAATTCCGTTACCGTTAATCCAGTGACTCTCGTAAAAAGTCATACTATTCCGAAATCTATTTTATATTTTATCTTTCCATTTAGAATGTGATATCTCACTGTAGTAAAGAGGAATCCTCGAGAACTAGAGGTTTTACTACCAATTCTCAATTCATATCTTCTTAAAGTGGCTGGAAAAAGTTTTTTACGACGCTTCTTCTCCCTATGGCTTATTTATGATTCTTTAAGTCTGCATAACTGGAACCTGCTGAGTTATAATTTTATTAAGTCTTGGGAAACGTCAGTTCTTCACTTTATTCTTCTCTGCCAATTATTTCTCTCCTCGGACTTTATTTGTAAAACTCATTTTGTCATTCAGAAGGGTTGATTTGGAGAAGTTTAATTTAAAGAAACACTGAATTTACAAGTTTGAATTTGAATTTTTTTTAAATTAAATTTTGTGGAGACTACAGATCGTGATAAAAAATTACAATTTTCAAATTCGGTGGTGCAATTTTTTTAATAAAAATCTCTCCCGGTTACAACAATGCTCCACATAAAAAAATAAAACGTATAGTATGTCTTTCTTATAGATGCACATTTTTTTAATATTAAAAAAAAATAACAAAGATGGTATTTTCTACCAAATAAACTCTTTATGTTTTAAAAATTCAACGAATAAATAAAGCATATTTTCTGCAAAATCGCATCTTTTTCTTTAATGTTAATTTTTTTAATTGATGCGTATATATAAAGAAGACATTCTGTAAGTTTTAAGTGAGCTCTGTAACTTTATTTCAGGGTTTTAATAAAAATGTGATTGAAAACAGTAAAGTTTGAACGGTATTATTATAAATTCTATTTGAAAAAAATTTATGTTGCAATTTAACTTGTTATGCAGTGAAATTACATGAACGTATGACTTTGAAGCAATTATAATTGGAAAGCAATATTACTTCAAAAAATAACAAAATTTGAGAAAAACTCAAAATATAAGTACTTGGAAATAAAGTTAGCAAACTCCTGCAATGACAAATTTAGACTCTATCAGAATTATACATTTAAAAACGAGAATGTAGTTTTGAAAAGATTTTCGTTTTTAAATGAGATTTTCGAATTCAGAATCCAGGAGTCTACATTTTATTTTGGAACTTGATTCTGCATTAGAATTTAGTTAGAAATTTAGAATTGTGTTTAGAAATGCGTGGGAGGAATGTAAACTGAAAAAATATAAATGATTTTTAAATCCTTGACTCTCATGATTCATGTGTGATTCACGATTCTGGAGAATTCAGGGTCTTGAATATACCTGAAGGATACGATGCGATCCACAGGTGAATAAATTGCATCCTTCGTTCTTGGCAAACCACAATTTCCTCTTGATGAAACTTTTTAATAACTGGTTTGCAATTTTTTGTGGATGCAATAACAGACCTATTCAAAGAAAGCCTTGTGAATTTATTTAAGAAAATTAAATTCACGATTTTTCCGCCTTTGGGATCAGGGAAAGTCAGGGAAAAGTGAGAGATTTTGAAGAAAATATTGAAAAAGTTAGCGAATTTATATAAGAGGCACTTTAAATAACAGTCAAACATTAAAAAAATTTTATTCAGACTTACTTTATTCCGTTTATAAAAGATTCTATGTTAAAAATTTCACAGGATTAAGATACTGGTCTTTGAAGATTAATGGCCAAGGAAAATGAAAAATTGGTCAGGGAAAAATTCTACTTTTTTGTTAAAAATTCACATTTTGGCGTTGAAAGTTCAACTAAAATCTTTCTTGGCGGAAAGTCAAACTTTTTTTTTAATTCGTCTTTTTGGTTCACAAATGTATCTGTGTCAGTAGAAATTTCATCTTTTTTGGATAAAAGTGTTATTGTTTGGTTGTAAATTAATTTTCTTTGGTTGGAAACTGAACTCTTTTCGTTTTGAAATAAAAATCTTTGTTTGTGTAAATATCCACAATTACATTACTCGTTGAAAATTCATATTTTTTGGTTGAAAATTGGGCTATTTCGTTGAAAATCAATTTTTTTTGTTTAAAGTGATTTACAAAAAAGTTACCTCTCAACTTGAAAGTTCAACCATTTTGATGAAATTTTTTTTCTTCCATGACTGAAAAATCTTTTTTTGATGAAAAATCTACTTTTTAGTTGGAAAATTCATAAATTTAGTTAAGAATTTGTGTTTATAGTTTTAAAATTAATCTTTGTCGCTAGAAATTTTATCTATTTCGGCTAAAATATATCAACTTTTTCTGAGAATTCATCTTTGTATGTTTAAAATTCAACTATTTAGTTAAAAATGGAAATATTTTGTTGAAAATTGAATTATTTTGTTGAATATTTAACTCTTTAGTTGAAAATGTTACTATTTTGTTGAAAACGGTTTGTTTTTGTTGTTGAAATATCAACTATTACAATTTTTGTTGAAAGTTTATCTTTTGTTAAAAAATTCAACTTTCCGGGTTGAAAATTAAACTATATTTTTAAAAAATCGTCTTTTAGACTTAAAAGTTCAACTATTTGGATAAAACTTTTTTTTAGTATTAAAATCCATCTTTTCTGGTAGAACTTTCATCTTTTTCGGTTGAAATATTAACTATTGCGTTTTTTGTTTTTAACAATTCATTTTCATGGGTAAAAAATTCAACTTTTCGATTAAAAATGCAACTATTTTGTTGAAGAATTAATTATTTTGTTAACAATTCTACTCTTCCATCTCAAGTTCAACTATTTTTTGAAAATTCGTATTTTTTTCTAATTCGAGATTTTAATTAATACATTTTTTGTTTAAAATTCATATTTTTGTTGAAAATTCAATTTTTCGGATTAAAAATTCAACTGTACTTCAGGAAATTCGCCTTTTAGACTCGAAAATTCAACTATTTGGTCAAAAATATATCTAATTTTGGATGAATTTTAATCTTTTTTGTTTGCAAATTTGACTATTTGGTTACAAATTCATCTTTTTAGGCAGAAAATTCAAGTATTCGTTAAAAAGTCAATTATTTTGTTGAACATTTAATTCGTTTGTTGAAAATTCAAGTATTTTGTGAAAAATTCATCTCTTTTGGTTGAAAATTCAACTGTTTTGTTGAACATTCGTCTATTTGGTCAGAAAATTCGTCCTTTGAATTAGTCAATATCATTTTTTTTTAATTCAACTCAATTCGAAGAAATTCAATTATTTGTTTGTATTGCAACTGTATTTTGTTGAAAATTTCACTATTTTGTTAAAAAGTGATCTTTTTTGGTTAAAAATGCAACTCGTTTGTTGATATTCGTCTTTTATGGTAGAGAAGTCATCTTTTTGGATGAAGTAAATCAATAAATTTGAATTTTTCCAATTTACATCTGACAGTTTATTGATTTATTCCATTTATAAAATTTATATGTAAAAATGTTACAAGATTAAAATGCTGGTCTTTGAATATTAATGTCCAGAGAAAGTGAACAATTGGACAGGGAAAAGTCAGGAAATTTATGGAAGAAAGAATTTAAATTTAAGGCTTGATTATATTCGGGATTTTTTAAAAATGTTATATTAAAATCTAAAAAGTCCACGCTTTCGACGAAGGTGGGTGAGCCCGGGACAAAATATAATATAATATAATAAATATATTTTAGGATTATTATTCAAAAGTTAGAAACTAGAAAGTTACCCAGTTTTATATATTGATAGTGTTCATTTTTAAATGTATTGGAAACATGTGTACAAATGCGAAATTCATATTTTTTATTTTGCATAATTCTAAGTACCTATGTCATATTAATATTACGATGATAGAGATAGCTGTGATCTCAACAAATTATTAAAAATTATCAAGTGTTTTTTTATTTATGATTTCAGGCTGATCATAGACTTGAGCAGCTTAAAAAGGCGACAGACAGAATCCAAAAAGAAATCGAAGAAGTTACAGAAAGGGAACACGAACTTCGAAACGTAGGAAGCATAAAAACCACGTCACATGAAACCGTCGATTCGAAGGTATTTTTTATAATCTTTAAAGTTTATTGTTGATTAACTTTTGTTGTTCCTAAATTCGAATTTTATCTAAGAAACTTGTCCTTGTAAATTTAAATGAATACAAGTGTTTTATATCACCGTTCAATTTTTGTTGAACATTAATTAAATATTTATTATTATTCAATTCAGTAATTTTATTATTTATGCATTTCTCAGATTTCTCTTGACCGAAAAGTTTTTAAAACACCTTAAAATACTCGATAAATGATTTTCGGTAATACAAAAGATAATGGAAAGAATTGTGAAAATAATAGCTGACTCATTTGGAAGACCTCGAGGCAAGATAAAAGAATTCTTATTGAAGAGAAAATTTTTTTTATTTTGAAGGAAACAAAATGTACTTTAGGAATAGGTAATTATCATATTTACACGTTGGACAAAGCCTTGATATGTCCGTGAACAGTTGTCACGTATCTTCCGCAATCAGATCTTATCTTCAGGTTCTTCAGTGCAATTCAAACTTTGCTTTGATTATGATGATATTGTTCGACTAGAACGGAAATGAATTATGCGTTCAATCAGCAAAATCATATTATCGATTTTATCGCAAGTGGTCATCATTGTAAAAAGATAAAAAATTCAGGCATTTTTGCACCTTTACTAATTTCTGAGGAAATCGAAGGAAGATTATATTTATATTGTATTTCACAATCCATTTATACCTTGCTCGAAAGCTTAAAGTAAAAATAGAAATTTTTCAACATTAATTGATCAAATCCTTCTTTTATGTAAGATAATATATGGATTTGGAAATTTTATTTCTTTATCAAGGAAATGATTAGAATAAAATACTTTTATAGCTTCACACTCTTCTGTATTTCTAAGAGACAATAAAACACAGAGACTCGTCTAAGTAAAATTTCACGTTCCAATTCAATCGCTTGGATTTTGAAAAATTAGCAGTTCTTCCGTGAAAAAGAGCCTTCCGTCTCAATCCATTAGCGACTAACTGTTATGCTGTACCGGATATCTTTGATAACTGGAACGTAACTAACAAGCTTCTCTATATTAATGTTAAATGGCTATATTATCTGAGAATCTAAAAGCCAAAGTCTTTCCCTCGAAGAAAAACATATAGAAATATATAACAGATTTAATATTTTTCCAGTGAGCTATTTTCGAAATTAATAATAATTTTTGCTTTTCTTTTAGGTTCGACGAATGCCACAAGCCCTTGCATCAGGAAAACTGAAAAGAACAACATCAACTCCCCAAATTTTGGAAGCAGTAACATCTCCCACAACCCCGGTTGCACCGACTCTAACACCTAAAATGACAAACGGTGTGATCTCTACTCGTACAACACCTACACCCCTTCGTTTCGCAACAACTCCTAGCCAAAAAGGATTGATGCACAGGTTTTTAGCTACGCGAGGGAAAATTTATAAATCACAGCCAGCCTCTAATAATGAATTTAATAAGCAGTCTCCTGTTCCGACTATTACTCTCAATCCCCTGAGTATAAAGGCTTTCAATAGAAGTTTGGAAATTCATATCGAACCTGACGAACCCAAAGTGAAACCAACGAGAAAAGGATATGTTCCAGTGGAACAGAAAATTCAGAAGGAACTCAATGACATGAAAGAACGAGAAAATGAGTTAAGGTTAACCCTGTTTTCAGTTGTATTGCATTTTTGCAGGCATTACGTCTTAGTTTCAGTTTTTTCCTATATATCCCTTATTTCATATTCGGTCGGTGAAAGCTCTCTATTATCGAATCTTTCGACTATTTGCCGCTTCCCAATCACAATTGAGGCTTCGACTGTAATAAAGGGACATACCATTTTTTGACTCAAGCGCAAATATACCCTATAACAAGGGAAAAGGAAGAATTTTGTGAACAGTTTTTGATGGGATTTAAATAAGTTCCCTATCTTAATTGCATTTTTAAGAATTGAAGTTATAAATTAATTTTTTTTAACGTCGTGATGACATTGCGCTTGAGCTAAATACCACTGCGAAGTACTATAGATGGATTCATTATAAGTGTATGTATTTGTGCTCATCTCATGAGCATTTTGCTTCCTCGTAGGTATATCAAATGAACTTGCTTCCTCATAGAGTGAAGTTTTTCTCTAACAAAAAAAAGAATGGATACTTTCAATATTTTTCAAGCTCATGTTTCTGTCTTGCGCTATGTACTGTTACAATGAACAACTTTTTAACTCACGGTTGTATTGTATTCCAAATTAAAACCAAAGTTTTCTTCATAGAAACAATGTAACTTTTTCTTTAACTTTCTAAGTAGCTATTGATTTTTCAAGAATGGTCATTATAAGTTCGTCAATAAGTTAATCTACGCGTCTCGGATACGCGAACAATTACATCACATAAAGTACTGTTATATTCCCAATGAAAAAATCCTCTTATAAACAAGGTAAATAATTTTGGTCAAAAATTTAAAAAAAGACATTGTGTAGGTTATGGTATGTCATGCAAAATTCTTATTGGGCAATCGATGCATCTCGAAGACGGGATCGAATATTTCATACACATTACTGTTGCATTCCTAATAATAAAAAAGTTCTCATATCAACAAGATAAACAATATATTTTTCAAATTTATAAGTCTGTCTTATTAGATCATAAAAGGTCATAGAAGGTTCGTCAATAGGTCATTCCACGTGCGTCTCGAAGACGCGAACAAGCAATTCAGATAAAATACTGTCGTATTCCTAATATTAACAGAGTTTTCCTCACATAAACAGAATACACATATTTTTTGAAACTTTCTAAATCGGTACGGGCGGGTCATAAAAGGTTCAGCAATAGGTCAATCGATGCGTTTTATGTTCGCAAACAAATACATTTCATATAGTATTGTCGTATTTCGAAAAAAAAAAAAGTTTTTTCTCTTAGAAACGAAATAAACCATTTTTTTTAATTCATAAATTGGTATACTAGTAGGTTATAAAAGTTTCAATAATAGGTCGAAAGATACGTCTCCAAGACGCGAGGAAATACGCTGGATATCGTAATGTTGTATTTTGATGATCAAAAAAGTTTTCCTTACATAAAAACGGTAAATTTTTTAAAATCTCTAAACGCAAAAAAAAAACTACTTTTGAATGCCCAATCTAGCTAAAAATTCTATCAGTCTTGGATATCAGTCGCAGCTACGAATTATATCGAAATATGTCGAAATATTATATTTTAAATTTTAAGTAATTACAAACCTCCTTCTATGATTGAGCAAAAATGTATGTCTCGTTCGATCCGAAGCCTCAATTTCAAACAAACGCCTGTTTTTTTTAGCTGTTACTAAGTGCCTTAATCCATATAATATTAAATTGAATTTTTCCTTCCCTAATAACATGAAATGTAATAAAATGCTGCACTTAATAAGATATTACAAAAAATGTCAATAATCTAAAAAATATTTTTAAAATTTTTAAGTTCTTGGTCTCATTTTGAATGTAAGTCTCCGTAGTATTTTGCTAAATATATACAGATTATTGCAGTTTTGTACTAGATTCTATCAAAGGGTCAAACTTGGGACAAAAAAATCGTAAACTTTCAAATAAATACTTTATACATTGATATACAAATTTTTTAAATATCTTAAGAAGTTAGAAAAATACTATGGAGAGTTTAAAATCAAACCAAGAATTCCAACAAATGTTAAATCATTTTAAAAAACATCGAAATTTTACATTTGTTTGCAACACAAAAAAAGGTAACATTTGGCCTTTACTTTCGTCTTATTGGGCGCAGAATTTGATTAGAGTTTGTGCTACTATGGGTAAATAAATATAATTTATTATTCTAAAAATTAAATCACTTTAGAAACCACGCAAAATATAGGCGTTTCCGTAATTAGTGTAGTTTTTAAAATCTTTTTTAAATTGGATAATATCAAAAAATTGAAGTATATAAAATTGGCAATAGTAACATTTGAAAGCGTAAAATTTTAAGCTAATTTAATGTATAGAATTCCTAAAAATGAAACAAGAATCTAACGACTTTCTCTTTTTTATTGTTGTCCAAAGAAACAAATTTCTTTTGTTTTTGAAAATTACAATAGGAGTATTTTGTGATGATTGTCCAAATTTGATCGTTAGATTCTTGTTTTACTTGAGTATTGGATGTTAAATAGGATTCTGGATTTGATTTTAATCTAATTTAAGCTTCTTGAATCTCAATTTAAATTAATTATATTTTGACATAGCTCATGTTTAAGTGCGTTCAATCCAAACAAAAATTAATCATCCAGAAATGTTGAACGTTTTAAAGAAAAATTCTAATCAACGAAATTAGAAAGCTCATGTATTTACTTTTGGTACCAATTTATAGCAATTATGCTATAAATTGGTACCAAAAATGCATTAGCATTTATGTTTCCAAGTATGCAAAAAATGATAAATTATTAGATCTAAAAGTAACTTGAATTCCCCTATTTTAATATTTGTATGCTTATCTCGATTTGAGAGTTCAACTTCGTATTATGTATATAAAAATTATAATGCTAAAATATTCCAGAAATAAGATTAAAATTACAATAAGATTGAAGATCAAATTCCTCAGAGACAAAAAATTATTTGAAAATTATATAATAATAGTATAGAGGAAACAATGGGAAATAAACCAACTATAAAAAAATACATTTTTTAAGAAATTCTTAATTGAAATCAGACATTGTTGGGAAAATCCAATATGATGAATGGCATAATTTTTCAAAAACCAAAATGTAAATAAATTGAAGGAGTATCACAGTTTCAATTCTATAAAAAAACTAAACCAAAAAATAGAAAGAAATTTCTTTGTATTTGATATAAATTGTGTTTCATCAAGAAATTTGAAGTAAGTACCAAATTTTCTGTAATTTTCAGATTGATGAGATCACAAATGCTGGCCAAGTCTCAACCAAATTTGCTAGATATAGGCAACGACACCGACTCAGATATTTATGATGGCGCGAGTTCGTTAAGAAGTGGTACATCGACTAATACTTTAAACGATGATGAGGTAGAAAAGGAAAATAAAATAAGGCATAAGGTAAAAGATTAATTTTTAATTCGAACACCATTTTATATTTTCAAATGATTTAAAAAAATTATAAATCTATTTTCTATAACTGTATATTTTATTAACTCTTGAATTATAAAGAATCAAGCTTTAGAAATTTCTAGTTACTGCAGTTAAAAAACTCTGCATAATTAGGACAAATTTTATTGAGAAAAAATCGATAACAATGATAATTCAAATTTGAAGAGTCTCTGATAGTTAAATCTAAATCCAGATTAAAAGGATTGAAGATTAGAAAGTAACCGGAAATTAATTCAATTTGACCAACCAGTAAAATATACTCTATAGTGACAGAATTTTTCGAACAAAACCTCATCTTAAAATTCGTTTTCTATTTTACAGCCAAATCCAAGACGTCGTAGTACATTGATAGCCCAGTGGGAAAACCTAATCGCCTCTAAAAAAGAGACGACTGATAACTGCAACGAAAACAACAACACCGTATAAAATTGAAAGATATAACTATCTTTCACTCTATTCCTAGAATTGTACACCTATATTTGCATACAATAATTTATAGTACCTAACTAATTAAGTTCTAAGCCTTAGTGCGGAAATAAGACGCAAAGCGTCAATTCATGAGATATGAAAATTGAAATAGGTTTTGAGCCGTATCTATAAAAAACGAAAGAAGCTTTAGATGTCTTCTAATCGCTTTAAGTCGATTAAAGAAGCATTAAGAAATGAAAAGACTTGTTGGAACCTGATAGATCGTAAGCTCATTGGTGTAATCGACTAAAATGATTTTTGTCTAGTAGCAATTCAGTATTAAATTATCATGATTAAATTATATGATTATCATGTTAAGGATGAAATTGCAATCAAATCGATAATCCAAGATGCGTGTGTAATTTGTTATCCGATCCTCTGTTAATGAAACAGACATCGCATCGAGTGAATTATTTATTTATTTATTTAATAAGATGTAAATTCCCTGAAGATGAGAGAAAAATTCATCAATCATAAATATTTTTGAAAGTTTCTTGTAATTTGTGCTGCAGAAGAAAATATTTTTTTACTTTTAATAATGCATATACATTGCATTTGAAAAAATCTTCAACGTTAAATCAGTCGTCCTAGGATATTTTTTGACAGTATTTTTTAAAATAAAAAATCGTGTCTTAAATTTAATATAAAGAAAAATTCTCTACCAGAGTAAAATTTAATAATGTTTATTTAGTCAATATTATTTATTGAAATGCGTAAAATGTGGTTCATAATTTAATATATTTATAGTACTGAGTTATTTGGAAGAATCGGGACCAGAGTTAAATTTTGAGAGGAGTTTAGAATTATACTACAGATTTTTTGTGATTTTTCGACTTTTCTCTGAGTATGTGAAGTATGATCCCGGTGGAGGCCTTTTTTTAGGTAGAATTATAATTAGGAAGTTAAAATAGTATTTATACGATGGCAAGCAAAAAATTTCTTAATTTAATTATTTTGTGTAGTATATATATTAGACAGTGATGGTAATGATACTGACTGGGTAACACATTTGTGAACATCTTCAACTGTGTCAATTATTTTTATAAAAATATACGATTACTCATTAATTATTATGTTTTCATTTATATTCTTTTTCCACCGTCAAAAACATGAAACTCTGATTTTTGCATTTTACATCATTTATATAATTCTAATTTAAAAATTAATAAATAAATAATGTACTCCTTATGTTTAAAAGAAAAATGAAGGGTTGCAGTACAGAACTAGATAACCAAAAAAATGTGAATATTTCAGGGAAGCGAAAAAGCGTTCTGTAAAATCAAAATCACTATTCAAGGGTGAAATCCAATATAAGGTCAAAAAAATTTGATTAAAGAAAGTTATCCAGCTTCAAGAAAATAGATGTAGTAGTTGAAAATTTTAAAAAGTTTCCAATATAAAATTCTAGTAGGCTCAGCTGTGGATTGCAATAAAAGATTTAATTTTCAGTTGAAAAAATAAAATAAAAATATGCTCCCGAGATATTGAGTATCTAAACACAGGTAAATAAAGTTTGATGTAAAAAAATTAACCAATTCCAAGAAAATCGACCGAGAATTTTAAGATTAATATTTCATGGGTTTTCGAAATGGACTTTGGATAGCGATCAAAGATCGAATTTTCAATTGAAAAAAAAAAATAATAACCATCTCTCCCGAGATATGAGGATGCTAGTAAAAATTAATGTTACGTTAAAAGAATTTTTTATGTTATAAACACATATTTTATAAAAATTTTGGTCATCTAGTTCTGTACTGCCACCCTTCAAATACTGATGGAAGTTTCTCAGATTTGAAAAACGCGCGAAGAGTGTCGATAACTTTCGATTTTTTTCGATAGTTGTCAATTTAAAAAAGTGAGGTTATGTTCCTCTAATCACGTGAATTTTATTTCAAAAATGACTAAATAAGATTTCGCCGATTTTTTTATTCGTGAAATAATGAATGACAAATAAATAATCAATCATTTGTTTTTTAAACTGTGAGCAACAATGGAGTCAAATAAGTTATTAGAAACTTCTCTTTTAAAGAATTATGTCGACGATCAAGGTACGTAAACAATTCTTCTTTTCGATGCAAATAATACTATTTGTTTAATTAAAATTTCACCTGGTTATCAAAATACTTGACTGTTTGCACATTCTTCATTTTCAATTCTCAAAATTCAATAAAAAATTGTAAGATTTTCAAGTAGCGATAAACATAACCTAAAAATGTTTTTTAAATGAATAATGAGCTTTTAATGAAAGGAATAAGAGTGTCAACAAATTGTATGTAATAATAAAAATATATATCGGTAAATCTAACGTTCAAATCGCAAAATATTATATGTATAATACCGTTTATTAATTATTTAATAAAAGTTCACACTGCATCTCAATCGAAATGTATCTTTATTTTAGATTTTGAATTGCCTCCCTCTGTAAAGGGAGTTTTTGAAGGAAAATACGAAACTGTATTACAAAGGGAAGATTCCTTATCCCTTAGACAATTAATTCTGAATGTCGAAGACAGAGACTTTGAAAAAGCAATAATCGCAGCCTTAACATCAGCTCCAACCAAACATTTAGAATGGTTTGCAACAGGAATATCTTCCCTGCTTTATTTTATTCAACACAATTGGACGGGTCCCCAGTCTAAAAAAGATGCTGATTTCTTCTCATGTATACGCGAAAAATGTTTAAAAGATTTATCATTAGACGTTGAATGCAATGAAAATATGATCAAGCCAGAATTTTTATACCTTGCGAAGATAATTTTCTCTAGCAAAGAATTACAGACCACTTTCGAATCTTGTAAATGGTGGCTTCTTAGAGCGAACTTCGTTCATCAACAAATTCTGGAAGAAATTTCAACACCAATATTCCAAGAGTCTGAAAAATTGATTGCAGATATTTCTCAATCGAGTCTTTTAGAGAATTTATGGCTTAAAACACTTTTCAACTTGGAAGTAGCACATTTTTATTTGTATTATAAACGGACCCAGAGTTCAGATAAGCATTTAGAAATTGCTGAAAATAGTGCCGAGCTGAAATTGGAACTAACAGGAGTTATGGGAACTCGTACGAAAGATCAACAATTCGAAAACGCTCAGTTATTTTTGAAAGTTGAGGTCGGGAAAGATTTATTTCGATCGAGAATTTGCGATGATATGCCAGTTGCTCTGAGTTTAAACGATGATGTGAGATTAGAGAAAATAAAGATTTCGGAGGAGGTGGAGAATGTGGAGTTGGGTTGTGTGGAGGAAGCAGTTATCTTGACTAAATTGTGAGATTATTTTATTTCTTTTCTCAGGGTATATTCTAAGAAAATTTTAATGCTGCCTGATGGGCGATTCACCTTCCTGATTGCTAATCAGTACTCACAGAGATATTTTGAAAATATTTTACGTAATAATTCAGTTTTACAATTAACATATGTTATTGTTATTCTGAAAAAAGGCAATTGAAATGATCATTTTCAAGAAAATAATTGAATTTTCAACCTAAAAAGATTAATTATCAACAAAAAAGTGTTATAATTGATATTCCAACCAAAAATGATTAAATTTCTTACAAAGGAAATGATTTTTAAAACAAAAAAGACGAATTTTCAACAAATACAGATTTTTCAGTCATGAATAAAAAAAAAGTTAACCTAAATTGTTGAACCTTCAAGCCAAAAGACGAATATTGTGTACAAAAATTGTATTTTCAACCAGAGAAAAATAATTTAAAGCAAAAAATTAATTTTTAACAAAATAGTGAAACTTTCAACCAAAGAAATGAATTTTCAGCTTAGAATATAAATATAAAACAAAAAAGTGTTTTTTTAACACAGTGATTCAACAAAAAATTGCAAACAAAATACTTTAATCCTCAAGCTAAGAAGATTCATTTTCAATCAAACAGTTGCATCATTCAAGAAAGATGAAATCTCTACTAAAACAGATGGATTTTTAAATAAAAAGAAAAATTTTATAACAAATATTTGAATTTTCATCCAAAAAATATTTTTGTTTTACTTTATAACATCAAAATATGAGTTTTAAACAAGTAAATTTTCTACGAAATATTTAAATTTTCAACAAAACTGTTGAATATTCAACAAAACACTTGAATTTTCAACCAAGAAGGATGACTCGTTAATAAAACTTTCGAATTTTCAATAAAACATTTGCATTTTTATATGAGAGAGATGCAATTTCTACTAAAACAGCAGATGAATTTTTAAATTAAAAAGACAAATTTTCAAAAAAATAGTTGTATTTTCCCCCAGAAAAGATTTCAGTTCACTTTTCAACAGCAAAATATGAATTTTATTCAAAATGTAAATTTTCTACGAAAATATATGAATTTTTAACCCAGAAAGATGAATTTTCAACAAAACAGTTGAATATTTAAACAAAAAGGATGTCTTTGTTTGAAAATTCTTGACTTTGTAAACAAATAATTAAATTTATAACTAAAAGGATAATCTTTAGGATGAACTAATACTAATGAGAATATTATATCCGGGTTACCGCAGAACTTCATTTTAAAACTTCTCTCATTTTTCCCTCATCAACTGTTCATTTTTCTGACTATTAATATTCAAAGAACTTGTAACATTTTTAACTTAGACTCTTTTACAAATGGAATAAAATAATTTTAAATTAAAATGATAGATTTTAAAAGTTATTCTGCTTGAGAGTTATTCAAAGTTATAGAAATTCCCTAAATTTGGCAAGATTCTTCTAAATCTCTGACTTTTCCCTGACCACTGAAATTCCCTAACTTTTCTAAAAATTGTTTTTGGCTAGGGTTGTTTTTTACTCTCCAGGTTTCTTTGGCGCGTAAAGTTAAATTCATATTAAATTTCTGTACAATTATTGCAAGTTATTTGTTTTATTTGCGAATTTCCAAAAATTACATTGACATTTTATTTAATACTTATTTTATTATTAATTATTTCATCTTTGTATTAAAAAATTAACCATGACCCGAAATCGATTTTTAGACAGCCCTTTTGGTTAACACTGTCCCTTAGACTATACTCTGTATTTTCTAATTTATTATTTTCTAAACGTTTATTACGTATTTAATTGAGATGATTAGAAATAAAAAATGTAACAAATTTTCATAGTTTATAATAATGTACATTATTATAGTTTGCAGCTTAAAGTTTCACAACCGAAACACGATCTCACCACTGAGGAAATTACAACTTACATAACAGTGAGTGCGGATTTTTCTTTAAGTTAGCATGGAATTAAGATACAATTTTTAAAATATTCATAATTTCAGAGAGTGATAGAAAGCACAAAGAACTGGGCTTTGAAAATATCATCATTGTACCAACGAAGTATGTTGGAGTCGAACCATAAGAGAACGATCGAGCGATCATTGGTACAAATGGAATATTTGATTGACCAGTTGAATGACGAAAAAGTTGAGGTTTCGCATCGGATGGATATGTTTTTCGTAAGTGGTATGAAACCCATATGGGCTTTCAGAGAAGCTCTCGCCAATCAGAAACTTAACCTGGGACTCGTGAAAGGAGCTCTCGATCTTTACATAAATCTACACCTCTGGGAAGATGTTATCCTTTGCTATACGATCCTGAATTTGAAGTCAAAGGTAATTATTTATTCTTATCTTCTCTACAATTCAGTTCTTATTGTAAAGATTTGTTTTTAATTATCTTTCCAGGCTGCCGAGATCATAAGACAAGAGATCGATAAGAAACCCACAGTGAAGTTGTGGTGTTTACTGGGAGATGCGACAAACGAGGAAGAACATTATGAAACAGCTTGGAAAATGTCTGAGGAAAAGAGTAGTCGTGCACAAAGACATTGGGGAATGTTTCATTTCCAGAAGAAAAACGTAAGTTTAGAGCTTTACTAAAAATACAAAAATTTCGTTTTTTAAAGACTAATTGTTAATTGAAATTTTTTTGCAGTATAAAGAAGCAGTGCCGCATTTGAAACTATCTGTTGAGTTAAACAACATCCAAGAAGGTGTTTGGTCGAGACTAGGGTTTGCTTGTTTGGAGATTGAGGATTGGAAATTAGCAGCAACAGCTTACAGAAGATACTGCGATTTAGAACAATCGGTTCGTTTCAATTTAAAATTCTCAATTTTCCAAGTATTTAATTAAATATTTCTAATTTACCATCTTTTTCGATATTTATTCCAGGATTTCGAGGTCTGGAACAATTTGGCAAAAGCCTACATAAAATTAGGCGATAAACCAAGAGCTTATCGAGCTCTCCAGGACGCAATCAGATGCAATTACGACCGTTGGGAGGTTTGGGATAATTTAATGGTAGTCAGCATTGACTTGGGTCGATTTCCCGAAGTAATTCGTTGCTATCACCGCATTCTAGAATTAAAAAGCCAACACTTGGACATTCAGATTCTCCGCATTTTAGCAAAAGCTATTACCAATGACATCAAAGACAACGAGGGAAATTCCTCGAGAAAGGTTTTGCCAAAAGCCTTGGAACTTTTTGGTCGAATCACCTCTTCCATGCCTAACAATTCTGAAGTGTGGACACTCTATGCTGAGTTAAATGCTTTGAGTGAAAACGAACTTAGTAATCAAAAAACTGCACAGTATTTGCAGAGAGCCTACCGTGCTGCCGTTTCTGATCCAAAATGGTTTCAAAGAGTTGAATCCACGCAAACCGTTTTGGAAATGTGTGTCAAATTGGCTCAAGCTAATGAGCATTGTTCTCGAAATTGCTCGACTGCGCAAAAAAGAGCGATGCTTGGAAGTGCGAAATTGTCACTTCAATCTGTTGTTAAGAAAGTTAAGGATCAAGAATTGAGTGAGCAAGTTGAAATTGTAGATAGGTTGCAAAAGGTGGAGGAAAGGTTGACAGTCATATCGCATGAGTTGGAGAAAATTAAGGATTTATAAAGATGTTTATTCTTTTTTTAATGAAAATACAGAAAGGATTACATAGAAAGATTAAAATATTTTATTATTATAGAGTATTTATCAGTATAGAAGCGATGCAAGTATGAATTCTAACCTATGAATCGTAAAAAAAAAAGATTTTGCCTTTTTAGATTAAATGTATATAGCTTAAAAAAGAGTTTCCCCGATTGCAATTCTCCCATCGAAATAATATTCGGTATAAAACTGCATTAAAAATGCGCCACCGAGTTCCCAAAGAGCCTCAAGTTCTGATGGTACAAAAGGGGAGAGACATATTTCCACAGTTCCCATATTCATCTAAAAAAGAAAAATTCAATTAGTAAAATATAAAGGGAACACGGCCAGAGAACAACTTAAAGAATTCCATTTCAAGTTAAATTATATATTCAAATTAAATTAAGAATTTAAACTTTGATGCTAATAATTACCCGTTGAACGTAATACTTCGATTCAATAGTGAATTCGCGATTCCCTATCATGAAATGCACATGAGGTAGTTTTGCATATTCTCTGCAATTAACCTGGAAAATATGCATGATAATATTAATAAACGAAATTTAGGGATTTAACAAGAAAATTAAAAATATAGTGACACGGGTGCCCTGAGGTTAATTTTTTTCGAAAGTCTTGTCACTTCGAAAATCATTGCAGATCTAGATTCTAGATCATTTTTTACGTTCAAACACGCAATGAAGGAAATCGCAGATAGTGCCGTCTTTTTTTAAGGCCACTTTGAAAAACAAATTTTCACAAATTATAATACTTTTTAAGACACATGCATGATTTCAGCCCTTTTCGACGCCTATGAAGCGGGGCTAAAGCTCCACTTTTTACTCCCTAGGGAGTAAAAAGTACTTTTTACTCCCTAGGGACTGAAAAGTACTTTTTACTCCCTAGGGACTGAAAAGTGACGTCAGAGACGAATAATGAAGATTATGCATCTATGAGCTTGCATTTTATGATTATCAGCCCACTCACAGTAAAAACTGAGAGGAAATTTTGGTTGCAGTTGATAGAATTTGGCGGTTATTTATGGAAAGTTACCATATATACCTGTAAAATGACCATAAAATACCGAAATTTTCCATAAATTTCCGGAAATTTATGGAAATTTGTAAAAATGAATTTTGCGTATTCCATGGTAAGTTAACATATTGACCTGTAAAATTACCATAAATTACTGGAATTTTCCATAAATTTCCGGAAATTTATGGAAAATTTCGGTGATTTATGGTAATTTTACAGGTATATATGGTAACTTTCCATAAATAACCGCCAAATTCTATTAACTGCAACCAAAATTTCTTCTCAGTTTTTACTGTGAGTGGGCTGATAATCATAAAATGCAAGCTGATGAAATGCATAATCTTCATTATTCGTCTCTGACGTCACTTTTCAGTCCCTAGGGAGTAAAAAGTGGAGCTTTAGCCCCGCTTCATAGGCGTCGAAAAGGGCTGAAATCATGCATGTGTCTTAAAAAGTATTATAATTTGTGAACAATTTTTTTTCAAAGTGGCCTTAAAAAAAGACGGCACTATCTGCGATTTCCGTCATTGCGTGTTTGAACGTAAAAAATGATCTAGAATCTAGATCTGCAATGATTTTCGAAGTGACAAGACTTTCGAAAAAAATTAACCTCAGGGCACCCGTGGTGAAAAGAGGAAAAAATTTTTTAACTTACAACGTATCTTCCAAACGCAGGTGAAATATCTTTGGCATTGAGTAAAGTATTTATTTGCTGAATAAATTGTCGGGGTCCTCTTATAACATTCGTACTCGAATCCATAATTGCGCTAACGTTTTCAGTAATGAAGACAGTTTTCTTTTTGCTCTCAACAGTAATACTGCAAATATACAGATAAATTTGTAATAATTAAATAAATAAATAATTTTCTCTTAGATTAGAAATATTGATTTTTAACTGAATGTAAAATAATGACTTTACCGATCTAATTGAATTTGCCAATAAGCTTTTTTAATGACAGGAACAAAAGTTAGTTGTCCTCTAACGTGTTTTCGTTCCGTACCTCCAAGAATTAGTCTGCCAGCTTTTTCCGTCGTTTCGTCTCTGGAATAAAATGAAAAATAATCAAAACTGGTTGTTAGGAAATTCAGAAGGTATTAGAAAGTTTGATAAAAACTCTAATTTTTTACATTCACCTGTTCATGTAAATTGTGAATACGTTTTCATGAATCACTCCTTGTTTTGCCATATTATAGAAAAAAGGGATTGCGTTATTTAAATGACTTAAGGCTGGAAATCCTAGACCGATTATTCCGTCTGCTCTTGCCGTCATGAAAGATTTTAGAGACATGTGTGTCATTTCGATGAATGTTTGATTTTCTACTTTTTTGTGTGGTAACTATAGAATAAATTATTTCATAGATTTTTTAATTAATACAAATTTAATAAAAAATTATTGAAATATTTCCTAACGTTTAAAGTCAATAGTTTTAATATTTTTAAATTTCAGGCCTCACAGTCCCTATGGGATAAAATATAGGGACCAAAGGGTACTTTCTGTTATGCTTATATGGTACTTTTTCGCACTCAAAGCGTAAAAATTCAGGATGAATTTATAAGATTTCAAAACAATTCAAGTTAAATTCCAAAAAATTCAAATGAATTGGAAAATATTTAAAAAATTAAAAATTACCATTATTTCCGTAAAATTGGAATTAATTTAGAGTGATTTAAGGTAAACAAGAAGAATTCGATGAAGATTATACAAATTTAAGCTGAATTAAAAAAATATCAAATGAATTGAAAAAAAAATTAAATATGAAAATACTTAATTGAATTCAGTAACTTTTAAATGAGCTTAGAAAAATTCAACAGAATTTAATGAAATGCTTAAGAATTCACGGTGAGGTTAAAAGAACTTAGTAACAACTAAATAAAAACTTTTCAAAATTCAAAAAAATCCATTGAATTAAATAGAATTGAGTGAAGAAACAAAGAAACATTTCAAATCTTTGAAACCCTGTTAATTTTTAACCAAAGAAGTGACTAATGATTAAAAAACAATTCAAGTTAAATTTAAAACAATTCACATGAATTGGAAAACAAATTTTAATCGAAAAAGATCCATTGATTTAGAGAAATTTAAGGAAATGAGAACAATTAGATAAAGATCATAAAAAATTAAGTTTAATTTAAAAAACCATCAAGTGGATTAAAAAATATGAACAAATTCATCGCATTGAATAGAATTGAGGAAATTAAGAAGAATTGAAAAGAATCTAAAAGAATTCAGGATAAATTAATAAGAATTCAGGGCGAATTCTATACTAATTGCTAAAAATATTTGAAAATCAATTCAAATCGTTGAAACTCTACGAAATAGAGTCTACGCCTTTGAGTCTTTTGAAACATTCTAATATTTCAAAGTTTTTGAAATCTCTTCAAACCATTGCAATATAATATATAAATATAAATATATAGAATATATAATAAAGTAGAATATATAAATAGAAAAATTCTGGAATACTTTTAAAATTCCCTAAAATATTTCAAACCCTTTGAAATCCCATTCAATTCCTCAAATCACTTAAAAAATTCTTTGTAATCTTTTATAATAACCTGAAATATTTCAGATCCCTTAACATTTTTTTGAGCTTTCGAAAATGCCAAGAAATTAAAAAAAATACCTCCAAATATTTCAAATCCTTCTATCATTTTATCAATTGATCCTCAGGGCCAATTAAATAAAAACTTTTAAAAATTAAAAAAAAACATTGAATTAAGTAAAATTCAGTATATTTAAAAGAACTCAAGTGAATTGAAAAAATGCAAAAGAATTCCAAAGAATATAATAGAATTCAGGATAAATTAATAACAATGCAGGGTGAATTCCAAATCTAATTCCAAATCTCTTAAAATCTTTAATACACTACAAAATACCTGATTTTTCATGAATAAATTCTATAAAATTCAGTAAATAATATTAAATCCCGCGAAATTCTATGATATTTCAAACGCTTTGAAATCTCTTCAAATTATTGAAACTAATTATTAATTCCTTGTAATCTTTTAAATTCTCTACAATATTTCAAAGTAAAAGCTCTTGAAAATACATTAGAGAATTAGTTTTAAAAATACCCTAAAATCTTATTAATCATTTAAATTATTGAAATCTATCAAAAATTTCTCGGAATCTTTGAAAATACCCTGAAATATTTCAAAAGAATTCAAGGCAATTCAGAAATAGGTATAAACCTGAATTGAACAGTGATCAACCCATGAGTTAATTTATTGAAAGAAAAGTGACTAATGCGTGTGGCAGCCCTGATTATTTTGTGCAGTTACTTCTTACAGAAATTCTCTGATTACCTACTTTTTTCCAAATTCCTGACTCTTGGAAGTTTTTATCTTTATAAATTTTTTTAAAGTTCCATTATAGGTTGCAAATAGTGTACCTTAGGGACTACATCTTGAATATAGGGTACTTTAGAGAGCTTAATTGAATATTTCGTATAAGAGGGGATATAGGGACCAGTCTGTGAGGCCTGAAATTTACAAACTTAAAAATATTTATCTTACGTGAAAATCGTCTCTTGATAAAAATCCCGAGAGGGAAAAAGTGTTACTCGTTATATTTACAGGTGTTCCAACCGCTTGATAAGTGCAAGATTGTGTACTGTCATATCTAGTATGAATTCCTAAAAATTGAAATACGGGTGAATTTTTTAATTTTAAACAAATACTTTCCGCAAATGAAAATTAAAAAAAATTAATTCTTACTGCAAGCAATTTCTGAATAACTGCATCGTTCTGATGGAAGCCAAGCATCTCCCCAAGTTGTATCGAAGACAACTTTAAATACTCTTGCAGGATGACCGATGCTTATTTGGCCATAATATTCAGACTATAAAAAAGAATAAGTTTTGAAAAGTGATCTACCTGTTAGATTCAGTTTAAAAAATTTTTCATGAATTGAAACAATGGGAAATATTATAATTTCTAATTTAGGTATACGTACATCCATAAATTTATAGAGCACAACCGATTCATTCGTGATGGGAGCCAGTGCTGAATATTTTGTAAACTTTCTCAATTCAGCTGGATATTGTTGGTAAATGTCAAATCTACAATCCAATTTATATGAGGATAATATGAAAAATTATTTGAAAAAGTCACATCAAAATTAGATTGCATGATTTTCACGAATGTCGGCTAAAAATATACAAACGAGGGTGTCCAAAAAAGTGTGTTTTGAGTTCTACTAAACGCTACTCCCTAAATTTCTTCCCTTTGGTAAAAATACTACCATAATTTTTTTTATTCAAACAAAATTCTTTAGAGGTTCTGCGCAATAGACCGTTATAGGTTTGAAGATGAATTTTCTTAGTTTTCAATATTTAAAAACTATAAACAGGGTGTGTACTCAAATCCTGGAAAAAAATTCCCTGACAATTCCAGGTTTTTTCCAGGTATCCCAAGTTTTTTCTAGGTATAATTTTTCATAGCATGTAGCCATTCAAATATTTCGCATATTTCAAAACAATCGACTCGGATATGTATACAGTTTTGCGAATTTATTGGAAATAATGTTGTTTTTTTTCAGTTTCTTGGAATTCAATTAATATTACAAGATATTCTTAAATATTTTAGCGCGATCGACTAATTAAATAATACTAAAAACATAATTAATGATTTCTTGATTTTTTCTCTTAAAGTCCATGAATTTGAATAATAATTCAAATAAGTTTTTATTTTATATACTTATACTTAAAATGCAGTGCATATTTTGGTAACTGAAAAAGATCAATTTCCAAACAGATAGCTGAATTTTGAAGAAAAAAGATCAGTTTTCAACAAAAATGAAAAAGTTAAATTTTCAGTTAAAAAATTAATTTTCCAGAAAAAAAACAGATTTATTTTAAAAACAAATTTAATTTAACTTTCAACCAAGTAGTTTTATTTTCAAGCGAAATGATGAATTTTCAACTAAAATGATGGATATTTAGCTGGAATACTTGAATTTTAAACCAAGAAAATGAATAAGACGATTTTTCAACAAAATACATGAATTTTCAACTGAAATGATAAATCTTTTGAAATAGTTGATTTTTTAACCAAAAAGACGAAAAAACTAATTTGCAACAAAAACAAAACTAATTTTCAAAAAATTGTTACATTTTCAAACAAAGTGATGAATCTTCAACTGGAATAGTTGAATTTTCAACCAAAAAGATTAATTTTCTACCAAAAAGGCGATTTTTCAAAAAATAGATCAGTTCTCAATTAAACAGTTGAATTTTCAACTAAAAAATATCAATTTTCAAACAAATATCTGAATATTGAACTAAAAAAGATCAGTTTTCAACCAAAAATGAAATAGTTAAATTTTCATTTAAAAAAAATTAATTTTCAACACACAAAAAACTTTTTTTAAAAACAAATTCAATTTAACTTTCAACCAAGTAGTTTTATTTTTAAGCAAAAAGATAAATTTTCAACTAAAATGATGAATACTTAGCTGGAATACATGAATTGTACACCAAGAAAATGAATTTTCTACGACAAAAACGATTTTTGAACAAAATACATACAATAGAAGATATACAAAGAAGAATAGAAGATTAATTTTTACTAAATAAGACGAATTCTCAGTAAAATACATGAATTTTCAATTAAAAAGATAAATTGTGCATCAACAATTGCATAGTTAAACTTTCACTTAAAAATTAATGTTTAACATTAAATTACAAACAAGATAAATTTTCAATCCATAAGATTAATTTCTACTAGAAAAGTGAAAATTTTCTAAAAAATAATAAAAAATAATAAATAATAAAATAATAATAGAATAAAAAAATAAATAAAAATAGTGAAAAAGATATTTTTTCAACTAAATATTGAATAGTAAAATTTTCAATAAGAAAAATAATTTTGAACAAGAAAGAAACAAACAAATTTTCAACAAAATAGTTAAAGTTGCAACAGTAATAGTTGAATTTTCAGTAAAAAAATTAATTTCCAGCCAAAGAAAAAACGAATTTTCAACAAAACAGCTCATTTTCCAACCAAGGAGATGAAATTTTAATTAAAATGATGAATCTTTAAAACAAAAAATTAATTTTTAACAAAAGAGTAACTCTCAACCAAGTAATTAAATCTTCTTTCGGAAAATATGAACTCGGAACGAAAAATGTGGTAGCTGATATTTCAAACAGAAAAGATTACAATTTTTAATAAAAAATAATGGAATTCAACCAAAAAGATCGAATTTTGGACCAAATAGATCAATATAGTAATAGAAAGCTATACTTTTACAAATGAAGAATCATTTTCATTCAATTCAATATTGTAATTTTTAAAAAGGTAGGCAACCTCTTAAAAATTTCCCTGACTTTAAAAAAAATTCCCTGACATTTCCAGGTTTTTCCAGGTATATAAAAATTCCCTGACAATTCCAGGTTTTCCAGGTAGGGTAGACACCCTGATAAAGGTAAAGCTAAAAAATATTGCAGCGCTAGAAAGTGTTTTTTATTTATTGAGGAATGAGGTCTATATTTTATTGAAAAAAAAATTGTTTGGGGATATTATGGGGCCACGAATATGAAAATTTGTAATTTCATTACAATTAATGGTCTGGAATGAAACCAAGACATTCTTTTCCTGGAATAATATGCACAGAATTTCTTCTGCAATATAAGAATAATGTTTTCCAATAGGAATAAATTTAAGATGTTTATAACGGGTGACCCAAACAAATCATGAATTTCGAAGTACACAAAATACACATTTTTACAGTGAAAAGATTCCTATGTAGTACTTTAAAATTCGTAAAAATTCATTTTAAGGTGCTAAAGGTATCTTTAAACTTGAGAATTGTGTATTTTGTGTGTAATTCAAAAGCTAATATTTTTCCTATCACCCGGTATTATTATTGTTAATTTATTTCTTATGGAGAATACTCACTTTATATTGTAGAAAAAATCCTGTGCATATTCTTCGCAGAAAAAATATCTTTAGGGCGGACAATTAATTATAATGAAATTACAAATTTTCGTATTCTAAGCCCGATAATACCATCAATTTTTTTTTGTTTCATACAATTTAGGGTATATTCTTCAATAAACAACGCATACTTTTTAGGAGTGAACAAATTTTTGAGCCTTAAATTTGTGTTTTACAAAAATTGAAAACTGAGATAATTTATTTTCAGACCTACAACAGCCTAGTGGAGCCTCTAAAGAATTTGAACAGAAAAATAAACATTATGGCAGTATTTTTTGCAAGAAGGAAGAAATTTAAGTTTGCTAAATTAAAAATCACACCTTTTTTGAACACCCTAATACACACTATAAATATAAGTAATCGAATTGAAGTTTTTATGTGCATCGTAGAAATTAGTATTTTAAAGTTTTTTTAGGATTTTAAATTATTTTTAAATATACCCTTATACTGGTGGAATTTGTTTGAAATTCAAGATCAATTTTTTGTTTTGAAAACAATTGTGTAGATATAGAATATTTATTTGAAACGTTAATGAACTTTAAATAATAAATTTCAATATAATTACATAACTAAGTAATAAGTTAATTTTAATACTGAATGTTAAAATCATTCTACTTGTAAATTTTTCTTCACTTTTATAGATGTTCTCCCTAGATTATCCGTAATATTTAGGATAAGAGCACCAATTATTGCCCCCCCCCCCCCATTGTTGGCACCCCTTTCTGATCTAATAGATAATACATTTTTAACACGTTTTGCCTCCATTAATTTAATTCTACTATTGTTTTTACATATAATGCATATTATAATTATTATTCAGTGCAATGAAGTATGTATTCAAAATAAAATGCACTTCGGTTTTTGGCATGCCAATAATGGGGCTCAGATAACAAGAATTGGTGCTCTTATTCGATGGGTCCTAAAAGGAACTACGCAACTCCCAGCGACGAATAGAAACTACGTATCTGGCGCGCTCTGTACTAAGTATATACAAATTTCTATATACTTAGTATGGAGCGCGCTAGATACGTAGTTTCTATTCGTCGCTGGGAGTTGCGTAGTTTCTTTTAGGACCCATCGTTATCAAAACTCATACCAACAATTATAAAATTGTGAATTTTATTTTTATTACTTGATGAAAAAGTAAATACATACTTTAAAATAGCTTCTGTTGTCTCAACTATTGTGAATAATAGCAGGATGAGTGCAATGAAGCTTAACCTTGAAACTGGTATTTTGAACATTTTCGTTGCTGTTCAGCTATTAATAAAGAAAATATAATAAGCCTCTATGTAGCAAATTTTCACTTATCAAAATTAAAAAAAAAAAAATAACTTTTTCAATTTTTAAAATCAGAAAAAATGTCTTGAAACATTTTACGACTTGTCCGCCTGAAGAATTTTAAAGAATAGCACACAGCTTTGTCTACAGTTGAATCTGCCTTTTATTTGTTTACACGGTTCTTCCCAATTTGAAACCTTTTGTAAAAAATTTCCATTTTTTTTGTACAATTGCATGTTGCCAACTGCATATCTTTTAGTTTGACACAAAAATCGAAGATGTCGCACAGAAGTTCCGGCGTTTGAATAAATAATTCCGTACGAAAAAAATTCAAAAACATTTGATTAAATTTTTACAATATCTTTTTTACATCTAGGCACACTCATGTATATGTGTTTTTTGATAAAATATTTCGGGTACTTGATAGCATTTAATTTATAATAATTTAACAATCCGAAATCAAATGTTTGTTTGGGTTTGCGTTACATTCTTGAAATGCCTTAGGTCCTTGTGGAACCAGACTTGCAACGTGATTGGTGATAGTTGTGTCCATCACCCCCACCATGTAACCCTTTTTCACGTCCCCCAATCATGTTGCAAGATTCTTTTCATTCACTGCGGATTTTAGGTTATCACTTTCTTCAATGAGAAAATAAACGTGTCGAATACGTTGAAAAATCGATAAAGCATTCGCATATACTATGATGTACGAAATAGGACAAAGAAATATAAGAAGAAATACACTTCATCATTAATAAAACGATAAAAGATAATATAATTAGATCCTGCGCATGTGTACGAGAAAAATTCAAAAATCAGCACATGGCCGCCACTGCCGCGTGTAGTGTGCATTTCTGCGATTTCTTCCTCTACAGTTTGTTCATGGTGAAGGTCGAGTATATATATAATTACATGTGCTTTGTTTATCTTCCGAGTTGTGTTAGCAGAAGTGATATTTTATGAGAAAAAGCCGGTTGTCTGATGGTTTTGGTGAGCTGTTAGTAGGTTTAGTTTGTGAAGAAAAATGCCCAAATATAATGGAGTTGTTCGAGGTGGAAGACGCGGTAAATTCTCTGATTTCTCTGATGGCTCTGATGGCCTCGACGACAACGAAATCGAATCTTTTCTCGGTAAATATAAATTGTTTCCTCGAATTTACAAATTTCAGGTCTTTTACATTCAATTTTCTCTCAACTCTTCCTAAAAATATTCATTTCTAATGTTTAGACATTTCCTAACCTTTTCATCTGTTTCTCTTCTTTGGCTCGTGGTATAGCGTGTTCAGTAAAGTTTTCAATAAATTTACCGGCTCAAATTCAATAGTTATCGTCATTATAGCCTATTTTTAATTAAGTTTTTATTTAGTTGAGTTGTGAAATTATTTCTAATGTTTTAAGATTTAATATTTGTCTGCAAAAACTTAAGTTTTAATAAATATATGTTTTAATCTTGTCCAAAAACCTTTTATGTTGCAATTGAAAACTCAGCACTTACATTTTCTTATAATTAAATTTTAAAGAAATTTGAAGCATGGATAAAATATATTAAATATAAGCAAAACGCTTTCCACATTTTGTAATTTTTTAAATAACTATTCTCTTTAATTTTTGCCTTTGTGAACTGCAATTTTGAGTTTCCAGAATTTTATCAGGGTGGACACCCACCTGGGAAAATCGGGAGACAGTCGGGAGAAACTTGCACCGGAATAAAGCCAGGAGAGAAATATTACACCGAGAGATTTCCCGTATTTCATAAATCGTGCGATTTGTAATTTTTTTAAGTTTCCAATTTTGAACGGTGAAAATGACAGTGATTTTTCTTGACAGAAATCATATTTTTTATTCAAAAAAAACCTATTCAGTCTTTTTGAATGTCACATGATACTAAATTATGTAATACCTCAAAATTTCTATAATTTTAATTTATAGTTTCGAAGAAACACGCCATTCTAGAACAGTTTAATCTTTGAGGCCATGAAACTGAAGTTTTTTCTTAAACTAATTTTTGGTGGTTTCTAATTTTAAATTTCACAGTATTGTAGTTTCAAATTCAAATAATCAAAATGTCAGGACCATTCCGCTATTAAATATTACAAATTTTAATATCAGAAGCATTAATAGTTTTGAATTTAATAATTTTCAATGTAAATATAAAGCAATTTCGAATTGAAAAGCTTAAAACTACAATGTCAAAAAATGCAATCATATTACAGCAATATTTTGTATTCTTCATTCAAATTTTTAATTTCCACTGTAATATCTTACAATTGTCCGATTTTTAGTTAAAGCTGTAAACAAATAATTCATTTCAAAATTAAAAATATTTGATTGGAAAATTTCAGGAAAATTAAAAATTGAGTTTAAAATGAAAAAAGATAAACATTAAACTATCTGAAATTGATACACCAGTAAATGAATATTTTCGGTAATTTAAAATCTTTACAATTTTAGAGTTCAGAATCTTCATGTTGAACGCCAAATTTTTAATTTTTCCCTTTCATAGGTTTTAATTTTGCAACTAAAATTGAATTGGTTGAATTCTGGAAAGTATAATTAGCAATTTAAGCATTATTATTTTTAAGCTGTTTACATTTACTTCGAATAATTAAAATTTTCAAGGGTTTGAGTATAACAAAGTTTCAATATCGCAATTTTTTATGACTAAATTTTTTCAGTTTTAAATGAAGTTCGCATTCGTTAACCCTAATTAGTCACACTCCAGCAAAATCGCATAATAGTCACACTGGGTCCTAATGACTCATAAAAATTAAAAAAATTGCTAGGTATTATTTAAGGATTGCAAAAAATGATCTTATAGTTTTTGTAACCAAAATTAATTGTTTGAATATTTTTTTTTTTTTAAATCGATGAAGTTAAAGTAACGAGCTCCTCTTAGAGGAGCTCCAAAATTTCTTGGGGTTAAAATTGCAACATTCCAAAGTAATATTTTTTTCATTTTTAATGTTTCCCATTTAAAATTACTATTTATTTTGTAAGTTTTTTAGAATAATTCAATTCGTTTTTTAATTTTAGAAAAATTTGTCTAATCAGCTTTATTGTTAAATTATAAGCTTTGGCTTTGAAAGATTCAATTTAATTTTTAATATTAAAGTTTCAAATTTTAATCGCTTTGAATTTAAAATTATAAAAATTCAAAAGTTTTCAATTTTGTAATGATTTCATTTTTTATGCTTTCAATTATAAATAAGGCCGTGGCTACGTGTACCGAAATTTCGGCACAAATAGCCGGATTCTTTCAGTGCAAATATGGGGAGCTGGAAAAGGAGCTATTAGTATCAAAATTTCGGTACGAATAGCCGAATGTTTGTGTAGATACACCCATATTTGTACTGAAATTTCGGTACACGTAGACACTTCCTATAAATAATACAATTTCAATTCCTCTGAATTTTAAATTACCCAATTTCTTAAATTCGAATCTTAAAATATTCCATTTTTAACGTTCTGACATTGTCCTATTTTCGAGATTTTAATCTGAAATCATTCAATTTTGTGATTCTTTAATTCAAAATAAAATTTTTTCATTCTTAGCTCTTTGACTTATAAATTATACAATTTCGATCATATATATTTTTAATTTGAGACGCTTTCAATTCGAAATTATTAATTATTGTTTCAAAAATATTTAAAACCTGATATTGGAAATTTATAATAATATTAAAAATTGCGCACGTGCATTTACTGCTAGTGTGCAATAAAACGCATATCTGTATTTTCTTCATGAGGCACACAAATTTCTTTATCCTTCTCATTATTTAATTAAAAGTTAATAGATTTCTTGCAAAAAAGTTTGCTGATGCTTATCGACTTCGTAATTGATCATATATTTAAAAAAAACTGTGGTTTCACAGAGAGTTAATTTTTATCTACACCGAGAGAATTCGGGAATATTTACCGGGAGAAATTCGCGAGACGAAAACTTCAAAAAGAGTGGTCACAATGCAATAATTGTACAAAATAATTTGTTCACTTGTAATTTTTGTGCAGATCGTGAAGAACGAGTGGTACGAATGGAGGGCGATGGACTCATGGTAGGCACGAGGCCGCGAATATTTTTTAAATCAAAATCGAAGATGAACTTGAGCCGGAATCGAGAATTTGCTGTACATAAATGTTTTGAAGATGACTTGAGTCTGACTTTAAATAACAACGAAAGCAATGACTATGATACGAGACACGTTGTCGTCAGAGGAAGAGGAAGAAGTATCTACACCAGACTCGGGTCATATGGATCACATCCTAGACATGACTTGAGAGATAAATTGACCCAAGTAGTACTTGCTGATGCCAACTGGTACAAAATCATCGTAAGTTTAAATCTTTTAATGTGCCTAATAAATTAATTAACAAAGAATCAAATAATCAAAATACATGGTAGTCATTGACCAGGAAAACCGGGAGCCTGAAATTTTGAGCACCGCGAAAAAGCCGGGAACTTTTCAGATTTATTTTTACTTTTGCAATAAATATCGTCTCGCTCTTCGAAGAAAAATGTGTTTAAAATTGTGTTCAACGTTAACAACCATATTCGTTAAAATATCGCAGATCATTTTATACTTAAGATCTTGAAGTTAATGTTTCGTTTAAAAGTGAATGTTTCTTTTATACTATATATTTCAGAATTTCAAGCTTGTATTGATGTATCGTTCAAATACTAAAAAGTTCCTTTTTTAAGAACAGAAACTTCCGTTTTTAATATTTAACATAGTGCCATAAGCATAGTGGCATTAGCTCACGTGTTACCTTTTTTATTTGAAAAGTCTACTATTATGTTTTGGGTCAAGAATTCATCTATTTTTCATTTTTATTTTATTTATTCATCTATTTTTGGTTAAAAATTTTATTCTTTGGTGGAAAGATGAATTATTTTGTTACAAAATCATCTTTTATGGTCAAAAATTCAACTGCTTTGTTGAGCATTCACCTTTTCCCATAGAAACTCCATCCTTTTGGGTTGAAAATGCACCTCTTAGGATTGAAAGTAACTTCTTCTCAATTGAAAAGTCTACTATGATATTTGTAGTTCAGAATTCATCTTTTTTGGTAAAAAATTACACTATTTGATTGAACTTTCAATTGTTATATTGTAAAATTCAACTATTTGGTTAAATACTCATCTTTTTTGGTTGAAAATTAATCCTTTTTTTTAGTTCTACTTTTTCTACTTTTTGGATAGAAAATTCGTCCTTGTGGGTTGGAAATTTGTTTCTTGGTAGAAAGTAATCTTTTTTGGCCGAAAATTCATCTTTTGTCGTTGAAAGTAAATTCTTCTATCGTTTTTCTAGTTCAGAATTTATCTCTTTTGGTAAAAAATTATACTATATGGTTGAAATTTAATTATTATGTTGAAAATTCAATTATTTTGTTAAAGTCGTAATTGATGATCGAAAATTCAACTTTTTTGTTGAAAATTCCTCTTTTTGGATAAAAAAATCCGCTCTATTGGATTGAAAATTCATGTCTTGGTAGAAAAGTAATATTTTTGGTTTAAAATTCATCTATTATGATTGAAAAAGTTACTTCTTCTTAAGTGAAAAGTCTATTGTTATATTTTTAGTCTAAAACTGACTTTTTGGGTAAAGAATTCTACTATTTGGCGAAAAGATTCATTATTTTGTTGAAAATTCAACCATTTTCTTAGAAAGTCATATTTTTTATTCGAAAATTCAACTATTTTGCTGAGTTATCTTCTTTGGTTGAACATTCTTCTTTTATGGTTGAAAGTTAATTATTTTTAATTTAAAAATCTACTATTCTTTTTTGTTGGTTCAGAATATCTCTTTGGTTAAAAATGCAACTGTTTCGATGGAAATTTAATTATTTTGCTGAAAACTCAACTATTTTTTTAAAGTCACCTTTTTGGTTTACAATTCAACTGTTTTGTTAAACTTTCGTCTTTTTGGGTGGAAAATTCATCTTTTGGTAGAAAATTAATCTTTTTTTGATTGATAATTTAACTATTTTCTTAAAGATTCGTCTTTTTTGGCTTGAAGATTCAACTATTTGGTTGAAAATTAATTTTTCTTGCTTCGAAATTCTACTATTTTGTTAAACAGGCAATATATTTCGACTTGAAATCTTCGAAATATGCTACCTAAATTAATGCTATTTAAAAGAATTTGTTGTCCTATTTTTTTAAATCACCCCATTTCACCTGTTTTGATATCATTTTCGGCTGGGAAGTCGGAAATCACTTTTACAATGATTTACATTGTATATTTTACCTTGGAGTTCGAAAATATTTTAATTGTTTTCAACTTGTATATAATAAAACAATTAGTATTGCATAATTATTATTATAAACGCTTAAGCGTCAACTGGAAGAAATGTAATTTTTGACCGAGAAAACCAGGATGGAGTCTGGAATTTTTCTTTGAAGTTTGAGTGGCCACTCTGAAATAACAAAATTAATTCTTCACAATAAATATTCTTTTTTCCAGATCCCATGTGGACAAAAGTTCGAGAAAGACTTTATCATCAACAGTATCTTGAACCACATTGCACCCGATACTTTTGTGCCTATCCTGGTAAAACTTTTTAATTCTTTTTTTTATTATTAAGCTCAATAATATTTGCATTAATTATTGACTTTAACATAAATTTTTAGTACACCCTGCAAGAAAAGTCATCGTCCTTCTACGTAGATGATAGTAGTACAGCAAAAAAGTTACTACAATGTGATAACAAGATCAAACTGAACGATTCTTTTAGATTGCACGTCTACGTGCAGCCAGGGTATCCGCAATGTAATGTCAACGATGACCTGAAAGATCGACTTGCAAAGGCGATGACTAAAAGATATTGTCAAGAAACAAATGCTTTGGATCTCTCGAAATTCCATCAGGATCCAGGTTTATATCAATTTTCTGAATATTAATTTCGACTATTAAATTTTTATTCAAAATCTCATTTTTGCTCTTTTGTAGATTTAGCGAATGACTATTTTTGTGCCTTATTTCAACCGTTCCTGCTGACTACAGTCTTGGACATTGCCACTGAGCACATTCCGAATCTACACGCGTTAAATCTCGAAGGAAACAAGTTTCACTCGATTGATCGACTTAGTACACTAAAAACAAGATTTCAGAATCTCAAAATTCTCTATATTGGCGACAACAAAGTAAGAAGTTCATCTTTTACGATTGCACTTTTCAGAATGATTTTTGGTTGTTTACTGTAATTCGTACTTTAAAAAAATATATTTCTACAATTCATTTAAATTATTTTATTGGGTTTTTCATTTTTAGATAAAATATATGAACCAAATTGATCCCATTAAGGACTTGAAACTGGATGAACTCCGACTGAGTGGAAATCCCTTCTGCAATAAATACAATCTGCGACAAAATGAATACGTGAGGTAAATTCTTAGATCATTTCATTCCATTATTCAGACTTTTTATTTCAGCTACCGGTGGAACACATTACATTTTAATAAGCAAACCTTGTTCTTAATTCGCCCCCGGCGTGTGCACATTCTCATTGCGGGTCTGCCTAGATCGAATTAAGAAATTGATACATTTTTTTGAGGAGCACACTAATTACGATATTCGTGCTCGATTTTGCCTCATAAAAAATAATATGTGTAACTTTGTAGATCTTTTTAAGTTGAACATGTTTGCTCCTTAACATTTTTGTTCGTATCTCGCATAGTTTGACCAGAAACTGTAATTTTTGAAACTGAATTTTTGAAGTCAATTCTCATACGAAACCAGTTCCTTCTCATTGACGATAAAATGCAAAAAAAAAACAGTGTTTAAAAACTTTGCTTTATTATTTTAACAAAAGATCTATTATTTTGTGTGGTCAATTTGTTTAACTTATCGGCTCCCACGCACCTCAAAACTAGGGAAACCGGTTACTTCCATCGAGTCGAAAGTGCGCAAGCGCATTTCATTTAAACAATTTTACTAATTCTATTTCTAATTTTTATGAAAACTAACCTGAGATTCCGGATTTGTTTTCCGGCTAACAGTGACGTGCGGCAAAGGTTTCCAAAGCTTCTACGGCTGGTGAGTCTTTGAAATTCACTAAATGAGTAATGTTATATAAAAGTTAATACACTATACTATATATTTATAAATCAATTTTAGGATTCTCTTGAACTACCTCCGCCTATTTCGTTCGATGTCGTCGAGGAGGGACTTAAAATGCCGTCTTCGAAACGGAGTTTTTCCTTCAATCAGGAAGCGAAAGACATCGCTGGTCAATTCCTCCAGCAATACTTTTCAATCTTTGACAACGATAATCGACAGAATTTGTTAAATGCTTATCACGAAAAAGCGTCCTTTAGCCTCACTGTATCTCCAGGTTTGCCTGCCAGGTATTTTCCATTAAAATTATTCATTTATTTTAATATTTCGATTGAATATTAATTATATTTTAATTCCAAATGTGTTCAAAAAATGTATCAACTTTTAGACCAAGCGGTTATCTTGGAGAAAGCAGAAATCTGCTTCGATTAAACGATCCGAACAGACGGCGAAAATTGTTGAGAAACGGAAGATTGTCAGTCCTTTCAGCAATTTCTGAAATTCCTCAAACCAGGCACGACTGGGATTCATTCACGATGGATCTCTCCTTCTGCACAGTAAGTAAATTGAACTAAACGTAAACTAAATATGGAAGAAGGTATCTGCAATAACCAGAAATTTATACGAATTTAAATTTATCTTTTAGGAGACGATGATGCTTGTGACAGTCACTGGTATTTTTAAAGAAATCGGAAGTGCGGAAACTCCTTTTCGTTACTTCAACAGAGTTTTTGTAATTGTTCCTGAGGGAACTGGATACTGTGTTCTTAACGAACAACTTCATATCAGTAGTCCAACCCAATTTCAGCACAGGCGAGCTTTGGAAAGGCAGACAACTACCGAAATTTCCATATCTCCTCCCTTGACTGAAGACGTCAAGCAAAAAATGACAGAAGCTCTTAGTCATGAGACGAATATGAATATGGTATGGAGTCTTAAGTGCTTGACGGAAGTAGAATGGAATTACGATAAAGCCGTTGCTGCCTTCCAGACATTTTTCAAAGAGGGACACATTCCGGCGGAAGCGTTTGAGAAGTGAGTTAAAATAGAAAACCCAAAGAAGATAAGAAAATGAAAGGGGAAAAAGAAAAAATAGAATGAATACAAAGAAAGAAGAAGTCGATTCGGTTCCTCTGCAAATTCAAGTATTATTTCGTTTGACTAATCTCCTAAATTCAAGATTAGGGTTTAGGACTAATACAAATTTCTTTTTAGTTTAGATTTCCTTCTTTTTTGTTGAATTCGGTACTTATCGTACTTACCCACTTATTCAGATTACCTATTCAAGTATTGTGACAGTATGAGCTGTTATTGGAAAGTTTATTCTAATGTTTCGTTTCTTTTCTTGTAAATATTGACAATGTATATTTTAAAAGGTAGATGATAGTTTGTGATACCTGATTGCTCGCGGAATAAACATAAATATTTGAAATATTCGACTGATCAATATGGAGGCTGAATTTCAAAGAGATTTTGTACTTTTATAGAGACAGGCTGTTTAGATAGGAGTAATACTCTACAGTATTCCAAATGCCGATAATCGAAAATGTTCAAACTATAATAGGAAATACTGCTTTCTATACTGCGAATCTCGAGAATATTGACTCTTGGTGTTCAAGTATATCAATATAAGCCATTAAGTTTTTGATCGATGTTTGAAGATGTTTGTGTTTTTATTTCTTTCTCCAGAGGATATTTAAGTTTCTTTTGCGCACTTAAGAGTCAATTAAACTGCGAATCTCAAGATTAGCTCTACATTAAAATTAGTTATAAATGCAGAACTTTGTTTACTTTTTTAAAAAATGCTCAACAAAGTTTTTACATATTGAAAGCTGGTTTGGAGCATGAAATGAAAACAAAGTTCGCGTGAAGGATATGATAAACTTTTGAAAAATTGTGATGAGAGGATTTATATGGAGAAGTCTTAAACTTGGGAGCATATTTAAGTAAATGTGCTATTTTTTTCTACCAGTGATACATATGTATGTATTTTCTCAAAACTGCGATATGTTACAGGGTTACCTTTTATTTTATATTTAACGGAGTTCGAAGACGAGTTTTTTAAAACCCACGCTTAAGCACGAATTATTGGAAAATTAAAAACAAAATTAGAAATACGGGAAAACTGATTCTATTGCAATCATTAAAGAGCTGCAAACTTTAAATTTCCCATTTGTCTACTGCGAAGAGTTGAAAACTTGAGAGTAATTCTTTTTGTTGTCTTGGATTGACAACCAATTGTTTCAACGTTTGACGAGACCCAAAATTCTCGTCAAGATATCTTAATTATGCATTAAAAATTGCATACAAAAAGTTGAAGCCAGAAGATTGTCAAGAAATTTTTTTCTGCGATGGTATTTCTAAAATTACCTATCGCTTATTTCCTACTTACTCCTTACTATATTTATTCCCTTTATGTCCCCACTGAAATTTGCAGCTCCGCGAAGACTTTCATGATAGAAATTTTATTCCAAATTTTTTACAATATATTTTTTTATTTATAGTCAAATTCAGTTAAAATGAATATAATTTGTGTTGGCGTGTTTAAATTGTTCGTCTTTTTTAGGTGCGAAGCATTCTTTTGGAAATTTTATTTTGGCATATTTGTACAATTGAAAGACACAACATTCTGGATTATGGAATTGTAGTGTTTACTATTTTTAAATTTATGTTTTTCTTTGTGTTACCAAAGCAAAATAGTCATAGGAATATTATGCGTATAACGTATCATTTTGATATGGTTAATCTATTTTAATATCTACGTCTGCGTTGAAACATTTGTTAATGAACCGTTGGCCGTCATCTCTTGTGACTTTTGTTGGAGATGAAAAAATGCCTGTCGTGTTTTCTACAGAAAATAAAATAGCTTTATAATATATATTTGTATATGTTTTTATTCAGTGTTTATAGTTTTTATTCATTTTTAGAAATTTATTTGAAACTAAAGCATCGATGAGTTATTTAATTGCTGTGAAATGTGAACATTTGAAAAGTGATTACCTTTATACTTACGAAGAAATTAATTAATATGTGCTTCATATCAATTAAATGAATTTAAAAAATGTTTTGTATCGATGGATACTAAACACAGACTTTTAGAAATATTTATTCCTCTTTAAGAAGAAAAGTAACAAATTATGATATTCCCTTTAAAAATATAACAACTAATTTAAATTTACTTCAAGATATGAGATGATAATTGAAAATATTAACATTTCATTACGTAAAATTTTAAAAACGCTCTTAAGAAATTTAAATTTCGCGCTACAATAACAAAATAACTCCTGCACTTTCTCTCAAAAATTAAATGAGGTAAAAAATCTGCGTCGAATTTCATATAAAAATAATAGAATAATTCACTAAATCTCATTTTAAAATTGGATTCTCATTCAAATTCCCTGACTCTTAAATTTCACCATTTTAGTTAACGCTCCTCTGACAAAGATTTCACAATCCCTCTTTTGTAAGCCTTTTCCCCCATATGAATCTTGACTAATTTCTATCTTGTCTTTATTTATGGCAAGCACTCTATATTCACCTGAAATAAAAATTCAAAATTGTGAAAATTTATGCACTTTCTAATATATTAATCGCCTTCAAACTAAGTCATTCAAACTCCCCGTTTGAATTTCGCGCCCAACTACTCTAATAAAAACGGGTGTATGTTTTCTGAAAAGAACGAACATTGACTTCCGGTCAGTGTCGCGTGAAATCGTTCCGTTTTTCAGTACGGCGTCGCAGCACCGAAGTGCAGTTTTTGGAGTGTGTACATATAAATGGCGGCTGACGCAAAATGGTATTTCACAAAGGAACAACTAGCGATGTCGCCGAGCCGAAGATGCGGTATCGACGCCGATAAAGAACTGAGTTACAGGCAGCAGGCCGCAAATCTCATCCAGGATATGGGACAACGGCTCTCTGTGTATCCTTTTAACGCTTGATTCTGAAACTCAACTTCTCCCCCTTCCCCGCTCGTGCTCCCAGCGAAAGAGACACTCGTCGTCGATTTTCGCCGAGTTTTTGCACAGGTATGTTCCCGATTTTTGATTAGCTCGTCCTCTGGGACATCGTGGTTTGTCAGGATCGTCCCGAAGTGTCCCAGGCGACTGTAAACACGAGAAACGATTTCACGGAGGTCACGCGTCTTGGAACTCCATATTGGAGAAACGTGGGCTGCCTGCATTGGGTTTCACAAATTTCCACCTTTCTTTCCGACTCTTGTGACCGTTTCTCGTGCAAGATCGCTTTTTTCAGAAATTGTGGAAAAATAAACTCGTTTCGTAGGACAAACGACGAGGATTGAACGGCAGTCCTGCCAACCGAGCTCGCTTGCCATCGCTTACGCAATTTTCATTCGCATCAATGATGAGTTTTCTCATTTTCTATTCTTTTCGTTAATTTTCGTGACTTTTTAGTAGTACACTAGTCGCATTTTACAGATTGGTGCAAATTCCTAATCTGGACTCTCGAAATCCGCTCTGATGTCGATGGGAATGAGTCTCGATTCAATGCTTGATTTCCGATTTTTTGTAGGCTTGGGTGTGCTAGTTAGATTCTCACTTTTGTTCGTTCTCGTTTTCCAGCGAGGATTTCAATATTTCGAGTGTTTTGGAAAACCTGTGACGTGTCGGGGGTCAAATCTGTCTGCAAAGTTTTGTAAACAGAAATTGTAGCACGAGGTCATTTTGAGATCTTTGTGAATCAGTTGGCCTTGATTTTCCCCAGATCCGAGAACCGTTATTCGCTTTTGGGCGATTTGACCCTTTTGGGAGCATGCTGGCGCTTGTCAAGAATTATCCTGTAGAAAATGTATTCTTTATAATAATTTTCTAACGTTTTTTGTTAATTCATTGTTTTGAGAGGTTATAATTCACAAATCTAAATTGTTTATCATTTGCATTTATTGGACGTTTTTGCACTAAGGCTTATCAGCAATTAGAAATTGATATGTTATTCAACATTATTTATTTATTTTTCTTATTGTTTTTGATATTTTTTTTAGATGTATTTTATCTTATCTTTATTGCAAAGACCTTAACCTAACATTTACCAAACAGTTGACAAAATAAATAAAGTAGGTCACGTTCAACTACCAAAAACAAATTTAAAGCATTTGATAAATCTCTATTTTTAGTTCAAGTAATATTGTTTCAACAAATTTAATTGTCTTTTTAACGAGTTTACATTCCTTTTAAAATTTGAATCTTTAGCATAATGGAATTTTCCGGGTGCTACTATTTTGGGACAGATTAGGTTCCCCCTTCTTCATGACTGTGCATTTTCATTAGGAGGATTTTGCTACCTGGAAATCTCGCATCCTAAATGTTGCAGGCGGGGTCAAATCCTGGATATTTTTCTGCACTTTCTCTATTCGCGAAACTCCAAAATTCATATTCTAGTTTAGGCTTGACCTTTTAATTTTTCTAATTAATATAATAACAATTTTTGTTACTTAAAGATTATTTAAACTTTCAAAATCAGCATTTTTTCATACTATTGTCTAACATATCTATATATATAAATATATACTCAATAGATAAATCAAAAGTATTATTAAAAAAATATTAAAAACCTAATTTGGGGATATTCCGAGTTCGTTGCAGTGCCTACTTTGGTTTTTGCAATGTTCTTTGAAGAGCCTTGAAATTATTATTTTTTTGGAATTTTTTATGCAGGTTCCAGAATAATCTACTAGACGTCCAAGGTTCGCAGTATGAAGTTTTTAATACTTCCTTACCATTTGTCCAGTTTCAGATTCCAGTTTATTTCCATTTATGTATTGCAAGATGATTGATACTTTTATTGATGATTGATGGTTGATTGTTTATAACAACAAAATTTTGTACGACGTTGGGGATCCTTCCATTTGTATTTATATATAATGCTTTGGGTATCTGGGTGATAATTTGTGATTAGTGAAAAACTTCTAAAAGGGGATGTTTAATGATCAAATTTGATCATCTTCAGTATTCATTGTAATCTGAATTTCAAGAAAAAATAAAATAAACTACATTCTTCATACGAAATTGTTCTTTCTGTTTTCTAGTCTTACCACGCAAAAGTAGTCAGTTTATTAGAGTAATCCTTTAATGGTGTTTAAAAGTTGGAATTATTTTATTAGATGAATCAATTTTAAACTTGAATTTTCAAAATTAATTCAATTTTTCTGTTACTTTTTCTGTTAGTAAAATAGATTTATTATGTATATTATCGTATTTAGAAAAAAAATGTATAAAAGATGAAAACACTATTAGAGGATTAAAAGTTATTTTTTGTTTGATTTTCAATAAATTGCGAGTCGAGTTCCTTCAATTCTGCCCACTCATAGGATGTCAGTTTTTATATCAAGTACGGATAAATCTTGCAAAGAATCGTTTATCGTTCCTTTTTACTGTTGTCATATTTTTTCAATTATAACTTTTATTTCCTTAATATTTGTATGGTACACCTGAATATTCATATGGTACACTGTTTATTTTTTAAAAATTGTAAAACCTTTATGAATGTATTTTTCCGATATTTTCCTCATATGAAAACTAAGAAAAAAACTTTAGAATTATATATTTTTTTCTGCACAAAAGCAATTTGAATTATTATTTATAATAATTGAAAAGCGAAGTTTCATTCTTATAGTTAATCTTTTAAATATTAATAGTACTATTTATTAATATTACTCTGTAAATTTCGCTTGGATTATTTATTTTTTTATTTTTTTGATAATCCGATAAATGTAAAGTTTGAACTATCAACTTTAATATACCAAATTTTGAAGCAGATTTATTTCGCGTAGTGGAAAATTAATTTTGGCTAATAATGGCGAATATAACTGTTTTTTGTTTAAATCCGTTTTCTCTTGTAAGGGTAAAACATGTACCTTTAGTACGAAATTGAAGATTAAAAATGGTACATTTTTTGCAGTATTTACAATGTATTTTTAGAGAATAGGCTAAAGTTTCTAACTCAAAATTTATGTTTTATGGATGCCTCCTGAGTATTTTTACTGGATATGAAAAAAATCGTTAGGCCCCTTCTTAAAATAACTCGATATTTGTTTTAAAATCAATTTAAGTAATTTTTTTCGAAAGAAACAAGTAAGAAGTAACGTTTTATTCTACTAAGAACCTTTAATTTTGCGCCACAAATAAGTTCCTGTGTGATTCATATTGATTGACTTTCCGATCACTTTTAGATTTTGAAAAATATGTGGAAGACATCATTTTTTTTAAGAGTCCACAATTCTGGTCCATTTGACGTGAAAGTTCTAAAAATTACTAAGAAATTCCAAAAAAATTCCGAAGAATTGAGAAAAAAGACTGTTCTAGCATGAATTGTTCAGTAGTTATGAACTCTTAAAGTGGGTTTTCAGTGAAAAAAAAAATTTTAATCTATTTCCTTCTGGACAATATCTCATTCCCTGTACATTCCACATGAAAGTTTTATAAAAATAAATTGAAGCTTAAATTATCTTCAGAACTAAAAGAAATTGATTTTATCTTTAATAGAACATAAGTTAGTCTCTTATAGCAGGCTGCTTTTTGTGTAACTTTATTATGGATCACATTTTTGATTGAAATTTATTTTGTATTCATTACATCAGCACTTTTTACTAGTTTCTTTAACTCTTATACTTGGAAAAGCAAATCGTCAGAAGTAAAGGTTTAATACCATCAATTAAAAGAGAAAACTTATAAACAATAAATAAATAACAATAAATAATTTATAAGTTTTCTCTTCAATTGATGGGTTTAAACCTTTATTTCTGACTATTTGCTTTTCCAACTGTAGGAGTTGAAGAAAATAGTGAAAAGTGCTGATGCAATTTATACAAAATAAATTTTCATCAATAATGCTATCCATAATAAAGTTACACAAAAAGCAGCCTGCTATAAGAGACTATAACTTATGTTCTATTAAAGGTAGAATCAATTTTTCTTTTTTAATTTTGAAGATTTAATCTTCTTTAATTTATTTTTATACAACTTTCATGTGGAATGTACAGGGGATGAGATATTGTGCAGGAGGAAAAAGATTTTAAATTTTTTTCACTGAAAAATCACTTTAAGAGTTCATAACTTCTGAACTATTCATGCTAGAACACGTTACTTCTTACTTGTTTCTTTCGAAAAATAAGATTTTTTTCATATTCTGCGAAAATACTCAGGAGGCATCCCCAAAACATAATTTCTGGGTACAAACTTTATCCTGCTCATTTAAGCGAAACTTTGTTCTGAGGAGGCGTGCGGTACTTTCTCGAATCAATTTTTAAAGTAGTAAACAATACTGATGTGTCTGCCCATTCGCTAAAAAAATAACTGAGCAGCGACTAAATACAAAATTAATCAATTTAAAAATATTAATATTTTATAAAAAGAAAAAATTTGATTCGAGATGTAACTAAATATTTTTTGCAACAGAATTATGAAGTTAAAAACAAGAAAAAAAAATTTGTTTTTGAATAATAAAGCTTAAAGCAAATACTTATATTCATAAACAGATTGAGAAATGTAAAGAAATGACTGGCGCCGTAGACGATTTCGATAAGATTTCTAGACATGGTACTTCAAAAATATTTGCATTCTTGGTTTTCTATTTCCTCACCTTTTATTCTTCAAATGCTGTATTATTCCTCGAGTCTTAATTTTTGTGATACGAGAATTCGAAAGAAATATTGTCTATTGGATAATGTCCATCATTTTTTACTATTGAATTATACATTTTTTTGATTTCTTTACAATGAGCTAATCCAAATTTGGGAACGTACAAAACAAATTTAATTTAATTTCGATCCCTGTAAATTGAAAATTCTATTTTATTTTAATTGATTTCATATCGTTGGATCAATTTATGAAACATATTGAAGCTGCAATTTTAGAGGATAACTTATTTCTTGAGATTAAAATTATTTATACATAAAAACTATTCATTTTTTTTAAATATTGGCGGTTCTCATTCATATTTTGAACTTTTAATACAAAAGACTATCTTGGAAGTTCAATTAATTTTCTTTATACTTAAATTCATATGATGAAATTAATTTTGAAAATTTATAGCAAATAATTTCCTTAACCAATTTTGATTAGTACGCAACTATGCATCAACACAGCCATTGTGTACATGCATCGATTCTACGTATTCCACTCGCTAACACAGTTCCCCAGGAACAAGATAGCGGCGGCGGCCCTCTTTCTAGCGGCGAAGACAGAGGAGCAGCCGCGGAAACTGGAACATGTCATCAGATGCGCACACGTGTGTCTTCACAGAGAAGGGTCAACTCTTGACATGAAGTCGGATGTGAGTGTCAAGCTATTTCAAATTGAGACGAAATGAAAAAAAAAACTCAAAATCACCTGCTGCTTAATCGCTGGTATGTCTCATTGCAGCAATATTTGGAGCAGGCTAATGAGCTGGTGTCAAATGAAAGTGCCCTCCTAATGACTCTGGGCTTCGAACTTGCCATTGACCACCCTCATACTCACGTTGTTAGGTGTTGTCACCTAGTAAAAGGTGAGTCTTTTGGTGTCGAAGTTGATCAAGGTGAATCTCTTTAATATTTTTTTTAAAAGCGCCCCACTGATGTTTTCTTTTGCCGATTTAACGCCCTTCACTTCTGAGGACTTGTCCTTTTTCTGGATTTTTTGTCCTAAACGGAAGAATTTTTGGGGAGGTTTGAAAGATTATATAATAAGCAATCGAAGCAAGTGAAAGCCAACCTAAAAAAAGAAAAATTATATCAACATTCGTGGGACGCTAATAATTAATCAGAAATTTATATTTCACTCAGAAAAGGACAAGAATGACTATTGACCATTTTTATTTCAGCGAACAAGGACTTAGCCCAGACTTCGTACTTCATGGCATCTAACAGGTGGCTACAAATTATTTCCTAGTATCTCTTACTCTTAGAAGCCTTCTGGTCAGATAAATTCCGCTGGAACATTTTTCCAAGCTCGACATTCGCCCTCTTTATACCCGCGTAACTGATTAACTTGTTCGCTAATCACTTTTCTTTCACTAAACCCACAAATTTTGAAGCTAAAAATTAAAATTTCAAACTAAAGGATGAAAAGAGTAACACGAATTTATCAACTTATCAAGTAACCTACTAAAATAAACTGGGCGAATGTTTCGCATGGTAGCGGTAATGTCTGGTTCTAAAGAGAACTTAACCAAAACAATAAGCAGTTTAATTCGGGAAAAAAGTTATTAATGCCAACGCGATACGAAGTTTATTTCACGATGAGGACCTCCAGGTAAATAGAATCTTCTAAAAGACTGATCGTTTTCTTTACGTTATGGTAAATTATTTTGTTTCGTTTCGCCTTCAGCTCCACATGCCGGATGCTACTTAGCACTTCGATAACAATCTGTAGGAATGAATGCGAGTTCTAGTGTGCGAATGTGCTTCTTTTCTTTCATTACTTCAATATCCCTACGTGTCACATCATTTCTCCTTGATCAAAATTCCCTAAAGCGGGATTGGACCCGTGGAGTTTTAATCGGTATCCAGATATTTATGTCCTAAGAGCATCCTTTAGACAACTATTTTTTAAATGCTTTGAGTTCTATTCGGCATGAGGATTCTACAACCATGGCGAAAACTTAGAACCGAAAGGTTCTCTTGAGTCTGTGAACTCCTTATATTATATAGCTTTCTTTTATCTTCCTCTCCAAGTCGTTCTCTTTTATTCCTTTTTTTTTGGCCTTTGAGGAAGACATTTCGAAGAAAGATATTCTATGTTTCAGTTTACACTTGACGACGATGTGCCTCCAATACCGGCCCACTGTTGTTGCCTGTTTCTGTATTCATCTTACTTGCAAGTGGTCCAACTGGGAGGTAATCTATCATTTCCTTTTGTTCCTTAATATAAATTAATTTATTACAAAATTACGAGATTAAAGAATGTTCACTTGTTACAGATTCCGCAGAGTAATGAGGGAAAGCATTGGTTCTGGTACATTGACAAAACTGTGACGATGGAAATCTTACAAAAATTAACGGCAGAATTTCTTCACGTATTCGACAAGTGTCCCTCGAGACTCAAAAAGAAGATCAAAAGCATGAACGATCACCAAAGTCCGAACATGGGTCACCCCATGTCAAACTCACCTTTCGTAAGTTTCTTTATCAATATTTTGAGAGTTATCCATTTTTTCTGTATCCTGCAACGAATTGTTAGATTTAAAAGCATCTTTCATGCCATTTATCAGAATAAAGTAGCCTTGTGCCAAAAAAGTAGCAAATAATGGAAAAGGATTGTTCGAATCCTGCCTATTAAAACATTTCTTTCCTTATTTTCCAGGAGACCGAACCACGTAAGATACAATCACCGGCGACCGATGGAGGGCCAACCTTCCCGCCGAGTCGCCCTCACCACCCAGTAAAACACGAGCATCCAGTAAAACACGAACACCCAATAAAACACGAGGAAAAGAAACCCTCGATGCCAGGTCGGTCCTCCATGGACGTTCGTGACTATCGGGAAAAGAAGGAACGAGAGCGACTTGATCGAGAAAAACAGAATACAGCTGGGTCTTCGAGCGGACCAAGCAGCCTTCCTGAACTCAACAAACATCATTCGCACCATCATAAACCAGTTCCTGGACCCATGCCACACAAGCAACCTCCAAACTCTAATCAGAAATCTGCACTTCACCATAATCACCACCACAGGCCAGACATGAAAATGAGTCAGTCGATTCCTCAAAGACACTCAAGCAGTCAGCCCAGGGACCCGAGTCGAGATCCGAATCGTGATCCGAATCGAGATCCAAGTCGTGACCCGAATCGAGAAGCAAGTCGCGACCCGAATCGAGATCCAAGCCGTGACCCGAATCGAGACGCAAGTCGCGACCCGATTCGAGATCCAAGTCGTGACCCGAATCGAGATCCAAGTCGTGACCCGAATCGAGATCCAAGTCGTGATCCGAATCGAGATTCAAGTCGTGACCCGAATCGAGATCCAAGTCGTGACCCGAACAGACAACGAGCTCCTCGAGATTTCAACTCTAGTGGAACAAGTGGATCCTCGATATATCCTCACCATAATATTTCGCAAAAGGATACGGTAGACGCTTCTCAACCCGATCCTTCTGCGAGACTTGACTCTGGATTGCCTCAAGATTCAGCTTCTCATCCCAATGTTCAAGACAGGATGAGCAACAATAACCACAATGTACATAGAATAAGCTCACATGATAAAAGGTACGACCCGAGACATAATAAAGTCCCAGAACATAGGAAAGAGGATCAAAAAGCCTATCCGGAATATCGTGACATGTCTCGAGTTGATCGTCAGAGGAAACCCGATTCTCTGGAGCAGAGGAGTGAGGAGGTTCGGAAGCTTATCGAGAAGCCGTTGCCGCCTCCGAAACCTAAAACTGAGGTCCAGAGAGAGGATTATATCGCCCATATACTGAAACAATCTCATCATTCCAAACATAACCAGTCGGACAAGCTGCAGGGGAATTCCGGACAAAGTTTGTCGATTCCGGCCTCGCCGCAGGTCCAGCAAAAGTCCTTGCCCAAACCTGTGTCGCATCAGCACTCGAGTCATGGGATGCAGCAATTTGTAAAAGAGTCGATCAAGAATGGAAGTTCACAATCAGCGATTCCTTTTAGTAACGAGGAAGTCAAGGTGGAAAAGAGGCCAAGACATGAGGAGGATAGGGGTCTGGTTCAGCAGCAAAATGCGATGCCGGTTAAACCAAAGTCGCTTTTCAGCCCAGAGAAAACACAGCGAGAGGTGAGTTTTTGTTTATATCTCAAATTTAGAACTTACTGTTCCTTATTCTGCACGAATTTTCCTAAATGTAATCAATTTCTCTCTTTTCAGACGCCTCGAGAGTCTCACCAGCGGTCCAAGTCTCGGCAGAAGACACCACCTTCGGCTAAAGCTCCTAAGCAATCTCCTCTCGATATGTCGGCTACTCTCATATCACCATTCTCGAGCCCATCAGGTTTGCAGCAGCAGGATATGGTCAAGCGGCATCCCGTCGATGCCGCGAATTCCTCTCACAAGCGACACCGGACCACCAATGAATTTGATCAATCTGCATCCTCCAAAGACGCACTCTCCTCCATCTTCAAGTCAACGAACAGCATACCAGATCTCCTTCAACCAATGTCGGATAATCCAAACAGGGGGACTTCTTTCATGCATGACACAAAGATTAGCGAACTCATGAAACCCTTTGAACCAGAGCCCACACTGGCACATCGGGCTTCTCATGGTCCTCTCACCAACGGCGTCGAAAGCAGAATACCAAGACAAGACTTCCCAGAAGCACAAGAATTCCCTAAAACTCAAGACTTTTCCAAATCTTCTCAAGACTTCTTCAAGAATGCTCAGGAGTTCTCCAAGATTCAAGACTTTCCCAAGCACATGCTTCAATTCCCCAGAGTCGAGTTACACAGGATTCCCGACATTCCGAAAAGTTCTAGCGTCGCCTCGAAAAGCACTCCCGTTTTTCCGAAGAATCCTCCAGACTACGTCACTCAAGAGCTCCAGGAGTTCCTTGTGACACAAGACCCTATCGTTTTTTCGAAGCAAGAGCTGAATGACCTCACTGAACCAATTCCAGAAGTCAAAAACGAGATTAAATCCGAACCACTTGAGGATTTCTCACACAGCAAGATAAAAGCCGAGCCCCTCGAGGACACCTCTCGCACCAAAATAAAATCCGAACCCCTCGAGGAATTCTCTCGAACCAAGTCCGCTCAGAGCATCAGCGCCTTACTTCAGGAACCCTTGGCTCCCATGCCTTCTCTCCTCCAGCAGTTCACCCAACCTCCAAAACCTACTCAAGAATTTCCACCGACCTTGACTCCAATCCTGCCATCCGAGGTAGCGACTCAAGAGTCATTTGTCTCCACAGTCGACATGGGCGCGCTTTCGGGTTCCACAATCGACTCCACTCTTTCCACGGCGAGCATTCCAATCCTACCAATTCCCGTTGAGGAGAAGAAGAGCGAGCACCACAAGAGCGAGAAGAAAAAGAAGGAGAAGAAACATAAACATAAGGACAAGGACAAGAACAAGGAGAAGCACAAACACAAGCACAAGGATAAAGATAAGGAACGACACCGCGACAAGGACAGGAAAAAGGCCGAGCAGGGAGAGAACGTTCCCACAGAGCCAATCAAGATCACTATTCCCAAGGATAAGATCAACCTGAGTAGTGAATCTCTAGGTTCTGGAGACAAGCTCAAGTCCCCGCCTGGCAAAATTAAGATCAAGATCGCGAAAGAGAGACTTAAGGTCGCTGAGGCGATTCAACCTGTTCAGGGTCCACTCAAGATCAAGATTCGCACTGATGCAATATCCAGGACTAGCTCGACTACTGGAGACTCGACGACGCACGAGAGTCGGAAACGCGAACGCAGTGACGAGAACCCAACCACCAGCGGACCACCGACCAAGAAGCAGCAGCCGGTCTCTAATCCTGGATTTGTTCAGCAGAGATCCAACGAGAGACAGAATGGCAGGCACTATAACTCCGGCAGTAATAATAAGGTACGTGGAAGCGGCAGAGGTGGCCGCCACTTCCCACCGCGCCAGCCCTACGCTCAGCAGCTCCGCGACGGTTTCTATCAGCACTCTGAGCAGCCTTTTCCGGGTGCTCGTGGTCCTAGAAATCCTCTCCTTCGACCGAATCATCCGGGTGCAAATTCACAGAGGGGAGAGCCCTTCTTTTTCCCCAATTACCCACCACCTCCGATTTATAATCCAGGGGGGTTTATGTATGATCCAGGGGTTTATTATCAGCCGTATCAGCAACAGCAACAGAGATTTAATTTGTACCCTGGGAACATGATTGTGACTCGGGATGGCACAATTGATACGAGTGTTCCACCGCCGGCTTTGCCTCCCAATTTGAGAAACGCGAGGAATAAATCGGAGGCGTTTAATCCTCCTGTGCCAAAGGGGGAGAGTCCGCCTCCTTTGCCTGACGGACCTCCACCTAGTTCCTCTCCTCCACCACCCCCTCCTCCACCTGAGTAGACATGAAATATTTTTGATTTTAGTTGAGTAGATGATTTTTTTTTGTTCTCATTAGAGAGTGGATGATGTTTGAGCTTGGGGTGATTCTATGAAAAAAGTCAGGACAAGGAGAAAAGTTTATGCAGAAAGAAATGTTTGGGGATCTTTTGGGGAGAAAGTTCAGAGAGAAATTTATTATTGAATATAAATTATTCAGATTCGTTATTTTATTTTATATATTATTTTAGAGCGAGGAGAAATTTTATTGACTTAAAATTGACTTATTTTTTTATTTTTCAGTGAGGAAGGGAAAGTTTTGTTACTTTAATTTTTTTCTTTTTACTTTCCTGACTGTGGATTCAATATTATATTTTTCTGGTTGTGAATTGACATATTTTTCAAGTTAGATCGTTTATATGTTTGGCAATTCTCAAGTGCGAAATTATTTTAGCAAAATTTCTATTTTGATAGAATTTCAGACTGGGAGCTTTTCATTTAGAAAGTATTTCTATTCAAAGTTTTCAATCTGCATGTAATTTTGGTTTTAAAATATTCGATTGAAAACGATTTTAAATTGAAGGTTTTTATTTGAAAAAGGCCATTCAAAACCCTTTAATATGACGATTATTTTCATTTAGCAATCATTTATTTGGACAGATTTTCAGTTAGGAAATGTAGGATATCACGTCCAGTTTTAAATTTAAAGACAATTTCAACGGAATATGTTCGAATTGGAAAATGATTTGAACCTTTTTAGAAATAAGATAAATCTTAAGAATTTTTCAATTATGCCCATATTTTCACATTCAGTCATTTTCCACACTTAAAATTTAAAAGCATTCTTATTTTTACATTGTGATATTTTCTACTTTTCTCCTGGTTATACTCATTAAGATTCAAATAAATATAATTTTAATTCGATTTTTATGTAATTTTTAAATATCAATATTAATAAAATATTGAAAAAAGGCAAAAAAAATTTGTCCAACATAGTTTTTGAAAAAAATTAGGAAAAATAGTATGGGTTAAAATTATTGCAAACATTTCTTTCTTCGCAAAATGTCCTTTTTTCCCCTGTTTCCAGATTCAAGCACGAGTTCAGTTACATTTATCTCTACACTACTTTTTTCTCAATAGACTCCCATTTCTATAAATATTGTATTAAAAATATATTTTTTTAATACCTTCAACATTTTTTATTTACTATTTGATTTGTTTGTAATTTGAAGATTAAAAATTTGTTTTAATTTCGAAATCATTCATTTAGAGCTAGATAATTTTACATTCAAAAGCTTTTTAGTTCCAATACTACACAAATTTTGAATTGCAATTTGGAAAAATTTGTAATTTACATACTTAAATCATCCGAAACGTTTCTGTTTTTTTTCGTACTTCTTCACTTTAGGTAAAAATGGAAGTCTATTAAAAATTGAATTTCACACAATTTATTCTATTTTTATTGAAAGATTCTTTTTAATTGACTAAGCGTTTGTTGTTCATGTCAATTCGAGAAAGGTATATTACGATTATTTTTTTAAACAGCGCTCTTTTTATTAGGGGCATTTTTCTTTTGTCCCAGATTTCCAAACAGCATTAAAATCTTTTTGTTCTAATCTAATATATTTTTTTTTAATTTGGAATTTGTTCAAGAACAAAACACGCAGAATAAGTAAAGATAATTGCCTACTAAAGAAAATTAACAAGAAAATATCCTAGTGATTTCATCGCAATTACTAATGGTTTTTTTAGATCGAAAAAATCCTTTTCAACATGAATAACAATATTAATTCTGCATGTTGACAAAAGCCAAATGCTTCGTTAATCGAGTGACGAAAGCGATTACACAAAATTTTGTATTTATTTTTGTTAAAGATACAAAAAACTTTCTTTCTGTTTTCCAAATATTTGAAAAATGCTTTCCTTCTCAACATGTTTTCTTTTCTATTCTTTTTTCTCTTAGAATCAACTTTCTTTGATTTGTGTGCATAGTAGATTTAGGAGCATGGGATTGTTCACTACCTTACTAATTATTTATGTACTTGACCTTGATTTAATTTTTTTCTTTTGAGGGAAAGACGAACTTAGTAAGGATGATAAATTATTGTTAGGGAAGTCAGCCTTTAAGTTAAGGATATTTTTTTTATATGTACATGACACATAAGTAGTCAAATCTAAGGAATTCCTTAGAAAAAGAAAAGTATTTTAACAAGACAGCTAAAAGCTGGACGTTGATATTTATTTTATTAATTACTTCTCACGCAACGTGAGAAAACTTAGCAATTTATTTCAAGGAAGAGAATGTTTCCTTCAATGATTTTTAAAGCTGACAAAAAAATTGTAGAAATGCGTTCAGAAAATGACAAAAACATTGTTTGCTTTTTATTTAGAGGTAATTTTTATAGTGGCACTAAAGTTAACTTTAAAATTTTAAATTTAGGACATTGTGACCAGTCTTAATAATGTTTAAAGAAAACGAAAATTAAAAAAAGTACATAAAACACAAAGTCTGAATCGTTATCTTTAGTAGAAAAAGTATAGCCTTTCCGATCAAATACTGTAGCGCGGTCTTTCATTTACCATTTTTTCACCAACTTTAAAAGTTGAAAGAATAGACACTTATTTTTTTACTTAGTCTTTAATATAATATTATTTTAAAGGATAAATATTCTACCAGACATGAAAGTAAATTCAATTCGGTCTGTGAAATGTTTTAATTATCGGGAATATTTCTTTGTAAATTTTGAATAAGACGCTGAAATTCATCACATGCTACAGAACAAAATAATATTACTCAGGAATGAATAGAGACAGTGTATTAAAATTAATTGTTAATTGCATAATGATGAATAATTAATATATATAGATTTACATATATATTCTGAGAAAAAGTGAGTTTATATGTGTTGTTACAGTGTTTGCCATTAAAATATATATAAATATATATGTTTTATATATTAGATGTACATATGACTAGAAAAAATATCGCGTCATCGTCACTATTGTTACGAACATCATATTTCGAACATTCTCATCGACACTTTGTTTATTAATTTTACGAATTTTACGGTGATTATTACACTTACGATTAGTTATATTACGACTATTTTTACCTTCGCATTATTTGCGGCATTCTCTCTCATTTTTTTTCTCTAATCCAGACTTTCCAGGCATTTTTGCCATTTGTACTTAACCTGACGAAGTTTTGCGACATTATAACCGACAGTGTTAACTTTATTCAAAACCAAAAGTGAGGTATTCATCTGATTATCGTCACACCTTTTCCTTTTCGAAAATTCTGCTGTTAGCTTTTAGAAAATTGGACAGGTTTAAATTATAATTGAAAGCTTTTCAAAAAGGTTTTCACATCAGAAGAAGAATCGAGCAATGCTCGCAGAAAGCCCTGAATATATTTCCTAGTTTTGTTAATTAATTTTGTTGCATCCCTAAGGATACAATGGAATTAAGAATTTGAAAAATTCTGAGCCGTTAAAAAATATTTGCCAAGGAAAGAGAATTATACATGTTTTTATTTAGATTTTTTTATAGTATACACTTTGATGGTGGTTTTTTTTATTTAAAAGAGTCAAACATTCCAGTGAATTGATATTTTTAGTTAATGATTGTTGATCAATCGAAAGTTTCCGCGAGATTATTTACTCTGAACAATATTAATTTAGAGAAAGCGACAAGGTAATTGCTAAGGTAAAGCGATTTTAGATTTTTTACTTCGAAAATAAAAAGAGACTGCGGCGAAGATTTACTGTAAGGTAAACGTCCCAGTAATCGTGACCTTAGTCCCAGTAATCGTGACGCCAATTTTCTTGCTTTTTATTTTCTTTGAATGAATGTAATCTCTATTTGCTATTATAAAATGCTAAAAATAAGTGAGTTTTATCATTAAATGATACTTTTAACACATTTTTGTAACAATATATTCAAACTATAACCAAGTTTCACGATTACTGGGACATATTTACCTTACCGATTGAGTGTTTTCGAGGATTTACGGCTAATTTTGTAAGCCACCACGAAGAGGAAAAGGATTCGAATGAATTGTAACGCGTACGTTGCTTCGACTTTGTGTATCCAATGTATTTTTACTTGTCGCTTCCGGTTCCTGTTTCAGTCAATTCCGACAATCGAAATTCTGGGCGTCACTTAATTCTTTTCTAAAATTTCGTCGTTCAAAAGTAGAAGTTCAGATTTGAGAAGTCCTATTTAGGAAAAATGAAACCGAATCGTGGTATATTTTTAAACTAAACCTTCCTGGTTGGAAGCGAAAGCAGGAATCGTGGGCGGCATGATCGAAATCAATAAAAATAAACGTTCTGTGGAAACGAATATACCTTAGTAATTATTTTGTCTCTTCTTAACTCACTTCGCACATCGCCGCCGCTTTTTGTGTACTAACATTGTTCAGAGATCCTGCGAGAATGCATCATTCGTCACAAAAATTGTTCGCTACGTTATATTAGGTGGAGGTTCCTTAGAAAGTAAAATTGAATCTATCTCACATGCGCATGCTGCACGAATTTATCATTTTTTTGTAATACCTGCACGATTATTTTGCATGCTTTGAAAATGACCCCTTAGCACCACGAGTATGTAAGTAAATTGATATTCATCGCTTTTTTCATCATCACAGGTCACGCTTCTTCATCCATAACTCATTTTTTTCAGTCAGGTCAAAATTATTTGTGAAATATTTCAATGACATATTTGTCAAAAAGAAAATTTTATTAACAAAATTCAAATTCATAAAATCGTTGTCTTTGTTATCGAAATATTTTCGATCCAGAAACGGGGTTAAATGTGCGATATTTTTGCAAATTAATTTATTCCTCTAATTACCTTACTTGAAAATTAAATTGAATTTTATTCGATTTTCAATTTCAAATTCTGCTATAAATTCTATTTTAAATTGATGTCTAGAGTAAATAATTCGTAAAGAATGGAAATCGATCACTCATCAGTAGACTAAGAGGCAATTGAGTTCATTCACATTCACGTTTATGCCCCTTCCTTTTCACCTTGCCGAAGTGAAAGAATCGGCAGGTGTCGCTCTGTGAAAAGCTGTCCTGTATTTGCTTTATCAACCGGAGGAAAACATTTTTGACTTACAAATTATTGTTTAACCATTTTTAACTTCACTAATTTTTAAAGTGATATTTAAATTCCTCGTTATTGAAGCTTCTGTGTTTTGAAATTCTAACCTTAATTTACATCGATCCTTCTCTCAATTAACTCTCCATATGTTTGACATTTGCGAGTAAAATTCCGATTTTTTAAAACCGCCCGGGGTGATTTATATAAAATTAGTGATGCATTTAATCACCTTTCATAATCCAACATTTTTTCATTAAATATTTATTCATATTTTATGATAATTAGGTTGACCGGATTCCCAATTTGCTCTGTTGGTAATTTTCATACCATCCAGGTTCTGAAATTTTAAATTCCTTGTATTTGTAATCTGCAATATTTGGTAAGTACTTGAAAAGAAAAAAGTGATAGACAAGAATTTTTTCCAGTTTAATTATTTGCGTTACTGAAAAGCTGCTTTCCCAAAATTGTTCAATCTTCCGATTTGAATAACAAACCAATTAATTGAAAATTTTCCTTTTGTTTCAGGAGAAACACTCGTCGAGTCATCATAAGAGTTCGCATAAGTTATCGCAGCAGTCGACGTAGTGGAAACCCTAGATAGGTTAATAGAAAAAAATTGTCGAGTGACTTTTTCAACCGGAGCCAATCTATGAGACCGGAGAAAAACTGAGAAAACTCGAAAAAACATATAAAAGGAAAAAAAAAACATTGTACAAAGGACATCGCCGTTGACTTACGCCCGAGACAAAGAAATGCCTCGAAGTTTAGACGCGTTCGTCTTTTAAGAAAATATTTTTCCTTCCCTTTCTCACCTGTTCCGACTTCGATCTAAACGCCGGAAAAAATTGCATCAAATATGTCTAGAATTTAAATAATATTTCAGAATATTTAATTCTCAAATTCTCTCACGTCTTTAAAGTATTTTGAGCTCTTTTTTGTTAACACTATCAAATGCTTCAGACGCGAGAAAATTATCAGTACGGCAATTCTAGGAATATTTGATGGTAAATTTCCTCCGATTTCGCAAATTTTCCCGCTTTTTGCGATACTTTCTTATCAATATATTATCAATTTGGATTGATTCGACGGAGCGAGATACGAAGAAATAATAAACAGGCGCTGTACGTTAGTAAATCTAACGTAACTTAACTTATCGTTGCACGCTCTCGGATAGATTATAAATATTATAAATAATTATATAAATCCATGGGAAAAGGTCGGAAGCGAGAAAAGGGTGTTATATAAAACTCAGGTCAAAGTAGATATAATAATTGTATGCGAAGAGGGAAATTCTCTCCGATTTTTTCGTTCCTAAACTCCCTCTCTCTTTGCGATTCTGCTTTTTTATTTTTAGAGCATACACAGTAATTTTTGAAGGCCAAGTATGTATCAATAGATTAGAAAAAAATGGAGGCCTCAAAATTGCTTGAGCGTTTTGAATAATCCTCAAACCTGGCGTTTTCGTTCAAACTCATGTGAAGAAAAGTAAATGTTAAAAAAAAGTAATTTTAAAAATAAAGTAAATTTAGCCAGAAATTGAAAAAATTAAGCTTGAGAAAATAAAACTGAGATTGAACTGAAAAAAACTGGGTTTTACAAGCTGGACTCGATTTTCGAGACTCCCTTTGCTTTCCAAGACTGACTAGAATTATTCTACGTTTATAACGCAGACTCTCGCCGAATTTCTGATTTTCTCACACCGAGACAGGGAGAAAAGGGTATTTATATAGAGTGCATTTAATATCGAAGTATAGAAATTCTCTAAAATCCTCGGGAATATTTTCGGAGAGAATTTCGCTCGAGACTCTTTCTCGTCGTGGCGACGAGTGTTCTTCGTAGACACGAAAATGGAGAAAAAAAACGAGAAAAAAAAGTAATAAGAAAAATCGGAAATGGAAATGAAACGGTCGTTTGAGGTTCCGGATCCGAGAGATATTTATTAATCGACGTTTCACTCTGTAAAATAGCCCCCTCCCTTATCATTATTATTCTTATTACTGGTCGTGTTGTTCAGCGATCCATCGAATTATACTATCGCTAATTTAGTATAATAACGATAACAATATCGATGAAAACATTCTCAGACTGTAAATAAAATTATTTTGTATGCCAAAATAAACCAAATGGATATGACTACGACACGATGTGACACGTACGTACACGTGAGGATTAAACGAGAAATATATAGAAATATTATAATTATTATTAATTATTATTATTAATTGTAAAGACACGCGCATTACACACTCGTGTTATTAACACTTTGAAACTTGAACCGCTTAGAGAATCCGCGAGGACGAGAGGTTCTTGACAAACAGAAAATTTAAAGATGCAGTAAAAAAGGTTCTCTCGAAATTTGAATGTCTTCAACCTTTTATTTTTTTAAACTTTTGTTAGTCGAAGGTTGTCATTTGGAATAAATTGTATTCCTAGATAATTCTACGGTGTTTATAATTTTCGATGAGAAGATTCATTTCAAAAGTAAAACCCTGCATTGCCTTAAAGATAAGATTTATGAAATTGTTAGAGATTTCAAAGATTAGGGTTGATAAAGATTTAAAAATAGGATCCCGCATTTCTATTTTTTAAAGTTGTCTTTGAAACTGAAATAAAAATTCTCATCGAATCTGAAAATTTTGCGTAAATAGTTGTACTTATTTTGAAACCAGTTTAAAAGATTCTTAGCCACGAACAAAAGTAATTTAGTGGAATGTTTTAATTTCTGATAAATTTAGTTTTTATGTGTATGTGACAATTGAAAAACTTAAAGAAGACATCTTATCGTTTCTGAATGTTTATTTGTATTGTGAATAACTGGCTATTTTAAGGAAGATAGAAAATAGAAATCGAGCGTTATTCGTTTTTAAATCAACTTTGGTGCAATTGTTGTGAAGACTTTAAATTTGTTCGTGTAATTTTGTGGAGAAAAACGAACGTTTGTCTTTAGTTGTAGGAACGTAAGTTTAGTTTAAAAGAAGTATTTTTACATTTTTTGTTTGTTTTTAAATGCGGCTAAGAATCTTTTCAAACCAATGAGTTTGCTCAGAGCAAAACAGAATTTAAAGTTTCTTAAATAAACGAAAAAAGCGAAGTTGAAAATAAATGCGAAAACGATTTCATTTTTCCTTTTTTACATCATCGAATTTTCTTCTGTTCTTGCGAGATGAGACATTGGATCTCCACATATTTAATTATTTTTCTCTTAGTTACAAATCCTTTCTAAGTTATTTCGTTCGTTAGTCATGAAGAAAATGTAATTAAAAAAAAAAAGACTTAATTGTATGTTGAAAATCATAAAAAATTGTTTGCTACTTTTATTTTTGCGGAAATGTTGCTCCGTGATTTTTGTTGAGGGTGAAAAATCCGAGGCAAGGGATTCGGCAAAATACGTTTTTTTAAATCACTGTTTTTAGGAAGTTTTTTTCCTTTGTATCTTTGTCGAGAGGCTTCATTAAGTATTTTCATGAGCAGATCGTCATCATTAACCACCTCGCTGGATTTTCATCAAACGAGTCATAAATATAAACTTGAAAGAAGTTTTTCGTTCTCTCATGTTACTAACGTCTATTTGTGCCGTTATGTACCTGTAAATATCAATAAAACGACGATATACTCAAACGAAGAAAATCTCTATTATTTACCCTGTTTAGTTTTAAGTTTACATTTTTTCTTATTCGGTGATTTACACTTTCATTAAATTTATGGTTGAATGTTTTTTACGATTAATTTAACATCAGTGAATACCGAAATTTAATTTTTTACTGTAAATATTAAGAAATATAAGTGATTTACATAATTTTTTTTACCAGCGTATTTCACGTTTAAAAATTATTATCTGTCTAACGTCTAACGCGTTTAGTGAAAATCATAAGTTGATTGTAACGATTCTTACAGCATCATTGTTTCTGGACTTTGGTTTTATTTCATTGTATGCCTTTTATGCAATGCTAAATTATTTATCAATAAAATATTTATACAAACGAAGTTTTTTTTTATTAGCGAATTAAAAGTTCCCACCAAATCGACAGAGGGCACTGCAGTCGAAATTTAAAATTCCAGAATTTATAACCTCTAGAAAACACGTGGTGTTTGTGTTTTCGTCTGCAGACTTGAGAGCTTTGGAGAAAACTGGAAAAGCTTTTGGAACTTCTCCTAAATAATTAATTTATGTAAATATTCATAAAATAATTATGTGTCCTATTTTCTCTTTAATTGCATCTGTTATATGAACATATGTAAATATTTTCCGACAATATACATCAATTGTCAGTGACAACATTTTTGAGAAATGTTACAATTCTGATTTTATTAAATCATTTATGAGATATTTGTATCTTAAACACCTCTAATATATGAAAGATTTAGTGAATAAATTTTAAAAGAATGAAATAGGTCTATCACGAAGAATCTATCTTATAAAAAAATCCCATTTGATAATAATGGAAATCGAAAAACAGAGTGAACCGAGTGCCGTCGAAAATTTAGAAAAAATCGATGATTCTAATCCAAAAAGTGATGACAAAGTGGTCTCAAATTCTACAAACAATTTTGAAAATGAAGCTATAATTTCGGAAGTGCTATCTTCGGAATCTGTCGATTCTTCTCCTATTTTGGAGAAAGAAAGCAGTGCAAAAGACGATGTCATTTCTGTTGTTTTTGAAAGTATATCGTCGAAACAACTTGACAAAAATCATTCCAATGGAGGTAATTATAGTGTGAAATTTACAATTTTAAATTAATTATCGTATGGTGAAACAATATATAGTTTGAAAATGTTCCAAATCGAGTAATTTCAAGTGGAACTATGAACTATTAAAAGTAGGACGTCTATTTCAAATTCAAATACGGTATTTGAAATGGTATTTTTGAAATTCTTTGCAGCTCCTACCCATAAACCATGTGCCCTCAGTGCGATTGCCATGGATTATGATACTTCGGATTCTGAGGTTGAGGAAGTCACTGAACAAACTCAAAATTCAGATACCCAAAATGAAAATATGAATGAAGATAATCCAGTAATTCTGAAAGAATACAGAACCAATATTGAAATTACCTGCAGCAGTGATGAAGTTGACAGTGAGGACGATTCCAGTAGCAGTGAAGAAGAATCTGAAGAGAGCAAGAGTGATAGTTCGTCTGATAGCAGCAGTGAGGACGAAAGCAGAAAGAAGCAATCCCAAAAAGAAAAGTAAGTATTTTAAAACCTAAGTCGTAAGATTAATTTTTTTTTAATTATGAAATCATCTCAGTATATTTTTCCTATCATCGCAATCTAATTTCTGTTCAACAGGAGTCAAAATATCAGAAAGCCAAATCAACGCTCTAGAAGGGAAGAGAAAGGAGAATATGATGATCTTCCACCGATTGAAGAACTGCAGATCAATGTTCCGGAAGTTCTTTGTGATCCACTTGGAGAAGTGAGCATTTTTTCTAAATTTAACTGTTTTTTATTTCAAATAAAGTAATTTTGGAATGAAATATCAACTATAATAAAATCAAAAACTGTAATTTCATCTGCAGCAGCCTAGTAACACATTGAATTAAAAACGAAACACTAAATTTCTAAGATTTCAAGCCGAAATATATTGCATTTTCCACAAAATAGTTGAATATTCGACCAAAAAAGATTGTCTACCCAAAGAGATGAATTTTTAACATAAATGACGAATTTTCAAACAAAAAATTTAATTTCAACCAGACAGTGGCATCAACAACCAAATAAATGAACTTTCAAGTAAAAGAGACAAGTTTTCCAAAAAATGGTTAAGATTTAACCATATAGTAAAATTTTCAAAGCAAAAAGACGAATTTTTTCAAAGACAGTTGAATTTTTAACAAAAAAGTCACTTTTCAACCAAGACATAAATTTTTAACCAAGAAGGATGACTCTTCTACCATAAAAGATGAATTTTTAATTCCGACCTTAAATTTAATTTCATTTTCGAAAATGGTGAACTTAACAAAATAGTTAAATTTTCCAAAAATAATTTTAATTTTAACAACATAGTTGAATTTTCAGTATACAAAGGTGCATTTCCAATAAAATGGTCGAATTTACAAACAAAAAAGATTAAAATTCAATTAAATATTCACATTTTTAAGAAAAAAGACCAATTTTGTAGAAGACAGTTGAATTTCCATAAAATTAAGTTCAATTTCAACCAAGAAAGATGACTTTTCTACTATGAATGATCATTTTTCAACAACAGAGTAAAGTTTTTAAGCTAAAAAGTAGAATGTTTTAGAACAAAGTGGAGTTTTAAATAGGAAAAGATGAATTATTAACAAAAAATAATTTTCAATCAAGGAAGATGAGTTTTCAACATGATAGTTGAATTTAAAACCAAAAATTTGAGCTTTCAACAAACAAGAATAATGTTCTATCCAAAAAGACGACTTTTCAACAATATATATGAATTTTCTACCAAATAGTGGAATTTTTTATCCAAAACGATGACTTTTCAGACAAATACATGAATTTTATACCAATTAGTTAAAGTTTTAACTTATAAAATATACAGGATAAAGTTTCAACCAAAAATGGAAGTCAAATTTTCAGATAAAAACTACGATAACAAAAAATAACTTTGAACAAAAAAAAACGACTTTTCAACAAAATTGTTAAATTTTTAACCAAAAAGATGAATTTTCGACCAAAAAGAGTAATGTTCCATAAAAAAAAACGAATTTCCAACTTATCCAATATACAGGATAAAGTTTTAACCAAACATAGAATAGTCAAATTTTTATTAAAAAAAGAAATTTTTTTAAAAATTATCAACAAAGTTGTTACATTTTCAACCCAAAATGTGAAGTTTCGACCAAGAAGATTAATGTTTTAACAAAAAAGACGAATGTTGAAAAAATACATTAATTTGTTACAAAATTCTTTAATTTTAAAACCATAAATACGAATTATCTACAAAAAAGTTGAATTTTCAATACAAAAATATTATTTTTCAACCAAATAGTTTAATTTTGTACCAAATTATTGAATTTTCAAGCCAAAATGATATTTTTTCTACAAAACCGTAGAATTTTTAACATAAAAGTTCAATTAAATTCAAATACTCAAATTTTCAACTATATTTATGAATCCTTAATATAAAAATTATTTTTTTTGCAAAGTAGTTCAACTGTAAGTCAGACAATCGATTTTTCATCCAAAAAATATGAATTCTCAACGAAGCATGTAACAGTATATTTCAACCAAACAATTGCATTTTTAACCAAAAAGAATAAATGTTTGAATTATTTGATGTTTAATAGGTTGCCTGGATCGTTGATCAGATGGTAGTAGTTCGTCCAAAGCCTGGAAAACCGACCTTGAACATAGACACAGTTCTTTTTGTAGAAAGAGGTCGTAGAGTCTTGGGTCGAGTTTTCGATGTCTTCGGTCAAGTAACAGATCCTCATTACTGTGTTCGATTCAACAATTCCAAACACATCGAAGAAAGTAAAATACAAGTCGGCATGAACGTTTATTTCTGTCCCAATACGGAATATACGACCGTGGTTTTCTTGCATGACCTCACAAAGTATGTAAACTATTAACTAAATTATTACAAATACGTGTATAATGGTAAAATGGTTTAACTTTTACCAAATATTTTATTATTACAGAATGAAAGCTTCTGATCCGACTGGTGATGATGAACCTCCAGAATTTTCAGACGACGAGGAAGAGCAAGCCTACTACCAAAATCTAAGAAAACAACAGAAAAATGACAAGGTGGATTCCGGGAGCGACATACCGAATAAACGGAAACGAACTGCAGGACCGAAACCAAGTGGTACAAAATCTGGAGGTCCAAAATCCGGATGGCAGTCCCACCATCCTTGGAATACAAAAAGAAACCCGCAAAATCAACACCAGGGCAGTGGACATAATCAGCCAAATCCAATCGACTCTCAACAACCTGGCAATTCTCAACATTGGTACGGACCTCCAGCATATCAGCAGAATCTCTGGCCTAGATTTCCACCATTTCCAAACCCAACTTGGCCATCGATGTATTATTCTCCTCCAGCATATGGTGATACCAGTAGTAAGTGTTATATTTTTAAAAAAGACCCTACACTGAAGAATAGAAATATTTAAAACTTTTAATCATTTAGATTTCAGATCTCCGATGTCGTTTCGACCACCTTTTCATCCTCCACCATTTTCGAATAATATGCCCTGGAACGTGAGAAATCAATCTCAACCCCCACATAATATTCAAGCAGGAATACGACCAGCAGGAAATGTATTACCTTTAAGACCTCCACCACCTCCATCTTCGTCTCCACCTCCTCCTCCGCCACCTGGTGTGTGAGGAACTGTAGGGTAATTAATTTTAAATAAATATTCTAAAATATCGATATATTTTGTATATAACAGAAACCTTCAATGAATGTAAAGATATAAAACCAAAAGTTAATAAACATTGTGATGCATTCCTTTAATATCTCAACTGCAAGGAATCCTGCTCCTATCAAGTTGCTCATTTTATTTCAAGCATTCACAAGCGAAGTCGTTAATATTTTGTATCAAAATAGTTTTATCTTTTCTGAAAAACTTAGACCTAATTATTGTTAAAAATTCTCCAATAAGTTGCTACATCATCACGTTAAAAACGAGTGAGCTTTATATTCACACATTTCTGGTTCATCCAGCTTGTCTTTTGCGATTGTTATATCGTTCTTTATCTCACTTATTAATTCATCTGAAAAATAATTCTTTATTTAATATTCTTGTTGAAAACGAGAAATAGAGCCAAATATTAACTGCCAAATTTGGTGTGCTTACCTACGGATGAGAAATCTTTCTCTGGTCTTATGTAACCAGTGATTATAACTTTAAGTTCCTTATCATAAAAGTCATAGGGGCAGTCGTGAAGTAGATGAACTTCCTAAAAACATAATTGGATTTTTATTATTCCAAAGAAGCTGAGATAATTATGCTGTTTAGAATTGTATATATTCTTTTCCAGTAAGAAGGCCTGCATTGGATCATACGTTTTTATATTATACGCATAAAAATCACTCTTAATTGTATCAATCTTGGGACCGTACTTAAATTACGTAACGTATTACAGGCCATTTCCAAGAACTTGATTCTTCCTTTACCAACTTTTCATTGTCCCTGACCATTAACATTCAAATAACAGCATTTTAATCGTGTACTATTTTTAAACATAGTATCTTTTGCAAACGAAAAAAAAAACTATTTTAAATACAAATTAAACATTTTTCAAATTTATTTATTCTAAATTAGAACAATGACCTTTCTACCATTAAATATAACTTTTTGATAAAATACTTGAATGTTCAACCTAAAAAGATGAATTTTCAACAAAAAAGTGTAATATTAATATTTCAACCAAAAAAGATTAAATATCACACAAAAGAAAAAAAAATCACCTAAATTGTTGAACCTTCAAGCCGAAAGACTAGTGTTGTATACAAAAATTGAATTTTCACCCAAAAATATGAATTTAAAGCAAAAAAAATTTGTGTTAACAAAATAGTTAAATTTTCAACCTTCATAAAAAAAAACAATTTTCAATAAAGCAGTTCAACTTTTACCCACGCAGTTGAATTTTCAATTAAAAAATATCAGTTATCAATAATCAATCATCTTTAACCAAAGAGATGAATTTTCAACTAAAAATATAAATCTTCAACAATAAAATAATTTCTTAAAAAAGTGGTTCAACCAGAAGTTGCAAACAGAATATTGGAATGATCAAGTAAAGATGATTATTTTTCAATCAAACAGTTGCATCTTTATCCAAGGAAGATGAAATTTCTACTAAAACAGATGGATTTTCAAATTGATAATAAAAATTTTCAACAAAAAAAGACACAAAAAGACGAATTTTCAACAAAACAGTTGCATTTTTATCCAACAAAGATTAAATTTCTACTAAAACAAATTAATTTTTAAATCAAAGACAAATTTTCACAAAAATAGTTGAATTTTCATCCAAAAAAGATTTCAGTTGATTTTTCAACACCAAAATATGAAATTTAAACAACAATTAAAGTTTCTACGATATAGCTGAATATTCAACAAAACAGGTAAATTTTCAACCAAAAACGATGACTTTTTAACAAAATTGTTGAATTTTCAATCGAACAGTTGCATTTTTATCGTAGAAAGATGCAATTTCTACTAAATCGGATGAATTTTTAAATCAAAAAGACAAATAAAAAAATAGTTGAATTTTCATCTACGAAATAGTTGAATTTTCAACAAAACAGTTAGTTTTCAACCAAAAAGGACAACTTTTTAAAAAAATCGTTAAATTTTAAACCAAACACTTGCATTTTAAATCAACAAATGTCAACAAAACAGGTAAATTTTTAGCCAAAAAGGATGACTTCTTAACAAAATTGTCGAATTTCCAATCAGACAGTTGCATTTTATCCAAGAAAGATGCAATTTCGAATAAAACAGATGAAAGTTTCATTTTCACAAGAAGGATGAAATTTCTACTAAAACAGATGAATTTTTAATTCAAAAAGACAACTTTTCAACAAAAAAGTTGAATATATAGTTTAAAAAAATTGAAATAATAAAATTTATAACTAAAAAGATAATCTTCAGGAGGAAGCAACTGAAAAAAAAGAAATATAAAAACAAGGCAAATAATAAATGACTATTATAAAATATTATATTATATTAGAATATTATATCAGGGTAACCATAAAACTTCATTTTAAAAATTCTCTAAATTTTCCCTGACTAACTTTTCATTTTTTCTGACCATTAATATTTAAAGACCAGAATCTTAAATTTGTAACATTTTTAATTTTGCCAATCTTTTATAAACGGAATAAAATAATTTCAAATAAAAATTGACAATTTTAAAATTCATTTGGCTTGGCAGTTATTAAAAATAATAGAAATTCCCTGACTACTAAAATTCACTGACTTTTTAATCAAAATGGTTTTTGGCCAGGTTCACGTTTCACTCACCAGGTTTCTTTGGCGGGTAAAGTTAAATTCATATTAAATTTCGGTATAATTACTGCGAATTATTGTTCTCATTTGTGAATTTTTAAAAATTACGTACAGAAATAAAGGACTCCCCCCATCCTTTGAGCTTTTACGTAATTTAAGTACAATCCCTTATGGTTAGTATTCAGGGTGGCCGCTTTTTTCGGTAAAAAAAATTCCCGGTCCTTTCCCGGTCATCAAAAAAATGTTCCCGGTCATGCTTTTAAGCGTTTCAAAACATCTGTTTGTTTAATATTCTGAAAATATCAACTTTAATTTATGTTGAAGATAAAAACAAACTTTGTTCATATACATAATATTGACTTAAATATAACCCCTAGTAACTATTGCTTTTAGAGAGAGCGTTTACGTGTTTCTAGAAGTAACATTATAATATCATGAAATTTCAGCACGAATTGAAAAAAATCATCGGTTTTTTAACTAGCAGAAATATTGAATGTTGAACTAACCCACCTAGTGACTAAAATATAACTTTACAACAGGAATTCGTTTTGTAAACGAAACGATATCACAGGGTTTTGACTTAATACAAAACATATTTGAAATATTTCGTAGTAGTAAACGCTTTTACATTTAGTGAACCAGTTTTTTGATCTCTTGATCGATGACCTTCAAGCCCAAAACCGAGTTTCGTTGAAAACTTTATAAATTCCCGGTCACCGTAAAAATTCCCGGTCATTTCCCGGTCCCAAAAAATTCCCGGTCATTTCCCGGTTTCCCGGTCCAGCGGCCACCCTGGTATTAGAATAAAAAATTTGCAGTCCATTCTACGGTTACGATTTAGAACGTACCATTGATTTTTTCTCGTTCTTGTAAAATGGGTTCCAGCCAATGCTCATAACCATTTTGTAAATATTTTTCTCCAGTGATGCCCATCCGTAATAAATTCCGGTTCCAAATTCACTAGGCAAAGCGTCCACAACATCTTCTGGAAGATTCGCTGAAACATTAAACGAAAAAATATATAAATATGTTACAAATTTTTCTACACCTTATCTCAAATATATTCTTGGGTTAAAGTCTAAACTCTACATGATTACTTCTATTGTGAATTTAAAATCATAGATGATAATTCTAGTTACACAGCAAATTGAATTAATTTAAAGAAATTTAAATAGCCAATATATATTTTGCCATAATATAATCTAAAAATAAAAACCTGTTGGTATTCCCAAAGATTTGGAACCTCTACCAAACCCTTTGACAACTTTTCCAGCCGCACAATAAGGCAAGAATTTGCTAAACATTATTTTTTAGGGTTTTGTGCCTTGAAAGTAGACGCGATTGACACTGATAATGCTGATAATGACGATAACACTGATAATTATGATAAGACAATCTTGGTTATACTATATGTGGGCATTATATATAATTACTGAAACTAGCCTTCAGCACAACTAAACGTTCTTTGCTTGTCATTTTATCCACAGATTGCACTGATCGTAGTTTAACGATTTCTGATTATTTCCCACATGACTCACATGACACATTTTCTGCGTGTTAGGTTAAAACGGTTAAAAAGTTGAAAGCACTAGAGATGAGAGCTGCAGAGGGAATGACCGGGCTGGACTTATCAATCGATAAAAGAGCCAATCAGATCTTTTGGTTTGAAAACTGGCGCTAATACACTATTCTCAATCAGTGACTTGCTAAAAAACGAATTTCATATTATATATATTCCTATATGCACAGATAGGGAAAATCCACTCAATCGCCACACGTTCGAGTTCCACCACCACACTTCCTTCTTCTGGCTTTAAATTAAATTATGTTGTTGAACATTCACTTTCTTTGTAAATTTTTTTTTTTATATCTGAAAATTTAACCGTTACATTTTTGGTCAAAAGTTTATTCTGTATATTGGATAAGTTGGAAATTCGTCTTTTTGGTTGAAAATTTAACAATTTTGTTGTTTTTTTTTGTGTTCAAAGTTATTTTTTGTTATCGTAGTTTTCATCTGAAAATTCAATTATTCCATTTTTGGTTGAAACTTTATCCTGTATATTGGATAAGTTGGAAATGCGCCCTTTTGATAGAAATTCGTTTCTTTTTTTGTTCGAAGTTATTTTTTCTCTTTTCATCCGAGTTTTTATCTGAAAATTTAACCGCTCCATTCTTGGTCGAAACTTTAGTCTGTATATTATATAAGTTAAAAATTCAATTATTTGGTAGAAAATTCATGTATTTTGTTCAAAAGTCGTCTTTTTGGGTAGAAAATTAATCTTGTTTGTTGAAAGTTCAACTTTTTAGATGAGAATTCAAGTATCTTGTTGAAAATTCATCTTTCATGATTGAAAATGATCTTTTTTGTTAAAGATTCATCTTCTAATTTCAATTTAAAAGTCCACTGTTTTCTAAAACATTCTACTTTTTAGCTTAAAAACGTTACTCTTTTGTTGAAAATTGATCATTCATGGTAAAAAAGTCATCATTCTTGGTTGAAAATTAACTTTTTTTGATAAAAATTCAATTGTCTTCTAAAAAATTGATATTTTTATCTTAAAAACTTCAATATTTTATTGAATTTCAATCTTTTTTGTTTAAAATGTCGACTATTTGGTTAGAAATTCAACTATTTTGTTAAAAATCTAATTATTTTCGTAAAATTCAACTATTTTCTTAAATTCATAATTTTTGGTCGAAAATTCAACTATATTGTTTAAAAATTTCATCTTTTATTGTAGAAAAGTCATCCTACTTGGTTAAAAATTTACCTTTTTCTTGTTTGAAAAGTTACTTTTTTGTTAAAAATTCAACTGTCTTTGAAAAAATTCGTCTTTTTAGCCTGAAAATGTTACCAATTGCTTAAATCGTAAACCATTTTTTGAAAAACTCATTTTTTTGCTAGAAATTTTATGTATTTAATTGTTAATGCAACTGTTTGTTTGAAAATTAATTTTCTTTTGAAAATTCGTCTTTCTGCTGAAAATTCATCTCTTTGGGAATTTAGACATTTTAGACTTTCATATTGAATTCTAGGTTTACTACATTAATCTTATCTAAGAGAATTTACAAAAGTAAAATCCGTCTTCAGCCATGGGCTACGTTACTTTTGGGGAAGGGGGAGGTAAAAAAATACGAAAAATTGGTGACGTAGTTTATGGATGACCCATAACTGGAAAAATGTTCCGTGCGGCGCCAGGGGGGGGGCGCCCCCCCCCCCCCCCCCCCACCAGGACTCAATCACACCACTGATTACATGAGATAAAAAACAAGACAAACAGTTTTGAATCTATTTCATTTTTTACATAAGAATATAAAATAACATTCTGCAATATTATTAAAAATAAATCTATTTTTTGATACCTGGGCATCTTATATGAAATCTGCACTTTGGTTTGTACACTTGGCATGTGTTTTTGCATCAAGAATTGAGTTTTAATACCAAAATGTGCATGTAACAGACAATATTCAACGAGGACACATGGCATGTCTTCCGCCATCAACGGGCAAATTTTCACCGGTAATGAAACTAGCATCGTCGCTAGCCAAAAATGCAATTGCTTTTGCAACCTCAATTGCATCTCCAGGTCGACCTAATGCGTGGGTTGTTTTACTATGTTCAAAGAAATTTTTCAACTCCTCCTCGGACATTCCAGTCCTCCTGTGCAACTGGGTTACAACTACTCCAGGATTCACAGAATTCACACGAACCTGTAAAATAAATTCCCGAGACAAAAAAATTAATTTCAATACTGGAAAACAGTCTGCTTTTTTCTTCAAGATTGAAATTTGATCACTGATATATTACTTGTTTTGAAGCAAGTTCCAAAGCAACGCATCTGGTTAGCTGGTCGACGGCTGATTTGCTCATGTTGTAAGCCAGGATTCCTGGAAATGATCTGATTCCATTAACGCTCGAGACATTGACAATATTTCCTTTGGATTTTATTAAATGAGGAACAGCGAGCATTGTCAGTTGATAAATCGAACGGACGTTTGTGTTGAAAACTCTGAAAAGGAACATTTCATTTTGTAATTTGTAATCTTTTATTGACATTATAATTATGAGCGTTTATAATTGATAAGAGATTATATATTTTTTGCTTTCTCATAGAGGACGCTTTCTAATGGTAACAATTTCGAAATTTTTTGAATTAATTATTTAAATTTCCCTCAATTTAAAAAATATCTAATACAACGTTCTAAACATTTTTCTTGATTTATGTGTGTGTGGATGTCATACTTTTTTGTGAACACGAGAACTGAAAGACGGTTGCAGATAAATTGATGAAATTTGGAGGTCTTATTTTCATCCCCAATATCTTGAAACTGACCGAAGGATTTCTAAAAATATTGATTGCAGTTTTTGAGCACTTTATAATATTTAAAAATAGGGTTTTCATAGTCAAACTTTTTTCAATAACATAATTCAAAGTTGATGTAATAATATAAAAGATTTCTTGGCTCGAGACAAATCGATCGACCTATAACATTAATAAATTTTATCAAAGATTAAGGAAGTTATGGTCATTTGTATTATATGAAAAATCTATTTTTATAGTAAAAATGGTCTCAATCTCACAATTTGCAGTTGATGCGAGAATAGAGAAGATGTGTTGATTCGAGACGAATCGATTGAACTATAATATTAATAAATTTTAATGAAGAGTATGGAAGCTATGGTAATGGTATTTAAAAAAAACGGGTTTTACTAGTTAAAATTTTTTCATTAACATAATTCAAAATTGATTAATGAAAGAGAACCACAATGTTTTTGTAAAAAAATCATAAAACTGGGAAAAGGGTAGGGTGCAACAGAACTTTCCGCTTCCCTTTTCCAACTCGAAAAATTACCATTGCTAATACCATAACACAAGGAAAGAATGGGGTGTAACAGAACTTCTCCCTTCCCTTTTCCAATTCGAAAAATTACCATTGCTAATACAAAATTTGTTTAAACATTAATAATTTATTGATGAAGCAAAATTTATTTAACATATTATATTTGTTATACATTTGTATTTTTCTTTTAAGAAATCCAAATTTTGTTTATTACACATTTTTTTAATCAACTTTCAGAACGTAACAATATAAGATGAAATGTAGAAAAGAAATGTGAATCGATTAAAAATTTCAATAATGTGAAATATATATAGATTTGTATTATTTTAATAAATTTCACTAATTGTTGTTTCATTCTAATATTTAAGAGCTGATTGATTTTAAATATTAGAATGATCAAAAACTAAAAATATACTACAATTAATATTAAAATGATAATAGGTTACATAAATTTTGTTGCATTAATAAATTATAAATCTTTACAAAATCTTTTATAATTTAAATGGTCACTATACGTTTTGTATAAAAACATTTGTATTTTTCCACACAGAAAATAATCCAAATTTTTTTGTTATTAATTTTTTTTCAATATCATTCAGAACCAAACAATATAAGAAATGTATTATATTAAAATAAATGTTATCTTGCGATTATATATTTTAGTTTAAAACTGATTCTTTTGAACTGTTTTATATTTTTTTATAATTAATTATATTTATATGAATAACTTCAATAGCTTATAAGTATTTATTTTTGAATGATTATTGATTTTGAAATGATTTTGACTGAATTTCATACAAAAATATCATTTTTCGCAAATATTTTTAAAAGGAGTGTTTGCGAACTTAGAGACTTTACAAAGAAAAATGAGTACTAATTTGGAATTTTCTATTGATGTTAGATTTGAAAAATTCATTTTACATTAGGAAACATTGTGAAATATTTAATCAATGGAATTAATGTCAAAAGTGATTATTTTATTATATTTATGAATAATATCATTTTTCAACATATAACCAAGTAGGTTGTATGACAATATATAAACAATATTTGAAATTAGATTAATTAAAAAATGTAAGTAGTTGGAAATAAGTCACAAAGATAATAATCAAAATTGTTATTTCATAAAATTTTCAAAAACTACTAGAAATACTTTTTTTATTAGATTATGTATGACCCGAAATATGGATGAAGATACTGATATAGAAGCGGCGTTTGCTAAAGCAGAAAAAATGGAAAATTTGCAAATATCAAATATTAATTAAGAGATTAAGATTAAAGAACTAAACAAGTTAAAATTGAATCCGAAAAATTAAACTGAAAAAATGTGTATAGAAGTATCGAAGAAATAATGGTATCCCCGATAATATAAATCAAGAATGATTCTAGCAATAAAATAAATGAACCAATATAGAAAACAAATGAATAAATTGCTAGAAAATTTGTTTAAAGTAAATTATTCCAGAATTATTTCAAAATGTTGTGCCTGATTTGTCATTGTATTCCAATTTTTTGGTATTAATTTGCAATTTTGTATTTTTTGTAAATTTCTATTTTTAATTGATCTCAAACTTGAAACTTTGGTTCGTCTATTATTTAAAAAATCACTAATTCCTCCACAGATGAATTTTCAA